>CM052797.1:54188324-54241142 GCA_028533885.1 Nasua narica | reverse complement strand
TTTTAAAGATTTTATTTATTTATTTGTCAGAGAGAGAGAGGGAGAGAGAGCACAAGCAGGCAAAGTGGCAGGCAGAGGCAGAGGAGAAGCAGGCTCCCTGCTGAGCAAGAAGCCTGATGTGGGACTCGATCCCAGGACCCTGGGATCATGACCTGAGCCAAAGGCAGCAGCTTAATCAACTGAGCCACTCAGGCGTCCCGATCGAATTCATTTCTTAACCCATGAGAAAGAGGTCTACATAGTGGGAGGAACCTAAATAGGGAAGCTCTTTGAGACTTCTTCCCCTTCCGCACTCATTAACTATCACTTAATTTCCATTCTTTCTCCCAGGACAGAAATGAAAATTGGGTAGCTTAGAGATAGAAGCTTGATGCTGTGGCTTTATGCCATTATCCACAGCATTTGAGAGTGATGAAGAGATTGGATAATGGTAGGAGATAGGGGGATAAAGTTAGAGAGCTTTCTTATCCTCCTATGTCCTCCTCCTAGCTTTCTTATCCTAGTGTCTAGGAAACTCACTTTAGGATATTAACCTCATTTCTGGTTCCATCTTATTTGTCTAGCCTTATTTTCCCTTTCTTTTATTTTTATAGTTGTTTTAAATTTATTTTATTTTATTTCACTGTATGCATTTGTATAATTTTTGAATCATTTTGGCAACAAGGTAAGGGTTAGATAAATAAATAATCTCCTCCCCAAATATTCACTTCCCTTCAGATATGCTTGGCTGTGCAATCTGCTTTGACACAGAGAGTCGTTTATAATTTAGAAACACTCAGGTTCAGGGACTCCATGGACACACAACAAAGCCCAATATAAATGATATTTTAAAATTATTTGTATCACTGCCATCCTCTATTAATGCTTACTTTTCAGATGTTTTAATTTATATTTAAATTAATTCAATAATATTAACAGATATTATGTCTCTGGAACATGTCCAGAGAACAGCCTCCACTGATCATTGAGTCTCAAGGTTCAGCCTAATTAGTATTCTATTCCTAAATATCTTTGGGCAAAGTGTAAACACTCACTGTTAATTGGTTCAGTGCTTCACTAAAGTGTTTCTCTAGATTCTAAAGAATAATGTTGGGTAATCATGTTTCGGTTGTGGGAGGTTGTAGGTGGTGGAACAGCAGGTCCTTCTGAGCATTTGATTGCTGCCAATACCACTTACCAAGTAGTCTGGGAAAGAATTTTGAAATTATGGTGGTGGTGACAGCTCAGATTGCTATAGTTCTTCAAAGGCATCATGTGAGCCACATTTAAGTCATTCATTTCCAGAGTGGTATCTTTTTGAAGCATATCTGTACAAGTTCTAACAGGTATTTCATGACTTTGCCTTCAGCAAGCTTTTCTTTTGTGATCACTGTGTAAGGCACTAACCTCATCTTCTCTCAGAGTTCTGATTCTGGTTCCCATTCCTTCATAGAGTTTTATAAGGTGGGAAATTCATAAGCTGACCCTATTGTCTGATATCTCAGTTTACTCCTTCTCTAGTCCACTGACCCCATCTTATGCTTGATTGCCTCTTTTAGTGCCAAATTCATGGCCTCAAGGCTACAAATATTTCAGTCAACTTACTTTTTAATTTTCTGAGTATATTTTCCGTATAGAACACACCAGAACATGCATTATATAAGTATTCTATTCCTTGGTCATTCCCATGTTTCCATCTCTATTCTTGTTTACTTTTCTACTATTGCCTGTGTGTGTGTGTGTGTGTGTGTCTGTGGCGTGTGCATATTCACATGCATCTGTTGAGCTGGCAGACTGGCAGGTCCAGTGTGTATCGGGAAGAAGAAGAAAATACCACTTGGTAATAACAGATTTGGTAGGAAAACTTTCTCTTCTTTAAGAGTAAAAAGGAGGAGTCGTGATCCATATTAAAAGAGTGATACATATAATTATCATCCCAGCTGTAAATAAAAATACTCCACCGTGGTTAGGAAAGGAGTCTCATAGCCGTGGGCCTCCAAAAGAAACAACCCAATGGTATCGAATGCCCTTTCCCTCAAAGACAACTGTCCAGAGGCCACAGAAACTGAAGCAGTAACTTTCCTGTCAGGCTGTTACCCAGAAATAGGGAGCTTTCACCCAGAAGCAGAAGCATTCAGAAGTGATATACTCTTTGACCCTTCCTACTTCCTTTCAGCCAATGCTATATGTGGTTATTCCTGAAATCACTACAAGCATGACTGTCATCGTGCATCTCCTCCTACCTTCAGTTCCTACAATCCCACAGGGATGTGATGGTGTTGACACCCAGTTGTCCATGCCTTGGGAACATCAGGTGTGGAAACTGTCCCCTGGCCCTCCATGCCCAATCTTACCACAATATCAGTTCCTATGAGTCATGGGATTCTACAGGCGAGGAAACAATGTGTATCACCAGCTGGTTTTCTCTTGAAATTTAATTCAAAACAATTATGATCGCCTGCTCTGCTCAAAACTATTATGACCATAGTTCTGGGAACTATGCCGGATTCTGGAGAGACCATATGGAGAGGAGAAGCTCTTTCCTGAAAAAAAGTTATTCATTCATTTGTTCATTAGTCCGTTTGTTCATTCATTCATTCATTTATCCAGCACAGATATTCTGTCTACTTACTAAGCACTAGTTAGTGTTTTAAGTGCTGAAAAATACGGCAGTAAACAAAACTGAAAAATTTGATGTCCTCATGGAGTTTACATTCCAGTGAGGAAAGAGAGACAATAAACAATTAGTAAGTAGAATGTGTCAAGTTGTAATAGTCTTTTTGATGTGTGGACCTGGATAGACTATATAGTCCCAAATTTATCAAATCAAACACTAATATGGATGTTGTCCTGAAGATATTTTGGTGATATAATTAAAGTCCATAATCTGTTGACTTTAAGAGAGATTATCTCTAGGGTAATTCTAGAGAATCTGGGTGGGCCTGATTCAATCAGCTGAAATGCCTTAAGAGGAGGGCTGAGGCCTCTTTGAGAGAAGAAGAAATCAATTTGTGGACTGTGGCTTCAGCCCACATCTTTCTTGTCTGCCTTTCCTATGGATATTGGACTTTTTCAGGCAGCCCCATGATTGCACAAACCAATTCCTTGCAGTGAACCTCTTCGTATTATCTGCTACTGCTTCAGCTTCTCTGGTTAAAACCTGACTGATAGAACTCTGTGAAGAAAAATAAAGCAAGAAAGGGCGACAAGCCTGGCAGGGACATGGATATATAAATAATTAAAATGGAATTTATACTCACTGTCATAGGATTATGGACAAAGAGCTAGGGTAGTACAGTGGAAGTAGTGGTTATTTTGCTAGTACAGAAAAATCACACTTTGGAGAAAGGAACGCAGCTCAAATACTGTGGGTTAGTAAGCAGATCACTTTTTCTGGAACTTTTTCAATTTCTCAATGTCTAAAATAATAATTCCAACTTCATATGATTATTATGCTAATAATATAAGACTACTGTATATAAAGCACCTAGCACCATGCCTGGCACGTAATAAACTCTATTCTCTTTGAATTATTTTTTCTCTTTCTCTCTCTTCCTTCCTTCTTTCCTTCTTTCTCTCCTTCCTTTCTTCCTTCCTTTCCTTTCTTTCCCTTCTTTTTAAAGATTTTGTTTTATTTGTCTCAGAGAGAGAGAGAGAAGGAGAGAGAGAGAGAGCAGGGTGAGAGGCAGAGGGAGAAGCAGGCTCCCTGCTTAGCAAGGAGCTCGATAAGGGACTCAATCCCAGGACCTTAGGATCATGACCTGAGCCAAAAGCAGATGATTAACTGACTGAGCCACCCAGGCGACCCTCTTTCATTTATTTTTCTTAATGTCCTCCCCACTAATACCAACACACATATCTGATTCATGAATATTATGGCAACTGAGCATTATCTTGACATCGTATGTTTTCACATGCACCTGCGGCCAACCCATACCTGAGGTAAATGGTAGGAAACCTCCTCAGTGTATGCATTCAGTGGCATAATGCTGTTTGATGAGTCTGAGAAGACAGTGAGCTAGTAATTACATATGGATGGAGAAGACTTAGGCTTATCTGCAAAAACAGTTTACTCCATTTCCCCCATTATGTCGGAATGCTTCCCAACTTCTTATTAAGTCTTCAGAGAAATATCTTGTACATTTAGCTGTTCTTTAAAGATCTTTATAATAATAAAAATGATACACCACAAATGAGTTCTATTTTTCTAAGCTCCCCCCAAGTTATTGCAGATGGCTTCTCACTGTCAAAGAACTTCTGACAGTTGACAGGAAGAAAAGAGATGAAGAGGAATATTCTGTAGGATATGTTTCAAACCGTAGTTTCTGGGTAAAGGAAATTACTATCTGTCATTTTGGTACACATTTGGCATTGGTAAAAAGCACAGGAGAGCAAGACTCTGCTTGCGATAGTCCACATTATGACACACACTCCTTTCTCTGGTTAACTCCACAGGAAAACATATTTCCGGGGTTGTCTTTCCCCTGAGTAAGGTGGGAGAGCACTCATCCCTATAGTTCATTTGGAACAGGATGAGCTTCCACTTTCTGGGGTACATGAGATGGTGTCTTTCAGGGGCACCTAAAATAAAAGGGGTATCTGAGGAAAAAGTTGCTCCTTGTGTTCAATGTGACCATGGAATTGCAAGGGGTTACATTCCCATACCTTCCAAAAGTTAAAAAACGCTTGAATAAATCTTCAGTGATTCATCCAACGAACATTTTTCTCTGTGCCCACTGTGTGCTAAGCATAGGCCTTGGTGGTAGGGACACATGAGTAAATAAGTCAGGCAAGTTCCCGTTTTCATGTGGGTTACTTTTCTAGTGGGAGATCTAAACAAGTAACATTTATTGAGAGGACTTATTATATGTAAGTTTTCTGTCGAGGCGATCAAAGTTGGGACAGTGAAACAAAAGGTAACTAGTGGTGTCAGTGGTGTCCCTGCAGATGAGAAGAGGATTAGAATGGGGAGTCTGGGTACAAGGGGAAATAAGGGACACTGTGGTCCAGCTGGTGGTGTCAGGAGAGGTCTGACAGATGTGACCTAAGTGCCAGCCAGACTGTGGTTAACAGTGAAAAGGGGTAGGTGAAAGCAAGTCTTTGAGAAGTTTGGATAGAATATGAAGGCAGACTTCAGTCAAGGGGAAGTGAGACCCAGATACGTGCATCAGGTGCCTAAGGAGTGGGACAGAGAATTAGAACTGTGGTAGTAAATCCAGTGATTAGTGCTTAGTAAGAGCTTAATAAATATTTGCTGAATGAATAAAAGGGCAAAATGTAATTTATAACAAATGTGATATTCACAGCAGAACCCCTGAACCAGAGCTCTGAAGTTCTCTCCTAGGGTCAAGATTCCATCCAAGAATTTGGGAAGACCTGTGCTCTGAAGAAGAAGTCAACTGACCCCACTGTGGAGACAGGTGAAGTTTATAGAAAGGCTAGTTTTGACTGGTGTGACGTGTGGCCTCACTTTGGTTTCAAATTCATCATCACAGCCACCGCATCCAGACTGACCCCATCTGCTCTTCCTGCTTCCACATAATGACACAACCCTAGATGAACTGGAGAATATTTCGAGAAGATGTGGGGGCAAAGCTAGAGTCTGATAAAACCTAGCTGAGCATGTGTATTAGTGTTGCTAATCGAGTCAACTCCTCCCTACCATATGGCTGTTTCCAATCTATCATTTTCCTGGCCCATCACTGGGAAATCTATGAGGGTCAGGAAAAAAATACACACACACACACACACACACACACAAACACACTATATCTATATTTAGTTTTATCAGATTAATGTAATGCTGACTGTCGAGAGAATAGGAAGGGCATGTTGGGCTCCTGATAGCAAAGGTGAGCTCTGAAGCCAGGGCACAGACTCTAACTTCTGCCATTACTGACACTGCTCCTTAGTGTGGGTAGCCACCGAGTCACTGGAAGAAGGAATAAAATGGTGACTTCTGGGGGCACTTGGGTGGCTCAGTCAGTTAAGCACCTGAATCTTTTTTTCTGCTCAGGTCACAATCTTAGGGTCATGAGACTGAGTCCTGTGTTGGGCTCTTTGCTCAGCGCTGGGTCTGCTTGAGATTCTCTTCCTCTTCCTCTGCCCGTCCCCCTGTTCGTGTTCTCTCTCTCTCCCCTTCTCTCTCAAATAAATAAATGAATCTTAAAAAAAAAAAAAAAAAAAAAAAAAGGTGAGCTCTGCACCAGATGTAAGAGGTGCTGGGATTACCAGGAGTTCCTCACTGGGCTGGAAGTTAGCCGGGGCTGGAGTAGAGGGAATAATGCCTACGGCAGTCATTAACTGAGGACTTATTTTACATGAGTGCTATGCTACATGCTTTACACACACTATCTCACAGTTTTCTCACCTAGCCCTGGGAGGTACGTATTATTAGGCCTGCTTTTCAGATGAAGAAACTAAGGCTTAGGAAGATCAGCTAACCTAAGAAATGTGCCTGCCAGGTGCTATGCACTCCATAAATATTTCTTCAATGAATAAATGAATGAATAAGGCCACACAGCTGGTAAGTGGCAGATCTGAAATGCGGGCGCAGGTTGACTCAAAGACAGGTAGGTCCCCTTACTGCTATTTTTCCTCAAGGATTTTACTTTGCAGACAGCAAGGGAGGCTACTGGAGTAATGTTTAGCAGCTCTGTTTCTGAGCAGGGGAATGTCTGACTCCTTTCTTAAGTAAACCCAGAGGCCAGAATACACTGGTGGGGTTGTATTACCAACGAAGAGTAGCCAGCTGCCTACGGGTTATCTACATGAGGGAATGCTGTTTTGGTATTTCCCTATGACTGACACTGAAATTGAAATGGGGAAGGACTCCAAGGACAACATACTGTACAGAGGGCTGGGGTGCCCTTATGGGATCATACTGAGAACCTGCCGAGAACATGCTGAAATCATTATTCCGACAGATCAGGAATACTTTCGCACCCAAGGCCAGTGGCCACGTCTGTTGGGGACTTATTACGGCTATCTTGAGCTGGCTTCTTCCATGATGTGAGCCCACATCATTAGTCCAAGGGCCACTCCCGCTAGGAAAAGAAAGTCATTTTCCACATAACATAAACGTTAGCAAGGTTGGGAGACAAACACTCATGGGTAGAGATGTGTCTTTAAAGACATTCTCCCAGGAGGTCTTTTGTAAATGAGTACTGTGATTCCAGGAATAGAAAGTTCATACCATACCCTTCCGCCCGGGGCTTAGGCCACTGCATGATCTGAGACCCAGTCAAGTTTTTCCTGCATGTTGATTGACTGGGCTGTGAGGTTAAGAATCAACCTTTCAGAGAGACCCTGTCCTATAGGTCAGACAATGTGTCAAAGTGAAGAGGTAAACCTTTCATTGGTTCCCTCCATTTCCCCTAGAAAGTATATTCTGTGAAAAGAGGGATTGCTTCTCCTGCTTTCAATATAATGTCATCCTGGTTTAGGAAACCAGAGGACATGAGATTTAGGTGTTGTTTCTCCGGATACAAGCTCAGACAGACCTGCTTGGAAAGAAACCCTATCTTTTCCATAGGGGATTTGGAGGACAAGGAAAATAGCCTCTCCTGCAGAGGGGCCATGGGAAGTCTAAATAGCCAGAGAAAAGTTCCAAGTAGCTGACAGACTCTGGCCTGGGACCCCTAGGTCCCTAAGGACAAGGGAACTAAGAGAACAGGCACTGTGGTTTCAAAAATGTACCTGGTGATCTAATTTGGGGCATGCGTGGTTCAAGGTATATGCTGACCACCAGTCTGTCCCTTATACTCACAGCTGGGTACTGAGGACTGAAGAACTCAGGGCAGAGTTCTCTTTGTTTTATATCTCGGCCATTTCGTCTGAACTTTCTCTGAGACCCCGATCTAGTTTCTTCCACTGACTGAGAAAATCATCATGCACCAGTGTTCAAATATCTGAAGTTATGATTGCTATTTTGCTCTCTCCTGGGCCCTCTGGTTCATTTCACCTGCCTGCAGGGCCTTCATATTCAAATATGTTTCAAATCTAAATCCTAGTCCAGGTCTTGAGACCTCTGTTCCTACACATACCACTAGCACCTCAGTCTTGATATGCCCGATTCATGCTCACAGCATCTCTGTGAAGAGCGCCACGAGCCTAGGATTCAAGTCTGAATGAACCACACTGGATTTCTCCTCCCTCCTCCCTCCCACATCCAACTGGTCACTAAGGTACCATCAGATCTTAACTCATGAATATCTTCTGGCCTATCTCCTCATGTCCAATGCCGTAACTATTAGTTCAGGCCCTCACCATTAACAACAACAACAACAACAAATTGGCCTAGACTAGTGTACTAGTTTCCTAAATGGCCACTTTCCAGTTTTTCCTCATGCCAGTCATGATGAGTTTCCTGAATCTCAGCCTTCGTGGTCTTCCTCTCTTTACTGTTCTGCCCCCTCACATGGCATTGGATGTCTTTCCATGGGGCTTTCATAGCACGCAACTCTGGGATCCCATTTACTCTTTCTCAATGTGAAAAGCTCTCAGATTCCTCCACGGCTTTCCAATCTGGTCCCTTTTCTGTTGGCATGAATCCATTTATTATTATTTTTTAATATTTTATTTATTTTAATGAGAGAGAGACAGTAAAAGAGGGAATACAAACAGGGGGAATAGGAGAGAAAGAAGCAGGCTTCCTGCTGAGCAGGGAGCCCGATTTGGGGCTCGATCCCGGGATCCTAGGATCATGACCTGAGCGGAAGGCAGACGCTTAATGACGGAGCCACCCAGGCATTCCGAATCCATTCATTCTTTTTTTTTTTAATATTAACATATAATGTATTATTTGTCCCAGAGGTACAGGTCTGTGAATCATCAAGCTAACATATTTCACAGCACTCACCATAGCACATACCCTCCCCAATTTCCATAATCCAGCCACCCTATCCCTACCCCCGCTACCTCCCAGCCACCCTCAGTTTGTTTCACGAGATTAAGAGTCTCTTATGGTGGGGCCTGGGTGGCTCAGTGGGTTGAAGCCTCTGCCTTTGGCTCAGGTCATGATTTCAGGGTCCTGGGATAGAGCCTCACACATCATGCTCTCTGCTCAGCAGGGAGCCTGCTTCCTCCTCTCTCTCTGCCTGCCTCTCTACTTGTGATCTCTTTCTCTCTGTCAAGTAAATAAATAAAATCTTAAAAAAGAAAAGTATCTTATGGCTTATTAAGGACAGGCCTCATCTATAGACTTCTTGATTCTTATCGGTAGGTGCAAAATAAATGTGTTCTTTTGTGGACTCCTTTCCAAAACCCCAATACTTCTGACACTAAATATGTGGGGTTCCCCCCATGCAAATCCATTCTTCACCAATCTGGACATTAACTGGGGAACCTACAGTTCAATTCAATTCTGACAGTAAGTACTTAAGTACTCAAGAGTTAGTGCAGAAACCCCACAGGTTACGGGCTCAGTCTTACAAGGCTGCCCCCACCTCAGATGGCAATTTCAAGTCCCAGGCCTTCTGTACTTCTGATCAGTTAGCTCTATAAATCAGGAGTTCACATTACCTCCTTTTCAGGTTTGATAATTTGCTAGAACGGCTCACAGATTCAGGAATAGTTTACTTGCTGTGCCTGGTTTCTTATAAAGGATACAACTCAGGAACAGCCAAATGGAAGAGATGTATAGGGCAAGGTATGGGGGAAGGGGTACAAAGCTCTGCACCCTCTAAGCAGCTCCAGAAATGCTTGCTGAAGGGGTGCGGTGTGAGTATACGCCCTCTGCTGGCCAGTTTGAAAAGAGTGGCCTTTTCTTTTTGACACGTACACTTTCTATCTTAAAAAATCCTGACCAAATAACACTTTGAACCTTTTGACTTTGAAAATCAACCTTTGTTCCTTCCTGCCAGGATTTCTGCTTCAAAGCCAATGCTTTGACCTAGTTGCTGGAGAATTTGGAATCAGAATCTTTCATAGCTTTATTAGAGCGCACATGTGCTGAATACTCAGTGACAAAGTTTTCTCTCATAACGGCAAAGGACCGTGTTTTGAAAAGATTCATTGGATTGCCTCCCTCAACAAAACCATCTTGCACTCTGTTACTCTTTGTTAGAGAAACTAGTGCTTAAAATGATATTGCTGAGAATAAAGAGCTGGAGAAAACAGCCTTCTGCCATATCCACATGGTCTTTCTCACAGTGGTTTGTTTTCAGAAATTTCTGGGAAGGAGGACTCTACAGTGAGTGGATTGCTTACTGGTAAGAACAGGGTCAGATGCTTTCCTTTGTTTCTGATTTTTGGGAATCTGGAAACTAGTGGGCTCCTATGGCATTCGCACAGCTTCCAAACAGGGGAAGTTATTATTATTATTATTTAATTAATTAGTTTATTTAAGAGAGAGAGCAAGCAGGAAGCAGGGCAGAGGGAAGAGGGAGAGAATCTCAAGCAGACTCTCCACTGAGCGTGGAGACCCACATGGGGCTTGATCCCATGACCCTGAGATCACGACCTGAGCTGAAATCAAGAGTCAGACACTCAACTGACTGTGCCACCCAGCCGCCCCATGGGGAAATTATTTTAAGTACTAAACATCTAGAAAAGTGCTTTGTTTACAAGGTGATCATAATAACGAATGTCTTCAGGAAGGATTTGGAGCTTTCTATTATCCAAAGCCCCGCATCTGGGGCCCTGTGGCTTGACATGGAGCTAGCAGAGAAACTATTAAGTTCAAGTGGTCCTTCTTCCCCGAGTCAGTTCTCATCACAACTTTTCAAGGAAAGCTGAGTGTAGAGACTTTGGTTCCTCCTGTACCTCGATGAACACCCACATTGGGAAAGGGCCCCAAGCTGAGCAGAAGAAAACGGTAGCAAAGATGAAGGAAGGAAGCAACCCACACCCATGGCTGGATTGGTCCCATGTGATTGAGCCAAGACAAAAAACTGCCCTTTTTTCTCTTCTTCCTCGCCCAACCCTCCCCCCCACCTTTTAAAAAATGATGCCTATGGATTCTGTCAGAAAATAAGCTTCTCTTACTCTACTTGGTGCCAGCTGCTTCCCCTTGTTTATTTTCTCCCATGGCTTCCTCCTATTTTGCTGTTTGTGCTGCTTTTCCTAAATGCCTCCAACCCAACTCATGCCAGGCTCCTCCTGATGCCCTCACTTACATAAGCCTGGTAATTGGTTTTAAATCTGGTCTGAAAACTCCCCTCCTCCCCTAAGTGGGGTGTGCCCCCAGCTGCCTGAAGTTGTCCTAGAGTTGCTACAAGCGAGTGTTACCTAGTTTGAGAAGACAAACTAAAAACTGTTTGGCTCTGTGTTGGATTCTGAAGGAAATAGCTGGGCTGAGTGACTCAAAGACTTTGCATTTTCTGGCCACCACTTTCATAACAAAAGAAACATTTTAGCCACCTGAACTTAGCTGACTTCAGTGAGTTATTAGGAAGGCTAATACAGCTTAAATGGCAACAAAGGGCTCATCTGTGTTTGCTCAAGTAAGAGAGATGTGTACATTCTGGTAGATCCAGTTCAAGGTCATCGATTCTGTGGGGTAACAGGAAATCGCAACCCTACCGAATATCAGCAAACCCGCGTACCGGAATTCGAGACAGTTACCCATCAAGTACCGCTACTCTGAGCATTCTTCTTGGATTGTATTCCACATTCTTTTACTCATTATTGAGTATTGTATTTCACATTCTTTTACTCATTAAAGCATCTCAGATCAATCTCTTTTAGTACGCCAACAGCCACCAACACTGGAATACCTCCTTGCTTCTCAAATCCTCAGCCTCTCTGACTCAAAAACGTTTAGTGCATTAATAAACTACCAATTTTAAGTGAATTTAAAAATAGGAACATTTGCAAAAAAAAATAGGAACATTTGCAAATAATAACATACCTAAAATTTTATCAAAAATAATTTATTTTATGATCTTTTACCAAGGCATTTTTGTCTAGCCTAAGAGTATATATCTTAAGTCCTAGGTCTTCCTGATGTTCTCACATGAGTCTTACAGGCCGATTTCTCACTGGAGGGGTCAGAGCTCCCTCAGATTATGAACTGGTAAGGATAATTGCTCTTCAAAGCTGGAAGCTGGAATGATTTGACCCGGGGAGTAGCAATGGATTCAGAATAATTGTGTTTGCCCTGGAAGGTGCCACCACCTGTTTCAGCATTTAGATGTGGTGTTTAAAAGGTCTAGGCAAGCCATTGACTATGTTTTCTGAAGGCTGAAGAAATCTTCAGACTCTGGGAAAGTTACTGGACAATCAAGTCCTTGTCCTCATGGTCAGCCCTCTTAAGAAATTCCAACTACTTAGCTTCAGTAGAATCTTGACATCTTGGTTCTGAAACATAGATTTAGATGGTTCGTGATACTTAGTATGTTACCGAGATATGTTATTTCCATGGATAAATCCCTTGAAATTGGCATTAGTCTTCACTGGTGTTGTGGCCATGAGACATATTTTTATCTCATTCCTCATTTAAAAAATATGTCTGAGTATTTCTCCCCTCAACATTAGAATATTTAAGTGTGGAAAGGCAATGTTTATATCTGGCATCATTTCCTTTTTTTTTTTAAGATTTTATTTATTCATTTAACAGAGAGAGAACACAAGCAGGCAGAGAGGCAGGCAGAGGCAGAGAGAGGAGCAGGCTCCCTGCGGAGCAAGGAGCCCAATGCGGGACTCGATCCCAAGATGCTGGGATCATGACCTGAGCCAAAGGCAGTTGCTTAACCAACTGAGCCACCCAGGCGTCCCTCTGGCATCATTTCTTTGAACAGTGCTCTCAAAATAAGTACAGTGCCTGAAAGTTGATAGTATTGAATAGTCTCAATATTTCCATCAACACTAAATGAAGATCAGGAGATTTACTTTTGGCCAGTGATTATTATCTGTGAATATACAATGTGCAGGCCGTCATTCAGAAGCCACTCCTCTTCTTTAAGAAAGCTACATCCTTTCATATACACATATATATAATTCACACAAAACAAGAGTCAATTAAGGGCACCTCAGTGGCTCAGTCGGTTAAGCGTCTTCCTTCAGCTCAGGTCATGACCCCAGGGTCCTTGGATCAAGTTCTGCATCGGGATCTCTGCTCAGTGGGGAGTCTCCTTCTCCCTCTGCACCCCCCCCCCCCATTCATGTATGTGCTCTCTCTCTCGGGAAAAATAAAATATTTTTTTTAAGTCAATTAAGTGAAACAAATTCTAATTCTATAACCTGGGTTTTTGATGATTAAAAATACAGAAATCTGTCAGGCACTTCTTCACACGAGAACTCTATAATAATGCTAAGTGTTGAGTGATAATTATCACATCTGTGTTTTTATATACTTCTAACAGATGCCAGGAATTGTTTTTCTAGAATGTATGACATGGAGACTAGGTAACATGTAATAGAATATTTGCAAAAGTAATTTTTTAATAGTTCATTCTGATTTATTTCTGAATATAATAATAGCCATTATCTTCATGACTGGCTTTAAACATTCCTTACTGATAGTGTCAGTTCTATCATTTTAGCTATGAGGTGTGCAACTGTGAAACATGTATCTTTAGTTTTATTCTCTTTCATGACTTTAGTAAGTTAATCAGTTTTGAAATGGAGAGCACTTGTTTTCGCATTTTTTATTGGAAAAACGCCACTGATTTTGTAGAGAACTTGTTGTTCTTTTTGAAAAATGTAATAAAAACTTTGGTGCTTTCATATCTGCTATTTGAGATTCATGACTAAAAATGCAAATGGGACAAATAGATCACAAGTCTACTAAAATTAAATGTCTGCAAATGCATTGTCATTTTTTCCTGTTTGTAATTTTGTTTGAATGTTTGCTTAAATTATCACCCTCAGAGCTTAATTTGATTAACAGCTTCATTCTTCTATTTACCAAATCTTATTCACTGATTTACAAAACAATTCTGAATTATAGTATTTGTTACTTTCCTCACTGTAATTTAATTTCATTTAAATCATTAATCCATTTGTGTGTATGCTAATTCAGAATATAACCACATAACAGTGACGTTAAAAAAACCCCACTCAAATGATATGTGTCTACTCAAAGACTTATACATGAATGTTCATAGCAGTTTTACTTGAAATACCACTGAAATTAATCCAAATGTCCATTGATGGGTTAATGGATGAGCAAATGTAGGTGCAATGAAATACTACTTAGCAATAAAAAGGGCATGAATTATTAATATACACAACATGGACGAATCTCAAAATCATTATGCTGAGCAAAGAAGCTAAACAAAAAAAAGAATACATACTGCATGACTCCATCTATGTGGAATTCTAGAAAATGTAAAGTTATATATAGTGACAGAAAATAGGTCACTAGATGCCAGCGTAGAGGCAGAAGGAGAGATGCACTGCAAAAGGACATGGGGAAATTTTTAGATGTGATAAAAGTAAGATTTTTTTTTAATTGGAGTATAGTTGACACACAATGTTATATTAGTTTCAGGTGTACAACTTAGTGATTTGACAAGTTTATATATTCTGCCATGTTCACCACAAGTATAGCCGCCATCTGTCCTATTATATCGCTATTATGGTATCACTGACTCTACCCCTATATTGTGCCTTTTATTTTTTTAGTTTTTAAAGATTTTATTTATTTATTTGACAGAGAGGAGAAAGATCACAAGTAGGCAGAGAGGCAGGCAGAAGAGAGGGAAGAAGGCTCCCTGCTAAGCAGAGGACCTCAATCCCAGGACCCTGAGATCATGACCTGAGGCAAAGTCAGAGGCTTTAACCCACTGAGCCACCCAAGCAGCCCATGTTGTGCATTTTAATCATGTGATTTATTTATTCCATATTGGGAAGCCTGTATCTCCCTCTCGCCTTCAACCATTGGCCTATCCTCCTTCTTCACCCATCTGGCAACTGTCAGTTTGTTCTCTGTATTCATAGGTCTGAGCCTGCTTCTCACTTACTCATTTTTTTTATTTCTTGTTTTTTCAGATTCCACTTATGAGTGGAGTCATATGGCATTTGTCTTTCTTAGTCTTAGTCTTTCTTAGATTTATTTCACTTAGCATAATACCCTCTACATCTAGCCATGTTGTCTCAAATGGCACAATCTCATCCATTTTTATGGTTGTGTAATATTCCACTTTCCTCATCCATTTGTCTATTGATGGAAACTTAGGTTGCCTACATATCTTGGTTTGTAAATAATGCTGCAGCAAATACAGAGATGCATATACGTTTTTGAGTTAGTGTTTTTGTTTTCTTTGGGAAAATACCCAATAGAGGAATTATTGGTGTTCCTATTTTTATTTTTTTGAGAAATCTCCATACTGTTTTCCACAGTGGCTATACCAATTTACATCCCCATCAATAGTGCATAAAGTTTCTTTTTTCTCCCCTTCCTCACCAATACTTGTTACTTCTCATCATTTTGATTTTAGCCATTCCAACTGGAGTTAAGATGATTATCTCTTTGTGGTTTTGATTTGCATTTCCTGATGATGACTAAGGTTGAGCATCTTTTCAAGTGTGTCTGTCCACTGGTCATCTGTATGTCTTCTTTGGAAAAAATGTCTCTTCAGTTCTTCTTACCATTTTTTAAATTGAATTCTTTGTTTTTGGTATAAGTTATACAAGTTCTTTATATATTTTGGATATTAACCCCTCATCTACAAATATCTTCTCCCATTCAGTAGGTTGCCTGGTGTTTTGTTGAAGGTTACCTTCACTGTGCAAAAGCTTTTTATTTTGATACAATCCCAATAGTTTATTTTTGCTTTTGTTTCTTTTGCCTCAGGAAACATATCTAGAAAAATGTTACTATGGCTGATGTCAGATAGCTTACTGCCTGTGTTCTCTTCTAGGAATTTTATAGTTTCAGGTCTCATTTTAGGTCTTTAATCCATTTTGACTTTATTTTTGCTTATGGTGTGGTTCAATTTCATTCTTTTATATGTAGCTGTCCAGGTTTCCCAGCACCATTTATTGAAGAGACTGTCTTTTTCCCATTGTATATTTTTGCCTCTTTTGTCATAGATTAATTGACCATATAATCCTGGGTTATTTCTGGGCTGTCTATTCTGTTCCATTGATCTATGTGTCTATTTTTGTGCAAGTTGCATACTTGCGACTTCAGCTTTGTAGTATATCTTGAAATCTGGTATTGTGATACTTCCAGCTTTGTTCTTAAGATTGCTTTCACTATTTGGGATCTTCTGAGGTTCCATACAAATTGTAGTATTATTCATTCTAGTTTTGCTAAAATGCTCTTGGTATTTTGAAAGGGATTGTATTGAATTTGTAGATTGCTTTGGGTAGTATGGGCATTTTAACAATATCTCTCAATTTGTGTCATCTTCCTTTTCTTTTATCAGTGTTTTATTATTTTCAGAGTTCTTTTAACTTTCTAGTTAAGTTTATTGTTAAGTATTTCATTCTTTTTGGTGTAATTGTAAATGGTGTTGTTTTTAAAATTTCTCTCTCTGCTACTTCAGTATTAATGTATAGAAATGCTATCAATTTCCAGGTATTAATTTTGTATCTAACAATTTACTGAATTTCTTTATTCTAGTAGTTTTTTTGGTGGAGTTTATTATTTTTATGTATGGTATCATGTCATCTATAAATAGTGACAGTTTAACTTCTTCTTTACCAATATGGATGCCTCTTATTCCTTTCTCTTGTCTGAGTGCAGGGGCTACAACTTCCAGTACTACGTCAAATGAATATGGCAAAAGTGAACATACTTGTCTTCTTGCTCAGTTTAGTGGAAAAGCTCTGTTTTTCACCTTTAAGTGTGATGTTGAGTGTGATGCTCATGAAAAGCCATGAACCATAAGGGTTTTTCTTCATGTATGGACTTTATTATGTTGGGATATGTTCCTTCTAAACCCACTTTGTTGAGAGTTTTTATTATGAATGTGTGTTGAATCTTCAAATGCTTTTTCTGCCTCTATTGAGATGACCATGTAATTTTTATTCTTCATTCTGTTGATGTGTTATGTGATGTTCACTGACTTGTGAATATTAAGCCATCCTTGCATCTCCTGATCATAATAAATAATCTTTTTAATGTACCGTTGTATGCAGTTTGTTAATATTTTCTTGGTTATTTTTGCATTTAGGTTCATCTGCGATACTAATCTGTGTTTTCGTTTTTTGTGGTGCCTTTATCTAATTCTGGTATTAGGGTAATGCTGGCCTCACAGAATGTTTTTGGAAGCTTTCCTTCCTCTTCTATTTTTTGGGAAGAGTTTGAGTAGAAGAGGTATCAACGCTTCTTTTTTTTTTTTTTAAAGATTATTTATTTATTTTATTTGACAGAGAGAGAGAGAGATCACAAGTAGGCAGAGAGGCAGACAGAGAGAAAAGGGGAAGCAGGTTCCGTGCTGAGCAGAGAGCCTGATGCAGGGCTCTATTCCAGGACCCTGAGATCATGACCTGAGCCAAAGGCAGAGGCTTATTAACCCACTGAGCCACCCAGGTGCCTCTCGAATCTTCTTTAAATGTCAGGTAGAAAGCCTCTGTGAATCTACTTGGTCCTGGACTTTTATTTTTGGGGAGCTTTTTGATACCAATTCAATTTTGCTACTTCTTTTTTAAGATTTATTTATTTACTTGAGTGTGTGTGTGTGTGTGTGTGTGCACACATGCAGGGGTAGGGACAGAAGCAGAAGGAGGGAGAGAATCTCAAGCCTGATGTGGGGCTCAATTTCATGATGTTGAGATGATGACCTAAGCCAAAATCAAGAATTAGACACTTAACTGAATGAGCCACCCCGGTGCCCCTAATTTTGTTACCTCTAATTAGTCTGTTCAAAATTTCTATTTCCTCCTGGTTCAGTTTTGGAAGATTGTAGGTTGCTAGGAATTTATCTATTTCTTCTAGGTGATTCAATTTGTTGGCATATAATTTTTCACGGTATTCTCTTATAATCTTTTTTATTTCTATCTTGTCACATGTTACTTCTCTCATTTCAGATTTTATTTATTTGGGTCCTTTTCTCTTTTTTTCTTGAGGAGCTTGCTTAAGGGTTTTTCAATTTTGTTTATCTTCCCCCCCCCCCAAAAAAAAGCTCATGCTTTCATTGATTTTCTCTATTTTTTTTAGTTTGTTTTAGTGTCTGTATCATTTATTTCTGCTCCGATCTTTATTATTTCCTTTCTTCTATTCACCTTGCTTTTTGTTCTTCTTTTTCTAGCTCCTTTAGGTGTAAGGTTAGGTTATTTATTTCAGCTTTTTCCTATTTCTTGAGGTAGGCTGATATTACCATATATCTCCCTCTTTGAGGTGCTTTTGCTGTGTCTCCCAAATTTTGGACCATTGTGTTTTCATTTTCATTTGCCTCCATTTATTTTTTAATTTCTTATTTGATTGCTTTGTTGACCCAAAGGTTGTTTAGAACCATGTTGTTTAGTCTCCACGTTTGTGTTTGTTCCTTTTTATATTTTTTTCTTGTGATAGTTTTCTACTTTCATGCTGTTATGATCAGAAAATATTTATGGTATTATAATCAACCTTCTTAAGTTTACTGGGACTTGTTTTATGGCCAAAGTGTGATCTATTCTGGAGAATGTTCCATGTGCACTTGAAAAGAATGTGTATTCTCTTGTTTTGGATGGAATGCTCTCTATATATCTGTTCTGTCCTTTGTGGTCCACTGTGTCATTCAAAGACCTTGTTTCCTTATTGAATCTGCTTAGATAATGTATCCATTGATGTAAGTGGGGTAGTAAAGTCCCCTGCTATTATCGTGTTACCATAAATTTCTCTCTTTATAGCCACTAATATTTGCTTTATGTACTTAGGTGCTCCAATGTTGGGTGCATATATATTTACAATTATTATATCCTCTTGTTGGATTGATCCCTTTATCATTATATAATTCCTATCTTTGTCTCATTACAGTCTTTGTTTTAAAGTCAATTTTGTTTGATATAAGTGTTGCTAACTTAGCTTTTTTTTCACTTCCATTCGCATGGTGAATGCTTTCCCATCCTTCACAATAAAAATAAGATTTGACAAGACAATTTAGTGGTGACAATTTTTTGCCTTCTTTCAGTTATGGATGTGTGTGTGTGTGACACAAAGTAGTCCATCAAGTTTCTATAACTTTATTTGGCTTTGTTTATATTGAGTTTCCTTTCCTTTCAGAGGTTATTTTAAAATTTAAGTTCCACTGTTTCAAGATAGCATTTCTTGACATTTTAGTTAACATACTAAATTCCAAAAAATAATTAATTACTTAACTGAAACAAACATATTAAACGACTGTCATAAGATAAAATTTTGGGCATGCAGCAAAATTTGATAAAGGACTCCCTGCTTACTATAGAAAATGTTTGATTTGTTTGGGTTCTTTATTTTTGCCATATGATTTTTTTAATTTTTCCTAGAAAAGACAGCATTTATAAACGGTTCTTGAGCAAGTGGTATATCCTTCCCTCAAATAAAGGTATACATATTACAATCAAGGATGAGAGTGTGAAGGATTTAAAAATTGTTCATAAAAAGTGTGTTTCTGGGGCACCTGGGTGGCTCAGTGGGTTAAAGCCTCTGCTTTCGGCTCAGGTCAAGATCTCAAGGGTCCTGGGATGAGCCCCACATGGTTCTCTGCTCAGCAGGGAGCCTGCTTCCCCCTCTCTCTGGCTGCCTCTCTGCCTGCTTGTGATCTCTCTCTCTCTCTCCCCCAAATAAATAAATATATAAAATCTTTAAAAAAAAAAGTGTGTTTCTTTGTGCAGAAATTGCTTGATTGCTTGCTGTTTAACATTTGTGTTGGAGACTTAGACCAGGACTTTCTTGGAATTCCTGTCTATTAGAATAAACTATCGTATCCCATAGTAACAATCAATCACTAAATCTTAATTACTTACAATAGCAGCTATTTCTCACTCAAGGTACATGTCCACAGAAGACTGGCAGTTGGGAATGGGAAGATGGGGAAATGTTCTAGATGAATATATTCTCAGTAAGGGAACCAGGATGAGAGAGGTTAATTTTCAAGTGTCCACCCTTAAGTACAAAGAAGAAGGGGAAAGCAAATCATGGACAGGCTATTACTGCTTTCACCCGACAGTGACACAGATTATATTCATTCATTTTTTCCTTTTTATTTTTTTAAATAGACTACTTTTTAGAGCAGTGTTAAATTTACAGAAAAATTGTGCCAAAAGTAGAGAGTTTCCATACTCCTTCCTCACTCCCACAGTGTCCCCTCTTATTAACAGCTAGCATTAGTGTAGTATGTGCACGGCAAAACCAAGAATGAAGGGTGAGTTTGGAGCTTAGAGATGAAGCAGCTTAGTAATCAACACCAACAATAAACACATTTTTGACTAGTTCCTGTTCCTTAGGCTAAACATCTGCTTATGGCAGCTAAAAGTCTTACAGGAAGGCCAAGCCAGAGAAGGAGGAAGATTCAGTACTAGCTCCCTTTTTCGTAATTATAAGCTATAGGGATTGTACTTTCAATCCTACCAGAAGCTGCATGGAACTTTTTTTTTCCTTTTTTCAAAAAAATTCATTCATTCATTCATTCATTGTTACTTATTTAAAATTTTTCTTTTCTTTTCTTTCTTTCTTTCTTTTTTTTGAATCATGACTGAGTAAGAAGATAGTTTGCGCTCCCAGCTCCTGCTTCAGGTAGCTGAAGGTTTCTCTGGAGTTATCTGTACTTGGACCATTTGGCAGAACAGCTCTGCAACTGGGAATCCAGGGGGACTTACTATACATGTCAAGTTCCAAATCATCAAATTAAGCTAAAAAGCCCAAGCACTCACTCATCAATCATCTTTCCTTCTCTTTCTTTGCATTCCTTCTCTTTCTCATTTCTTAGTGTTATCCATTCTCTCTCCTTTCTTTTCCATTTTTAGATTCTTTTCCCTTTTTCTTCTCCCCACTCCTTTCCTTTCTTTCACACCAGCTACTCCTCCTCAGGGAGAATGTGAATGGTGGAAAGACCATGAACTCCTGCATCAGGGAGGCTAAGGGTTAAATCCTAGTTCTGATATATACTTGCTTTACGATCTTGGGAAAATTATTTTTCATTTTCATTTTTCAAAAATACGACTGATAATAGCTAGGATACATGTATTTTTATAGAAATAAACGACAGAATGTATATGTAGTTCCTAATAGATATCAGGTCCTTGACAAATACTTGTTTCCATTTCCCTTGTCTTTATTTATCAAATGCACCCTTAAGCACACCTTTTAAAAAACAACTTAATACTAACCATATGTCCATAGGGCCCTGGGCCAGGCACTTATCTTAGACTCAGCCTGAATTCTGGTCCTGCAATTCTGAATTGGTTATTTTAATCTGACCATATTTTATTGAATTCGTTCTCTCTGTCTTAATTATTTGGAAACTGGAGAGGTTTAAAATTCAGTTTGTGGTTGTTAGAATTACTAAGCTGGCACAGTTTGACAAAATAGGGGAAAGTTTACAGCATAAGGGAAAGAAAGGACAGACTCGATTTGGATTCTCCTGGCTGGAATCAGTGACGGGGATCACCAATGATTCAGATGGAAGGTTCAAGTCCTCAGCTGTCATCCGCTCACCTTCCCTGCCAGAACTAGCCTTCAGATACCACTCATCATCATGTGTAAACTTGGCCTGGAGTTGGAAAATGGCCACCAAGGGCACAGGAGGGTGGAAATCACATTTTCCTCTGTCTTCCTCTGTTATGACACCTTGTTGGTTATTTACCTTCCAGTCCCTTGGAACCCTTAACTAAAAGTAGTTGCAAGTCAGCCAGCCAGCAAGCGAATTACCTTCTGAGCCAAGCAACATTGAGGAATTTATAAGTTGTTTTCTCTTCCATCCACTGAACGTTGGCCAGGGTGAGCTTAGCCCTGCATCTTGAAACCGAGCTTCTCCTCATTGTGGCTTAGGTTCAATCAGCTGTCAGCATTCAAGGTAGTCAATGACACTTCCACTGAAGGGTGAAGGTGAGGCTCCGAGTCCCCATCTTCTCCCTGAAGGACTTCAGTGGCACCACTGGCCACAGCTAATGAAAGGCCTGAGATGTTCTTTTTATTCTTATGAGCCTTGAGAGGGTGACTGAAAGAAAGAAGGTCTAGGAAGTAAAGGGGAATTTTCTACTGGGGGTTATCTTTGTGGTTTCAGAGTCCAGAACTCCACAGTGGAGGTTTAAAGAATGCTCATCTCAAGAATCAAGGGGCGATTTAAATGTGAGGCCACTTCCTGCTGGTGAGAGAAGGGATAACATGGGACGCTATCAGCTGGAATGCTCAAAAATGAAGTTTAAATTTTTAAAAAGACTGAAGTGGAAGTTCCAGGATTGGTTTAACAACTCAGATATAGCATTAAGACCCAGCCCCTTTCCATCATCTTGCAATTCCTTCCACAGGCGCTTCATGGTTGTAAGATACTCCTGCCGCGGCGCCAAGCATCACATCCTCACATAACCGCACCCATACGTGACAGAGGCTTAAATTTAGATTTGTTTGATGTTATACATGCCCCCTGGGCGAAATCCATTTGATTCAGGTTCTTGAGATGTAGCAAGATTTATTTCCTAGCCATTCCTGCCTCGTGTAATTATAATATCTAACACTCACTGAGCACTTATTATGTACCAAGCCAAATACTTTTATAATGAACATTTTAGCCAATCTTCATAACAACTCCACGAGAAAGATAATCCTATTACTGTCCTCTTTTTCAGATGAGGAAACTAAAGCTTTGAGCAGAGTTTTTCGAATTGTAGTTCTCAATCCATTAGTAGACCATGAAATCAATTTAGTGGGTCATGACTAGCATTTACAAAAACTTATAAAGAGTAGAATCAATCAAATAGTAAGTGCTTGGAACAGATCAAGAGTAAGTATTGTCTTATTAAATTTTATTTCAATTTATATGACACACAACACACACACACACACACACACTAGAGTACTATGTTAAATATATTTCTTACTATAGATTGTAGTTAAAAAAACATTTGAAAGCCTATACTTTAGACAGTTTAAGTAACTTGCCCAAGATCATGTGGTAAATTGTGAAACTGTAATTTGAATCCATGCAGTCAGAGACCAGAACTAGGCTCTTAATTTCTCTGCCTTGCTGCCAAGTTAGCCTAGAATGTGGTGAGTCTGGGAGAGGTGTTAGTATGAAAAGCGGACAGTATGGATAAGAAGCACCTGGAGAATGGAGGAAAGTCACCAGACATTCTGAGAACATTCTATGTTCCTCTTTTACTGGATTCCAGAGTGCAAAGGCTTTAGTAAGTGAATGAGCCAGGGGAGCTCTTTGGGTAACCCCTGGTGGGGGTGATGAGTAGCCAGGGGTCCTGGTTCCCCAGCACAGTCTTGGTTGCTGCCAGGCATTAATTATTAATAGCTGCCTTTTATATTCACAAATGTCTCTTGGTTTAAATAAATAATTAATCTGCTTCCTCTAGTGATGTCACTCTTGTACAGAATTTTAGGACAAGAAGGGACCTTAGTCCAAACCTTGAACTTTTTGGATGAGAAAAGTGAGAGCTGAGAGGTGAAGTGACATGCCAAGGTCACATCGGGAATGATAGCGGGCCTGAGCCAAAGCCTAGACCCTGGCTCTCAGTCCCACACTTTCCACTGATGTAGTTTGTGCCATGACTGTGGGCCTTTTAAAAGGTGGCGGATTGCAGACTGACGGGAATGGTCTGTGCGTGCCCCACTCTGGATGCTCACCTGAAAAACCTCAGAGATGTCTCACTTCTCTAGCATCTACTGAGGGCTTCCTAGTGGGGTGGGACCTTCTCATGGGAGTGTAGGCAAGTGAGAATGGAGAGAAAGAATGCTGAATTGCCTCTGGGCTTATTTTTCTAAGCACAAGATGAAACTTACATCCAGGCAACATTTTTTTTTTTTTTTTACAAAAATAATTTGAGAATGTTTTCCAGGGCAAAATATACTATGCAGTCTTTGTGCCCACAGCACCTGTAGGAGGGGGTTGAATTGAAGTTTTGTTCCAGGTCCTGAAAGTTTATGGTCCATTTAACTGTGAAGCTGAGTTTAATGTTGGCAAACTTTGGTGTTTGTTTTAGTTTCTGAAAGTTGCTAACCATTCTCCCTTTCTTGAGGAAGAGAGCAGGGCTGCAAGGAGAGGCAGGACCATAATAGGGACAGGGTGCCTGGGGTGGGGGGAGGGTGTTTATGTGTTGAGTCTTAATGGACCAGAGGACATTTCTGCCCGATGCCATCAGTGTGACCGTGTTTTAGCCTGGAATCCTGGCATGTGGAGCTAATCCAGCAGAGGCCAAGGAACATAGGGTGTTGTCTGAGCCCCTTCCTTCTGTGACTTTACCAAGCATGGATTTTAATGGACAGCCACAGCCCCTAGAGCCAAGCACACATTCCTGCAAAAGATAAACATTTGTCTATTTGCTTAGTCTTGCTCTCCTCACTTTGTTACCATCTAAACCAGATCCATTATGCCCTCAGTAAATTTGGCAGGAAAGACAGATGATCTTAGAGCTGGCTAAACAGACTCCATTTCTGGAGCTCACACTAGTAACTGTGGGCCCACGCCATTATGGGAGCCTGGCCAAGAAGTCTAACATGCATCACCTGTCCTGTTCCATGCACTAGGAATAGATGAGATTTCCTCGAGTGTGGAGTACCATCTGGGCCCATTTTGGAATTCTGGAAGTAAATTGCTTGTCACACAACTTGCTTACCACACACACACACAGAAAAGCAAGGATTTCATAGACAATTATTACAGTATGTGCCAGGGTAAGTCTCATGGTCCTACCTCATTACTTTGTCCTTTCCCTTAGTTTCCACTCTCACCATGGTCATTCAGGGCCTTGATGCCTCATGCCGGGACTATGGCAAGAACCTCCCATCTCATCTACTTGCCTCTAGACTGTCTCTACTCCTCTTTACTCTCTGCCAATCTGCCTAACCCTGGCTACCATGTGGCACAATCTTTTCTCTTCTGGAAAAGACCAGGTCTTGCACATCAGCATCCAAGACATAGAAGTCCAACTGGTATTTGTTAAAGAAATAAATCACAACTCACATGTTATAGTGATGAGTTTGTCCCTGTGCAGTGCCTCTGTGGGTTCGTTTCTAACTTCCCTATATAATGGAGGGAGCACGACTCAAGAAAAAGCTCTGCCTTATGAGTCAGAAGACTTTACTTTGCGAGTCATCTGTGCCACCATATGCTAGTTGTTAGGCTATGAGCTTTGCCTTCATATCTCATTCATACTAAAAATAAGCTGTGATTTAGATACTATTCTTACTATACTTTAAAGAGTTAACTGGCTTAATTTAAGGGACCTGTGCATGGCACACAGATTAATGTTCTCAGACACTCCGAGTCCACTCTGCTTAACCACTATGGTAAACAGCTATGCAACTCTGGCCAAATCAGTAATCTTCAAACTTAACCTCCTCCTGTGTAAAATGAGAAGCCTCAACTCTGGTGAATCTCTTTAAACCCTGTACAACTATTCTGAGACTCTGTGCTTCTGCTTCCAAACATCCACAGAAATGCACTGTGCAACTTCAGTGAATTGTGACCTGTGTTCTGAGTTGAAGGCAGGTGGGAGAACTGTAACATTCTATGGGGAAGGGGCACACATTTGCAGCCAACAACTGAAATCCAAACTCCTAGCACAGAGCCAACACTGTCCTCCATCCTAATACACGGTCCTTGTTAAGTCTGTTTGGCCCATTCCTGAATCCTCAACCTTTGGTGACATCCCCATTAGAAAGGTTGGTACAGGGATGCCTGGGTGGCTTAGTGGGTTAAGCTGCTGCCTTTGGCTCAGGCCCTGATCTCAGGGTCCTGGGATCGAGCCCCGAGTTGGGCTCTCTGCTCGGCAGGGAGCCTGCTTCCCCCTCTCCCTCTGCCTGCCTCTCTGCTTACTCGTGATCTTTGTCAAATAAATAAATAAAGTCTTTAAAAAAAATTAAAAAAAAGAAAAAGGTCAGTACACAGGCCCAACTCACTTCTAGATAAAGTGGCTGACCACTTCTGGGGTCCAACTGGAGTGAAGTGATGGCCCATATGCCTGAGATGGGTGGAGGGCACTGTTAAAATGACCATGAGCTATTAACTGGGGGTACTGATGATATTTTAAAACTACTCATGTGATTCCCCTTATGTGACTGGCACTCTTTCTCAGTTATCTTTGAATGCACTTTCTCTTTGTACACTTTAAATGTTGGATGTGCCCGAGGTTTCCGTAGTTCTCAGCCTTTCCCCCTGCCCAGTAGCCACATTCTTTCTCATATCCAGACCTGACTTTCCCTGAAAATGTCTATTTGAATTTCTAGTTAATTTCTAGATATCATTAATTGCTATATCTCTACTCCCTCTCCCCAACACTCCAGAGTTCAATATTTCCCAAACTGAACCACCAAGTGGTCTGATATAAAGTAAGTAAAATATTTGTGGAATAAATAAACCCTTAAGTATGAACTAATATATTAGTATAAATTTAGATGTTAGGTAAATTTTCACATGTTCCTTGGGAACTGGAACTATTTTCATTCTTAAAAATAACGGACATGTCTAATTTGTGGTTTTATATTTTGGACTATAGAATAGTGTGGTGCCTGAATCACAGTAGATGACCAAAAAATTTAGGTTGAAATTAATGACCTAACTAAAGGAAACCCAGGACTGGTAAGTTGTGAGAGGAGGGAAAAAAAAAAAGGTCCAAATCTTTAAGCGATGCTTGAAGAAGGCAGGATGATGCAATATGGTACTTGGCTTGCAGGGTCAACACAGGGTCAACACAGGGACACTGAACCCACAATAAAAAGAATAATGGAGAAGGTCCACCTCATAGCAAGCAATTAGACTGCTGACTTCACTTGATTGGTTAGGGGAAGCTCTGGCTCTTAAGACATTGCCTTTAGCCCTGAAGCTTGGAGAGTAAATTATACTTGGGCAAATGTTGAGCCTGGTACGCTCTTCCATGAAGACTCATACAGTTTCCACAGTTTTCTTTTACCTTTTTGCACCATCATTTTCCCTGGAGAGCCAATCACTGAAGTGATCCCAGCTGGTTTTTGTGGCTCCCAGTCTCCTGAGTACTCAAGAGAGCAAGCTAGGGCATCTAGCCATGTGAACACTTAGAAAAGCTCTTGGAAGATATATTTTTTTCCCTCTCATAACTGGTCCTGATGAGCTGGCAGCTGGCGTGCAGACACACAAGGTGAGACATTCCAACTCTGAGGATGTCCAGTTGAGTCAGATGTGCTGTAATGCATCCATATCTCCTGATGTCTGAATCAGGAGTCTTTATCCAACGCAAATACCTCATATCTGAAAAATAAGTTCTCTTGGCAGCCAGTGGGATGCTCTGGGGCTATGGCAGGGGAGACTGTTGGGATCTGTGAATTCCATGACTGCTGCCTTGGGAAAATTGTCTTTGAGATGTAAACTCTCCTTTTTGGTTTACAAGTATTCCTCCTTAGAGCAAGTCTTTAACAGAAAATTCCTCAACCAGTAATAAGACAATGGGGATACTTAAGAGGGTCCATGTGTATGCTAGCAGCAAGGGAAGGAGGCTGGCTTTAGCCTTAGGCCAAAGGTAGGTGGGCAGCTGGGTTTCAGTTATAATGGGGGACTTGGCTACCAATACTAGAAACTGGTCAGAACTATAGAATGGTGGGTTAGGGGAGATGGTAGAGTGAAGAGTGGTCTCCATTTAGAGGTGAATCTAGTTACAGTAGGGCTGGCTTCTGGGTCTCAGCAGTGGACTGACTTTAGGAAGCCAAATATGAACTCACTGGTCATGGCTGCATGAGGTGGTTTAAGTCTAACACTTGGGGATGGGGCTGAGGTTAAGTCTCTTCTGCCCTTGCTAGGATTACTGCAGGAACTGCCATAAATTTACCTTCAGTTCACATGTACTGTGGCGTCAGTTGTGAGAAGTTAGAAAGTGCAGAGGAAAATGGCTTGAATGAAGCACGGACCAATCCTTCCTGGATTTATTTTCCATAGCATATTCAATCTGTCCATTTCTCTTTGGTTATTCCTTGAAAGCCATCTTCTCCTCCAGCTGTCAGCTGCTTGTGCTCAGGGTCCTTAATTCAGATCCTCAATGACATCTCTACATTTTCTCAGTTGCTACCAAAGTATGTCAATATCTTCCTATAACACTCCTTTGTCTCTAATACATTGCCTTTTGAAGCACAAGCTGTTAATCTTACCAAAAGGAGTCAAACATTTCAATTTTATCTATAACTCTATTGTAGAATAGTTTCTAACGTAGCTAGAATTATAGCCCATTTTAATTTTTCCTTTCTTAGGCTCCTGAATTATATATATTAAACACCGAAAGCCAGACATATAGTTCAGAGAAATTTAATTTCAGTGAGTTCAAATATTTCCCTTTTGGTGCATTACCCATTTTATTTAGGAAAATATTTTTTATCACAATGTCATAAGAACATTCTCTTATATTTTCCAAAATACATTTTATTTTATTTTTGGAGGTCATAGGACTTTATTTTTCAAAACACATTTTAAAATTTCTGTTTAAATGGTCAACAGCCACATGAAAAGATGCTCAACATCACTAATCATCAGGGAAATGCAAATCAAAACTACAATGAGATATCACCTTACACCTGTCAGGATCGCTAAAATAGAAAGGGTAAGAAATAACAAGTGTTGATGAGGATATGGGGAAAAAGGAACCCTCGTGCACCTTTGGTGGAAATGTAAATTGGTGTAGCTACTGTGGAAAACAGTATGGATGTTCTTCAAAAAATTAAAAATAGAGATACCATAAGATCCAGTAATTCTACTGTTGGGTATTTTCCCAAAGGTATTCTGCTAAGTGAAATAAGCCAGACTGGAAAGACAAATACCAGATTTCACTTAAATGTGGAATCTACAAAGCAAAACAAATGAATAAACAAACAAAGAGCAGAATCAAACCTATAATTAAGACAACAAACTGATGGTTGTCAGAGGGAAGAGGTATGAGGGAAATGGACAAAATGGGTGAAAGGGAGTAGGAAACACAGGTTTTCAGTTATGGAATAAATAAGTCACTGAGATAAAAAAAACACAGCGTAGGGAATATAGTCAATGATACTGTAATAGCATTGTAGAGTAACAGAAGGTAGCTATACTTGAGGTGTGTGCAGCATTATATATAGAGAAAGTGAATCACTTTGGTGTACACCTGAAACTAATGTAACTATGTGTTAACTATATTCAAAAAGTTTTTGTAAGCACTTTCTAAAAATATATAGCAAATATTATTCTAAATGATATGATTCAGAAATAGTCCTATTTAAATTCCAAGTAAAAGAAGAATTCCCATTAAAAAAATAAAATTGCTGTTGACATTTAAGTCTTTAATATTATGTGGATATTTTTATGTATGGTATAATGTAGGAAATTAATTTTAATTTTCTTTTAATCTTGATAGCTAGTTGTCTCAGCATCATTTTTTTGAATTTGCCTTCTTTTATCTAGTGATCTGTTATGAATTAAAACTCCATATATGTGCGAGTCTGTTTCTAAACACTCACTTCTATTCCATTAATCAACTATTTGTCTATCTCTGGGCCAGTACCACATTATGTTAGCCATTATAGCATGAAATTAAATCTTCATTTTTGTTAGGGTCTATATCTTGCCTTTCTGCCAACAACACATATAGGGTTGTAACTAGGAATACATTGAATTTATACATCAACTTAGAGGTGAACTGACTTCTTTGTGGTATTGATTCTTCCTATTCATGAATATGTTATATCATTCTCTTTATTTAGGTCATGTCTAATACAATTCAACAAAATAGTTTTATATTTTTCCACAAAAATCTGCACTTTTGTTAGATTTATTGCAGGGTAACATATATATTTAATGGAACCTTAATTAAAATTTCGTTTTCCAACTATTTGCTGTTAGTGTATAAAACTGCAATTGACTTTCATATAATGATGCTCTTACCTCTTTGGGGTTTTCTATAGGAGAAATCATATCATCTGTAAATAAAGACAGTTTGTTTCTACCTTCCCAATCCGTAGACTTTTTTTTTTCTTATTCTTCTTACTGCATAAGCTAAGTCCTCTAGTAAGTGATCTTTAAATTCATGGCCATAAACCTCAGATGAGCATCAGTGCCATCATATGATATCCCATTTATTCTCCCACTCTCCTAGGTGACTATTTCACACCTCCTCTGTCTTCAAATCTCCAAGGCCTCCTCCTCTTCCTGCACCTTCTCACCTGATAACATTTTTTTTTCCAAATCACTGGAAAAAAAAATTGAAGCAATCGGAAGAGAACTCCCACAGCCTCTCACCCCCAAGTCCTCCATCCACCCTGTCTGTGTCCATATATTCTGCTTTAACTGCAGTTTACTATAGAGGATACATTCCTAGGATAAACTGAATTTGATTATGATGCACAGTCCTTCTTATATTTGGATTTGTTTGGCAAATATTTTGTTTAGGATTTTTCCATTGCTGTTAATGAGAGACTGGCTTGCGATCTTCCCTTCTCATACTTTTCTTGTCAAATGTTGGCATCTATATTTATTTAGCTCCATAAAGTAAGATGAGGTGCAGTCCCCCTTTTTCTATCCTCTGGAAGAATTTAAGACCGAAGTTACTTGTTTCTTGAATATTTGGCAGAACTTGCTGGTAGAATCATTTGATGTTTGTCAAAAAAATTGTAACTGCTTTTTATTTTTTAAATGAGCTGTCTTTGTTGAGTCCATTTTGATGGGATATATTTTTCTAGGAATTTGACTGTTTCAACTAAGTTTTCAAAAATATCATCATAATGTTATTTATAATACTCTTATTATCCTTTGAATATCTGCAGTATTTTTGGTTATATCTACATTTCCATTCCTAGTATTAGTTATTAGTAACTTTTTTCTTTTTTAGTGTTCAATCGTGATGGATGCTATTTTGCTCAAAAAAGCCCTGAACCAAATAACAAACTAACTTTGGATCTTTTATAGGTTTATCTATATTGCATTAATTTCTGTTATAATTATTTCCTTCTTCAACTTTTCTTAAGTGGGTGCTTACCACCACATTAAGTTTCATTCCCTCAATTGAACTTAAGACTATATATTTTTCTTTAAAGTGCTGCTTTGACTGCATCCAATGTGTTTTGAAGGGTAGTATTCCATATCATTTAGTTTTATAACTTACATTATATTACTTTGGCTTATGCATGATGACTCTTCTCATTTACTCAGGTCTTTTAATTTTGTTTAAACTTCTGTCTTTCTACAATTTTCTCCACCAATACTACATGTCCTTTATTACTCATACTTCTAGGTTTTTCAGAGTTCTTGTCACTTTCATGTATGTTATCTTCGTGCCATTTTCCAATTAGTTATTGGTAGTGAATGGCTATACTGTTGATTTAAAAAAACCTGGGGCACCTGGGTGGCTCAGTGGGTTAAAGCCTCTGCCTTCGGCTCAGGTCGTGATCTCAGGGTCCTGGGATCGAGCCCCACATTGGGCTCTCTGCTCAGCAGGGAGCTTGCTTCCCTCTCTCTCTCTGCCTGCCTCTCTACCTACTTGTGGTCTCTCTCTCTCTCTCTCTGTCGAATAAATAAAATCTTTAAAAAAAAATAAAAAATAAAAAAACCTGAGGTATAATTAACATACAATGTAATGATTGATTATATTGTGAAATGACCACCACAATAAATCTAGTTAATAATATTATTAAAAAATTCTGGGGATTAAGGAGTACATTTGTGATGCACATTGAGTAATGTATGGAAGTGATGAATCACTGTACTCCACACCTGAACCTAATATGACACTGTATATTAATAATAGTGGAATTAAAATAAAATAAAAATAAAATAAATACTATTGATTTTTTCTATGTTGATCTGTATGTAGCAAATTTGCTGCATTCTTATTACTTGTACTTGTTTGTCATTGGATTTTCTATGTTCACTGTCATGTCATCTGAAAATGGGGCCAGGGTTTTCTGTTCCTCTAATTCTTACATGTACCTTTTATTATTAGTTATTATTATTTTGGCTTGTCTTCTAATACAGTGCAATAAAGGTGGTGAAAGTGGCACCTCCCTTTTTCCTGAGTGTGATGGAAATCTTTCTGAAGTTTTACTGGTACGTTCATTTCGTGTTCCTACAAAAGTGTCTCTCTCTCGGGCGCCTGGGTGGCTCAGTTGGTTGGGCGACTGCCTTCGGCTCAGGTCATGATTCCAAAGTCCCGGGATCGAGTCCCATATCGGACTCCCGGCTCCGCGGGAGGTCTGCTTCTCCACTTCTCCCTCTGACCTTCTCCCCTCTCATCCTCAGTCTTTCTCTCTCTAATAATTAAATAAAAGCTTTAAAAAAAAAAAGTGTCTCTCTGTGTGTGTTTGTGGGGTAGGTACTTCACAGCCTAGAGAACCCCAGATGACCTTCCTCGGCTGCCTTCCAACCTGGATGTGATTTTCAAACTGGACAATTAGATATGCCCATATACCTTTAGAAAAAGCAAACAAGTATTCCTTAAAGCTGCAGGAAAAAAAAAAAAAAAAGAGAGAACTCCAAGCCACACCCTGGTACCAGATAAAGCAGCTGCCCCACGGGCTGGGCCCACAGCCTCCCTGGTCTTGACTACACTTAATAAAACCATCTGTTCTGCCTCCTCCTGAAGCACACTGCACATTCCTAAGCCAGGAGAATTCAGGTATCAGTTCACATGCAGTCCTATTCTTAGCTTCCTCGTAGACAGAAAAGCAAAGAATAAAAGGAAAGAGAGTAAATGTTTTGCTCTATAATATCTATATTATCGTTCAGAAATATATTTCCATTACTTAATAAATAAAACATAGATGAGCAAAAGGAAGGAAACTGACAAAGCTTCCTCCCAGGGACAACCCTCTGTTACGTTCTTCATTCTTTTTCTATGTTGTTAAATTAATTAAACAAGGAGGACCGTAGACTGAGGTGGCTCTAATGCCCTGGCAGCCTAGGCAAGCAAACTAAAATCTCGGCCTCTAAATGCCTCAAAGCTATGAAATCAAAACACTAAGGACAACCAATCACAATCAACTATGCTTTAAGCTAGAGCCAATCAGCAATTTCTTTATCTTGCTTCATCATTTCTCTACTAAATTCTCCCAGCTCCTGCCCCTGGAGTACCCTTAACCACTTCTGGTCTGGTGCTGTCAAGTTCATTTCAATTTTTGCTCAGACTCTTAAACTTTTTAAATGCCTCACTATATCTTTGAACAGTTCATAATATGAACATTTTTCTTAAGCCATCCACCACCATCGTCTGATTTTTATCAGCCCCTGCAGAGCAATCTTCAGTGTTTTGTTGGTGAGTAGTGTATCTCAGAGAAGACGCCACTCAAATCCTACATGACTGCTGGGTCAAGCGTCTGGAGGGAAAAATAGTTGTGCCTCTCTAATTCTTTAGGAGAAACCCCCAACTTTGGCTGTGTGAATGCTTACTCCCTCAGTTGCATTTCAATTCATTTACTATAAAATTGAAACATTCACTAAGAACCATAAAGAGAGAAATACTTGGAGATAATTCACATAAACCTTTTCCAGAGGTGGTCTTAGACATAAGTCACAGAAAACAGTTCCTGTGTGACAACCAAATGAAGATGTGAGGCTGGAAAATAGTCATGTCACCAAATGAGAGCTGAATTCATATTGTCCTTTTCTCCCCAGTATGACAACTGAGTAAGTTTGCAAACACTGAAAAGGAAATACCAGAACAATAGGATGGGTCACTTTTTCCATGGGAGTGAAAGGGAAAAGCATATTTTTCCTCTTATTATTTTGCATTTTGCCAGTGTAGTTTCACAATGGGAGTACTCAGAATTTTGTTTTCCTAGACCAACAATCTCCCCACAAAATCCTGATGAACTTTAGCTGCAGCTCTGGCTAAGCCTCTGAGGCAGAACCATTTAGTTGACTCCTGATGTTTGAGAGATGCCAATATAACTGAGCTGGCTCCCAGTGAGAGTTCTGTCCAAGAATCTAGGCTCCTTCTGTCTGAAACAAAAATTATTTTCTGACAAGGACTTTTATGTTTAGAGACATTCTGTTAATTGTTCGTCATTTATAATGGTGTTAAGGACATGAAGCTCACAGTAAACTGAGGTGCCTGGGTTAAGCCTCTGCCTTCAGCTCAGCTCATGATCTCAGGGTCCTGAGATAGAGCCCTGCATCAGGCTCTCTGCTCAATGGGGAGCCTGTTTCCCCCTCTCTCTCTGCCTGCCTCTCTGCCTATTTGTGATCTCTCTTTCTAATAAATAAAATCTTAAACAAAAAAAAGAATGAATTTTACTGGCACTTCCTAGTAGTTATAAAAGCTCTGTGTCTTATCAGGCCAATTTTTGTTCCCTCCAGTTCCCATCCCCACAAATGGTATGCAGGCACTGCCCTGGGACAATGGAGTTAATGGTGGGCTCTGTGTAACAACTGCAGTCCTTCCCATGAACAATCAACCTTCCCATTCCAAATGTTCCCTTTTTCCATCTTTCTCTTCTTCATAATGTGGGTGATTTTCCTCTTGGAATAATATGTAGATTTCTCAAAGTAGAAGATATGTGACTGTTCCTTCCTTTGTCCAAAAGAGAAGGGAAGGCCAAGTCATTTCTCATTAGTGTTGAGCTGAGTCTTGGCTTCTGGTCCTTAGTTCTTTCAGTAAGAAGAGCAATTTATCATTGACTTCTATTCTAAAGGTCAGAAGAGTTCCCCAACTTTCTCTCAGGCATGGCTCTTCTCTAAGGCTTTTTATGCTTACAATCCCCTTCTCCTACCTTCACTCCCAACCACTGTCTCCCTACTAATAGTTTTAAGGTAAGGCTCACGGAACATAGAGACTTTTTTTTATGTTATTCATAACCATACTTTGTTTCAAGGAAACTGTAGAAGTGCTTAGAAGAAAGGAGGAGGGTGTTGTGTTGTGTACTAACTGAAAAGGGTTGGCTAAGAGCCAGATGAAATGTGGGATGAGAGAAAATACTATCAGTAGCATACACCAAACTGCACCCAGGATGCACACTTATGTCATTGGCCAGAGAAATCTGCTTTCGAAAGATCTGTTAGTCAGGGATCCTCTTTTTAAAATAATAAGAGGTTATTTCTCACTCATGGAACCCTTAGATAATTGGTAGGGAGCATTCTAGTGGTAATTCAGGAACCCAGGTTCCTTCTTTCTCTGGATTCTGACCTCTTCCACATCCAAAGAGAATTCCCTATTCATCTGATGACTGGGGAAAGAATGAGAGCATTGCATATGGCGGGGGGAGCTTTATCAGCTAGGCCTGTAAATGGTGTGCATCACTTCTGCCAGGATTCTAATGGCGAAGATTCTGTCACATGGCACATACTACTGCAAGGGAGGCTGGAAAATATAGTTTACTTGTACATCCAGGAGAAAACAGAAATGAGTTTTGATGACACATGGCAGAGGATAAAGATACTTTTTAGGATAACTATAGAAATGAAAGAATCTCAATGAGCTCACTATTTAATGCCATATCACTAGTTCCTATCCCTATTTGTCTGTTAGCTCTTGGTTCTGAGTCTACACATCAACCCACTTTTCCAGCTGGGAATACATTTAATTCATCTCAGAGAGCTACGCGACCTTCACACTAGGGGATTTTCCTTTACTGAGTCCTTGGTATGTCTTATGAAAGATGTCACTGAAAGAGATATTTCACCAGTCATACTTGTCTGTTAGAGACAAAAAAGGAAGCAGGAGACATGATGGCCTGATTTTGTGTACTTGCACAATTGCTTTGACAAGTTGAGGTGAGTGTGCATGAAGCAAGCAGAGAACAGCTCATATTATTAGATGACAAAAGTCTGGTGTTTTGGTCTATGTGATGCGGACTGTTCACACCACCACAGCTACAGTGTATTACAACTTTTTTGTACAAAGATGGGGTGGTAGTCCTTTAAGGGTCTTCATAGACTTCTCCTTGAAACATGCCTCGTCCTAAGTGACCTCCTGGCTGTGTGTCAGTGCAATAACTATGTGGGTCACCCTAACTGCTTCTACCTGCTAACTAAAATAAATTGATGTCACAATCTTGACTGGCTGAATGCTTGTTCTTGTAGCTAAGGAATCCAATCTTCTGCCTCCTTGTAGAGAACATAAATCATGCAAAAAGACTGGTGAGAACCAGGAGAGTTGATTCAGGTTAACAATTTAGTATCTGCATGTGCACATATGTACACACTTGCATGCACAGGCTTTTCTTTTTTTGTCAAGGAGAGAAGTAAGGAGTCCTATCTCAATTCAAATTCAAAGTTTCCAGGAAACACTTCCTTCTCACAGGAATTCTTTTTTTTTTTCCTCACAGGAATTCTTAGATGAATTTTAGATGAAGGTGAAGAAATAAGAAGAAAACTTAAAACTATAAAAGAAATAAGAGAACTAAAAGATCACTGTATCCTGTCCCCTTTCTGCCCCCATTACGGACTCTTTCCCTACCTGACGATCGGAAAGGGAGCGTACAGAATGACACTCAGGAATAGACAAGCAAGTGTCTCCACTGACGTGGTAACTGTGCTACTGAATAGTTCCCAAGACTCAGGATTCCTCGGGTTTGCCATCACAAGCAGGTGACTAAAGAGAATTCTTTGGCTTTGCATAGGCCTGGCTAAAGCTCTGTTGTTGGAAACTCTCTGAGGAGTTCATGCAGAAAAAGCGTTTTTTTTTTTTTTCGTGATTTATGAGATTTCAAATGCCACCACTAGCATTAGATGATTAAATTGGGACATTTGTTTAAACTGCATCAACAGGGTTATATACTGCCCCGAAGGCCTCAGGTGGACATTGCACGCCATTGCCATCATCACTTGGACATCGCCAGCAGGAAATATCAGAAGCCTCCCAAGACAGCCTGTACTCCTGAGCTTTCCAGAGAGGCCCTGGCAGACAGAAGTCGGCTCTGTCTGGATTGGTACCTGGGCCTGAAGTCTCTAAAGCTCAGAGCTCCACCACAGTGGAAAAGGGCAGGGTGAGTGCCCTGAAGCAGCATTAGCAAGAACCGAATGTCTACACCTGTCAGATGCCCTGTGTCAGAGGTGACTGTGACTGCTGCCTCCTCATTGATCAGATTAGCCAGGCACTCACTGGTGTTGAGTTGCAAATGTCTGGATTTTGCTTCCCCTGGCAGTAGCTCCTGGGATAGGAGAGAAAACAGCTTATAAATTCTTTAATGACTCTTGGAGCCAAGGGCAGCTTACAGACTGGATTTTCAAGCAATGTTATTTAAAAGGTTCCAGGGGACATAAAGGTAAATAGCTTGAAAAATAGGTGGAAAATTATTTCTTTCCTCCTCCAAGAACATCACGCAGATTGAATTAGCCCCTAATGAATCCTTGGGACTCTGAGGCATAGTGGTACACACTGTGCGGGGACATCGTAATCTAGCTTCTTGTGCTATCAATGAGGTTTACCATTCAGTTTCATTGCATGTTTCTCCTGGGAAAAAACATTTGGAAATCAGGTTTTAAAAATTCCTTTCTTTTTTCTTCTTTCTTTCTTTTGATCAGATATCTCAATAGCTATGAAATGTCCTTGAGGATGCCTGAGGATGTGGGAAGACAAATGAACAGAGAGTGGTCTCCTCTGAAGATGTTCAAGGAAAAGCTGAGTTGTCACTCAGAGGAAGACACAAGCTCCAGCTGGAAGGATGGACAAAATGACCTAATACCGCTGCTAGTCCTAAAATTCTACTATTTTTATTTAGTTTATATCTGCTTGAATATTTAGAAACAGGTACATTGTCTTTTTAATGGACATGTAGATAGAATCTGGAAAAAACATTAATTTTGTTACTCATACTACTCGCTGAAACCTATAATCAGATTGGGTTATTCTTTGATCGGTATGGTGCCTATAATCCTGTGTTTTGGTGGACAGTTCTGATTTCAAACCTCCTCATCTCTCTTATCTGAGCACACTTCTGCTTGACACATGACCTGTTCTGATTTAAGATTCCATATTGACAAGGTACTGACAGAGCAAGGAGGTGTCAGCGATGAAAAGAGCAAGCCATTATGTGTAGAGGCCTTGAAGGGGAGATTAGATTTCCTAACATCTTGGATAATTTTGAGTTCCTTGGAATATTCCAGTCCAGGGACCTCTTTTCCATCAATGCTTTTTTCTTGATAAAAAAGTTCCACACCAAACTGTCTATGGGATGATCACGGATTTAACCACTAGTTGCCATTACCTGGGAGTGATTTCCCAAGCTTCATACGTATATAACATAGCAAATTCTTGGGCCAATTTCCATGGCTACCATGGGACCAGTCATGATACTCAGTTCCCATAGGTAAAGGGATGGTACTGGAATGAGCAGCTGGTCAATGTCTTCTCCCTCAATCCTTTATTGTGGTCCTGATGTCATGGGTGCCTTTTGCTAACCTCACCCTATTCCTAAGGAAAATTTTGATTCTAGCACCTCCCTTTCATTTGATTTTTGTCAACAGAAAGTTGGATTAACCTCCAAAATAGCACTTAACAGCAGAAACCCTTGGAAAGGAACACTTGTCTTTCTCCTTGTCCACTCAATAATCAATTGCCGTTTTCAGGTCATCTGATATAGAAGGTAAAATACTGATGTTTGTGGATGAGAATGCAGCCAGATATCCCTGAAGAAAGTCCACGTTTTGCAACAATATTTACTACACATTTATTAAATTATAATTCTGGAGCACCTGGGTGGCTCAGTGGGTTAGCTTCTGACTCTTGATTTTGGCTCATGAGATTGAGCCTGTGTCATGCTCTACGCTCAGTGTGGAGTTTGCTTAGGATTCTCTCTCTCTCTCTCTCTATCCGCCAACCCCCCACTTGCTCATGGCCACTCTCTCTCTCTCAAATCAATCAATCAATCAATCTTAAAAAAACAAAGAATATAATTCCAACAAGGTTAGGGATCTTTGTTTACTTTGCTCACTGATACATCCTATGCACCTTAGGTAATCAATCAGGTATGTTATATAACTCTGCCAGGTCATGTCTTTAGGAATCACCCTGTCTTTTAAAGGAGGCAAATGGGGAGGGAGGAGATGTAGTTCAAAATATTTTATAAAGAGAAGTTTAAAATGCATTTGAAACATAGAGGAGAACACGACTGATTCTTCTAAGGGCTATGGCAGCTCCAGAGTGTAGCTAAAATTGTCACTGGGTGTATAAGGACAGGTCCCTTTTGAGGGATCAGGACATCACATTTTGAGGAACCTACAGAAACAGAGCCATATGACTGCATGCTGTGTTCTGAAATGGGCTAACTACAATACGGGTTTCCCAAGTCTTCCTTTACATCATTTATCCATAACTTTCTATCTCTGTTGTCTATCCAATCCATCCATCCATCCATCCACACTAAAGTCAACAGGTGTTTACTGAGCACCAACCAGGTGCTAAATAATTCTAGCCCCTGAGAACATAGTAGTGACTGGGTGAAGTGAAATCTCTGCCCTCTGGAGGCTTACATTCTAGTGAGGGGAGAGACAACTAATGAGTAAGTAAGTATAATGAGGGATGATAAAAGTTAAAAAATAAAATAGTGTAAGGAGTTATAGAGTAATTGAAAGACTATTTTCAATAGTCTTTATAGTCTATAGTCCTGACTATAGTCAGGAAAGGGCTATATGTAGCATAGACATTTCAGCAAAAGCCTGAAAGAAGTGATAGAATGAGTTTTGGGTGTAATTCTGTAGTTTTCCTTTAAACCCTTATAGCTGCAGTGCTGTTAGCACTGGAGAAGCATGAAAGGAGAGGGGATCCCTCAGGTGAGTGATGGGGTCTTTTTTAGGAAAGAGACATTCCAAGCCTGCCTGACCAAATTGCAAACTGAAACTGCACCATGAACTTTGTTAATGTAATTGCTCCATCCAGGGTCCAGCGGCTCAGTGGGACGGACTAGGTTTGGGTTGAAGAGAAGGTTCACTGATAACTGGGGACAGGTGGAAGGAACCTGAATCTTGGGTCCTAAAGGGGAAACTCATTTTGCAGGAAAAGCTGCTGGAGAATATCTATCACCTGCTGAACGACATAGCTTGATAAGTAGATTTGACATGCTCTTCAGGGACAGAATTACAGAGCTTTCTACGAACGTACTTTGGGTGGAGTGATCATAAATGTCAGCTTGGCTCAGCTGACTTGTAGTAAGAGTAAAAAAAGCCTTTGACAGTTGCATTGCAGGTATTTATAGATTTTTCTTGCTCTATTTTATACTTCTTTTTGCTGCTGATGAAGTACACTTCGAAGGGAGTCCTGTTAAACATGGTGAGTGTTCCAACTAGTCTAGAAGCCTGTTACATATTAAATATTTTATAGCTGAGCTTTATTACACTCAAACTTCACAGAGACATTTAAGAACTTTATTGCATTCTGATATGAAATGAGCCCACAAAGGCATTTCTGATTTTATGGGAATGGAACTTTTCATTCTATGGAACTTTCACAGAGCTGTTGAACTCTAGAGTTCAAAGTGATTTTGCAAATGTTAATTTCTCTAGGGATCTTTGGGACCTTAAAAAAATTGCTGATGACTTCTACATATTGCATCTAACATTTTTTTTATTCATTTGGAAAACATGTACAGTTGTCTCAGTAAAAGGAATGTGTGGAGTTTGTGGTTGACGCTGTATTCATGCCACGGTAAGAAGAGAGACCCTGTTTATTGCTGCAGGAGACATATAAGGAAAATAAGAGGAGGAAAATATCATTTAATAGATAAACAGTCATGCCCAGCTTGACATTTTTCTAACCCCTTCAAGGACACACATTCCTGAAGTTCTGTGAGTCAGTCTTTAAAATATATTTGGAAGATTAACTATTAACTTGCCTCAGTAATGAGATTTTCTGCAATGCCGACCAATAGAAACGGCAGCCTTTTCAAGTTTCATTCACTCATGATTTATTTATTCATATTCACTAAATTCTTACTTTGTATCAGGCACTGTTCTAAGTACAGGTGATTGAAAAAAGACATAATTCTCAAGGAGTTTATGGTCAGTCCCAGATGACTAAGCCAAGATCTTCGATATGCATAGACCGCTATCTGATTACAGATGAGAAATATCTAAATTAGAGTGTGTTGTCTATACAGCATGCTCATAAGGGGGAACATCAGTAGAGACTTCTGGGAGGCAGCAACATCTGAGCTGGGTCTTTAGGAATGAATAATAGTTTGGCAGAGAAATGTTATTTGTGCACATCACCACAGTAGGTACGAGAAGGATATATACCCATTATGAGATAGCCTGAAAAAAGTGGAACCCAGAAGGAGGATATATTTCCCAGGGGTATGAGCCATGCTAAACTTGATTCTTAAGTATGTAAACATCATATCATCTCACTTGCTTATTTGTTATCACTGTAACAGTCTTGATATTTTACATGGTATCTATGGTTTATACATTATTTTCATGTATATTACAGAATTTAATCTTTGTAGCAGCCTGGTGAAATGCGTATTATTGTTACTTTATAGGTAAAGAAATGAATCAAAGAGATACCAAGTGACCCTACTCAAGGTCACATAGAGTGTGCCTTAACTGGGCCAGGAAAGAAGCCCTTTCAACTCATATTCTGGGCTTACCTACTCTACACAGGACCTTTGCTAGGTTACTTTTATTGATTGATTCAATATGTATTCATTCAATACTGCATGTATGCATATATTTATTCAATATGCATTTATTGAGCATGTTTTCTATGCTGGGCAGACACTGCTCTAGGTTCTGGGATATAACAGTGAGCAAAAAGGTAATTTAAGGTTAAGATAAATATTATAAAAATAAGCATGATGGTATGAGAGTGATTGGAGGTGCAGACTATATTTTAGATGGTTACTTTTATTTCCTTGGTCCTCCAATAATATCCAGGATTTATTTCTCTCTGGGTGCTCACATGATGTATGTTATTCAGTAAAAATTTGCTAGGCGTTTCCATATATAAATCACTATATGAGACTCTTCACTTATTTTTGTTAGTTTAGAGGAAATAAAGGGAGCTTCCATTTGTCAGGGGACCAGCATGTGTCAGGTTCTTTGGCAGACTGCTTGTAAGTCTCATTTTGGGGATGCTGCCGGAGTCCTTCAAAGTGCCAGGATTCTTTCCTAGCTGATTCTTTTGTTTCTTGGGAGGTGCACTGACCACCATCCTCTCAGAGGTAGGAGACAAATCCTGGGATGACTGTCCGCTCCTGCTGCTTATGTGTCCTCTCGACAGCTGTCCTATATAAACATCAATTCAAAGTTCTGTCTCTGAAGAGCCCCGTTCCTTTCCCAAACTTAAATGTTGGCAAGAATGCCTCATTATCTACTATTAAATATCTCACTGGGGATGATGGCAGAATGCTCAACAAATAAGGCTTTGTCACAACTGAGGTAGTCACACAGGATACTCTCCAAGCACATTATAGGACCACATCGGTCCCAAACTATGATCAGCACTATGCAATTAGAATCACCCTGCTCTCCTCTCTACCACACCGGACACTCCAATATTAGAGTACAAGTCTGACCACAGGACTGTGTGCAGGGCTCCTGAAGGAGTGTGGCAGCCCCAGCTGGGGGTGGGCATGGCTCCTTTGCTCCATTTCAGCAATCCAGATGTCTTCGTCAGTAAGCTGATTATCTCTTGGAAGTCTAACAGAACTGAGCTTGAATGGATTAAAGATGAGCCTATAAGACATCCCAGAATGGAGTCAAGAGTTGGAATCCTGGAGGAGGTGACACTGTGAGAGCACTGGACCAGGAGGGGAGTCCTGGGTGCTTTCAGACCAATCCCTACTTCTGGATTAGTCTTGGGACTGGTGCAGTGTTTCTGCTTTGAAGTAAACGAGACTTTCCAGCACACAGAGTTTATTCCACTGCCTAGCTATTCAACTTCGGGCAGGCCAATTAAGCTTTATGAGGCAGTTTCTGCATCTTAAAAAAATTTTTAAAAAATAAAAAAAATGGAATTAGAATACTTATATCATGGTTTGGTTTTGTTTTGTTGTTTGTTTTTGAGGTTGAAATAAGATAATAAATCCTGTCTTAACTGGGCTTTTTAAAGAGATGTGTGTAGGTTTGCTTCAACATTGGCAATTTTTTGCACAGATGCTCTGGAATGTCAGTTGGGGGAATTGCAGCAGCAGCCCAGTCCCTTTGGTTCTTAAAGATTCACAAAACTCTGCAGAATAACTGCTTCACTTGCAGCAGTAGTCTGACCTTTAAATGATCCAGTAATTTGGTGTTCACTGGGTATTTATACTCCTTCAAATATGGGATGTGATTTGGGTTTTGCTCCTTTGATGTGGAACATCCTGGTGTGGCAGCGTGTGAACCGTCTTTGGGCTGAGGGTCCGCCTTATTTATAGCATATGTAGGCATGTAGAGGGTTACTTGGGTTTGTACTCCGATTCTTGCTCCAGTCAGTAACACAGAGCTAGTTGCACCCACAGTCCAAGGCTGGGCCTTAGAACTTCAAAGGGCTTATGGCTCTATTAGGTGCTGTGAGGCTTACAGATGTGTTAGAGGATGTAATAGGGATATGATACATCATAGCCATATATGTAAACAGGCCCTACAAAACTGAAGCTTTGATAATGACCTAAAGACTAAACTGTGGGGTACTGAGGAATTAGAGCCACTATAGAACAATGTGGCAAGCAGCCAGGCCCCACAAGGCTCCAGAATGGCCACATCAGTCCAGGATACTCACACACCCCGAGGGAGGACAGCACAGCTTTGGAGCATCTAGTCACACAAACATGCAGACAACACCGAGACCAGTGTCTTTTTGGCTCTGAAAGATCATCGTCATTTATATACTATGGAAGCATATGATTATATATACTACGAGGAAGAGAGGGACAGAGGCTGGGTGGTCCCATGTCTTTCTCGTGGTTAAACTGTTTATTCAATGTCAGTTAAAATAGCTGGCTTATAGACATAAACAACTAGGATAAAGATTTAGGACCACCTGATAGCTGCTTTTGCTGTTCCCCCCAAGTTGTCATGATAAAGTACATAGTAAAAAGGTTGCAACTGATTTTTTTTAAGAGAAATCCATGGCCACATTTGTGCAAAACAGGAAGTGCCAGGGCGCTAACCACACAGCCTCTGGATTTATTTCTCCCACATCTTTAGGGAAAGGAAAAAACCTCACAAGTTGCAAAACGATGGGACACAAATACCCTTTCTTTGGGAGATGTGAGGTAGATGGGGTCTGGTTCCTATGCCTCACTATTTAGGAAGCCAAATTTTAGGGAAAGTTATATTCTGTTTGGGTTCCTTTGCTCGTGCTCATGGCTATGGTCTTTGAAAAGAAAACCCACAAGGACAGGTCAATGATCCAAAGAGCCACATGTGTTGTGACCTTTTCCCATTTATAGCTGCCCAACCATTGTCTTTTTCCAAGTGACTGATCCCACTGGCTTTGATGACCTTTTCCCTTTACCCAAACCAGTTTAACTTGCCAGAACTTTTCAAGAGAATTTGACAAATCAGAAGTTTGATTAAAGGGGTGCCTGGGTGCTCAATGGGTTAAAGCCTCTGCCTTCAGCTCAGGTCATGATCTCCGGGTCCTCCTGGGATGGAGCGGAAACCTGCTTCCCCCTCTCCCAACTCCTCTGCTTGTGTTCCCTCTCTTGCTGTCTGTCACATAAATAAACAAACAAACGAATAAATAAATAAAATCTTAAAAAATCTGAAATTGTTGGAAACTGACTCCATCATAGAAAATCCCTATCATTGAAAATCTTTTGGGGTTCACAATCCAAGGGGCAGTGTAGCTCTCCATCTCTTCAGATGTGAAGCAGACAGGGGAGGACTTACTATTCTTGCTTAAAGGTCCACAAATTATTCTAAGAATTTCCTGCTTATCCTTGTCTTGAAATGATATGACTCCTGTCCTCAGCTCATGATCCATCTCATGGCTATGTGGTATGGCTTTCTCGGTGACTTTCTTAGGAAAATAAGAGTCTTAAGAGAACTTTTGGAATAAATTGTTTTGGTTTCGCATTTCACTGAAAAAAGTCAACACTGGTCTACTCTTAACATGCTAGTACAGTGTGCTGGTAAAAGAACTTTGCATCTGGAATTAGACAGCCCTGTGTTTAAATTCCACATCTCCACATATTAACTGTGTGAACTTAGGCAGATTTCTTCAGTAACCTAAGTCTTGTTTTTAATATTTATAAAGCGGGCATAGCAGTAGTAGTACCTCCTTCATAGGGTTGTTGTAGTGTTTATAAACAGCCAATTAATGGTAGCTAATCATACCGTGAGAATGTATTTAAGAGAAGCATCCCAGGCACTCATCTGTGCTGTGAGAACTGACGAAGTTGCATTACTACAATCAGGGGTAAATTTGGGTCCCATGAAGCAAAAAAAAAAAAAAAAAGATCTTGGATTGGGGATTAGGATAAAGGAGGGATTGAATTTTTTCTTTTGGAAAAAGATGAGTATTTTTCAGTTGAAAAAATATTTCATTAACTAGACTGAAACTTCTTCGAGTCAAGGTGAGCCAGCTCGGCTGAATGTCTGTTATCTGTGACCGGACAGTGAGGGATGCCATACAAAGCTCTTCTGTGTCCAGGGTGAGTAACAGCCATATGATACTCCCAAACATACCTTCCCAAGACACATGACACATTGCCATGCTAGGCATAGAGGGTCTGTATATTTCTCTTTCCTGTTATTACATATTCCATGCGGAATTCAAATGCAGAATGAGCATCTGAATGTCTCACGTATTAAAAATTGAACCTAGTAAGACAAAATTTTAGGGACTCACTTTTAATAAGACAGTGAATTTGAGAGAGAGAGAGAAACCTAAACTACCTATTTCCCTCTCTCTCAGATATTAATAGTCATTGCCAGTGACAACGTACTGATTAAAAAAGCATGGCTATCCCCAAAACACATAATGGTGTATATAGGCATATAAACATTTGTACCCTAGCCTGAAGGGATGAAGGGAGGGGGCACTACTAGATCCCCAGTGGAGGGCAGCGGGAGGAGGGGGGGGGGGACAGGCTGCAGCAGGCCCCACAGCTCAGTCTCCAGGACATGGCCCCAGTGGAGAAGTGTGGGGAGTGGGCCTTTGCACTTCTCCTGAAAACAGGAAGTCTCTCCGCATGGGAAACTGTGTTGGTTTTTCTCCTTTGCAACTGGCATTTTGCGATTGGGACGCTGTGCTTTCCAAGAGCTCAGGTGTTAGAATCAGCCAGCCCTATGGACGACCTCACTGCTCTGCACTAACTGTACAACCACGTGCACAGGACTGAAAGTTCCCAACCGTTTTGAGAGACAAAGCACTCGAGTCCGAGTCATGAGTGTGGTTGTTGGAACTATTGTGGGGAGGCAGTTTTACCTTTTTCTCTGTGTGCTTCTTTCTTATTCCTCTGCCTTAGGTCAGTTTTAGCAAATACCCATGAACAGGATGTGCAGCAGCATAGCTCAGGAGACACACACACACACACACACACACAGAGTCAACAAGTCTCCTCTTGGAGCTGGAGGAGTAGAGAAAGAAAGAGAAAAGACTACTTTTGTGGGATATTTTTTCCCACCTCTGCAGCTACCACGGTGGGGGTAGGGGGTAGTAGACAACAACTGTTGTCTGCAGCGCAAATCAGGAGAGGACCTGAGATGGGTGGGAGTCAATGAGCTTTGAATGAGGGGGCCCCAGCGCTTCTCACCACAGCGTGATGTGAGATCTCCGCTTTGCTTATAATCCCCACTCTGGCTTGCTTTAGCAGTTGCCACTGAAACCACATCTCCTGAAATGCACCTAACCGATTTTTGCTTTAAATATCCACTGGGAGAAAAAGCAGAAACAAACACACAACTCAAAAGCAGCAGCAATTTTCAGACTGCCTCTTCCTCAGCGAGTTCGACTGGATCCTTTTCTACTTGGTGAATTCTAAAAAGAAGAGGGATCCGGGAGCAGGTCTCACTGTATCTCAAAAGATAACAACAAAATTGCCACCAGCCGAACCTTTTCATTTCAGTTGAGTGTGAGGGTTTTAAGGAGCCTGGTACTGAGCCTGATTGACGTGGGTTTGATTGTTGGTTCTGCCTCCAGTTCTGTGATGTGGAAGTTGCCCTATCTTCCTAAGAATCAATTTTCATCAATAAATTGAGTTGTTAAGAGACTTTAGTACATTATAAAGTACTCCATGTCTTATCTGGTACATACCAAGTACTTACTAAATATTACCATGATTATAATATGAAGCCATCTCCTGTATCACTGCGTGCTTAAGAAATATGTGTCTTTCTCTAGTGAGATTCGCAAGTTGTGAAACTTCTCTGTGCCCAGTCCCAGTGCGTGTACTGGCATTCTCTCCACAGTTCCATTAGGGCCCCGTCCTCTCGCCTTGTCCTGGGCACTCCTCAGGGGTCTGGACTTCTCTGAAAAATGGCTTGAGGGCTGACCACCTGCATGCCAAACAGTAAGCAACCGCTATTTGGCTTGGCTGTTTGCTTGACACAAACCTACTGCGGGTGGATGCCTGTGCTTTTAAAAAGAAAGATCTTTCCAAATGATAACAAACTTCCAATTACACATTCGGTGCCTTAAATTTATTAGGCCTGCTGTGATGAACAAACTGTCCTTGTTACTGATTTCCAAGAGCAACTGTAGTTGCATAAAAAATCAAATTTTTGTCCATTTTTTAATATTTGTTTTTCATTTTAGATTTATGGAGAAAAAATGCATGAGCCCTCCTTTCCTTCAGAGGTTGCTGCTCCAGTTCCTCGCACTGAGGGTTTTCGCTTTGCCTTCAAATTACCCTTAGTGTTACCAGTGGGGCTGACTGCTGACTCTTGCTCAGTCTCCAGGAAAGCCAATGATAATATATCCAACCAGACGATGGTTTGTTACCATGTCATCTTTGGGCAGGTATATATTTAATTGTAAAATAAATTTTCTTTCCTATAGCTCGTTTGATAAGTGCTGAAATTTATTCTCAGTTCTGGATCTACATTCTTCTTTTGCAGCTCTTTACCTGGCTTTTTTTTTTTTTTTTTTTGGTAAACTTTTCCAAGTCTTTGACTCTTTTTCTCCTTGAAAGAGCCAGATCTGGGGGTGCCTAGGTGACTTAGTTGAGTTGGTGGGGCATCAGACTCTTGGTTTTAGCTCAGGTCATGATCTCAGAGTCCTGGGACCAAGCCTCGAATCGGTCTCTATCCTCAGCATGGAGTCTGCCTCTCCCTCCCCCTCTGCTCCTACACCCTGCACATGCTCATACATGCATTCTCTCTCTCTTAAATAATAAATTTTTTTAAAAAATAAGGAGTTGGTTTTCTTCCTAACTTCCTAAAAAGAAAAAAAAGCAAACCCCTGCTTGTCCCCTTCATCTTTAGTGGGTGAGGAAACAACAAAAACAGAAACAGAAACAAAATACCCGGACCTCCTTGCTGCCAGGAGAACACTCCTTGGCTGGCCTCAGTCTTACAGGAGTTGCTGGACATTCCGGTCTCACCCTTGGACTAACGTGGGGCTCAGCCTTGGCAAGCTCACCCAGAGCTGCCCAGCAATGCCCGTTGATGAGTGTTCCAGGCAACAGGGGAGTGATCCTCTTCTCTCCCACTAAAGACCTGCGAAAGGGTTTTGAGATGCCTACTATAACATGGGTTTTCAAAGAACAGATCTTTCCTCTATACCCTTCTGAGTGATGGGCCACTCAGTCTTTCTCTGTCTTTACTTAGATTCTTTTCCCCTTCTCCTCAGTCCTTCCCTTTACAGAATCAGGCCAAGGTTGCTCAATCTCGTTCCTTCTATGGGGTGCCAGGAGACAAAAGCAAATGCTGCTTCTTTCCTCTCTAAACACAGAACCTCACTGCCCCAGCACCACCTCATTATCTAACTCTCCTGATCTCTGTCCTCAAATGCTCTTCTGTTATTTTGGATTTGGCTGATACACGCACAGTGGTTGTAGGACTTGGAGGGGGTGGGGGGAGTAAAACAAGACTGGGAGGAGACCTGTAATTTGAAAGGTGATAGGGGCACTCTGGTAGATTTATTTCCACTCAGAAATAAGCAAGCAGGAATAAAATCCCGTTTTTGCCCACGGCAGCATGTTCATGTGCGTGGGGAAAACTTCCCCCTCTCCATTATTCACAAAATGGGTGACCGAGGTCTGTGTCACCCAGGTTCTCCTTCCTCTACCCCATCTCCTTTGCTGCGCCATCTGTAGGTCAATGTGACTCTCATAAAGACGAGGCCTCAGCTTCCTTCTTATGCTCTCTCTCCTCGTGGGATCACCTAATCTCAGAACTTCCCCATTTTCCTTGTTTCACATGATATTTCTACATCTATAGCTGTCATCTTGAATTCTAGCCCCACATTTGCAAATGACTTACCCAGGGACAGGGCACTGTCAATGGATACTCAGCATTTTTCTAAGACAGAGCTCTTCAATTTTTCCTCATCTTGGCCTCCTCCCATCTCCTCCCCCCTTTATTTGTCAAGGGTGCTACCACACTTTTAGGCTTCCAGATCCAAAACTTCCCTCATTTACCCATTCAGTGGCTTAACCATGCATAATACTTCATTATAATCATTTTTACAGGTTTTGCTTTTGTTTTTAAAATAACTTTTAAAGATATTTTTTTCTTATTAAAAGCTACTTGTACTTGGGTGCCTGGGTGGCTCAGTGGGTTAAAGCCTCTGACTTTGGCTCAGGTCATGGTCCCAGGGTCCCGGGATCGAGCCCGCATCGGGCTCTCTGCTCAGGAGGGAGCCTGCTTCCCCTTCTCTCTCTGCCTGCCTCTCTGCCTACTTGTGATCTCTCTTTCTCTCTCTCTGCCAAATAAATAAATAAACAAACAAACAAATAAATAAATAAATCTTAAAAAAAAAAACTACTTGTACATACATGGCAGATAACAAAACTAAAAAATATAGAAAAGCACCAAAAAGCAAACTTGTCATGTATGATTACACTGCACAGAGATAAGTGTTACTAATGTATTCTCATTCTTTGTTTCCTATGTGCTTAGAGGTACATATACCGAAAAATGGGAACACATTTGCATTTCTGTATTACTCAGCAAGTTAAGTATAAACATGCTTAATGTTTTAAATGATTCTTGTTTGCTGTCTGGCTTTCTTTCAGGTAGATGGATCACAGTTTATGTAGCCAATTGTCTAATGCTGCACATTAATGATCATTTTTTCACTACTAAAATAATATTTGCTATGAACCAACAAGGTAGATAGGGAAGTACTGGCAAATTTTACTACATACATACAAATGAAAAGTTTTACATGGCAAATAGCCTGAATAAAATTAAAACAAAATGATAAGCTGGGAGAAAACATAAACAACATGTACAAAGAAAAGGGCGCAATAAATATGATAGGGAATGCCTTCAAAGAAGTTTCAACAAGGCCAACAATCTCGGAAGGAAAAATATTATAATAGACAGCTCAAAAAGAGGTAACAACTGATAAATAAAAAAGAAAATAAATACGTGGAAAACAGTGACTCTTTGTTTTAAATTACACTAATATTTTACAACTTCTATTTTAAATTATAAAAGTAACACAACCTCATCTTAAACTATTTAGTTACCACAAAGAGTTACGAGAACTCTACTGGAAATCTAAAGACACAGAGATGAGCACTGCTGACATTTTGTTTGATATACTTTCCATATTCATGTAATAATCAAAACAAGATCCTTTGTTTCCCTTCAAAATCATTCCTTTGCCTATTCTAAATATTTTCTACAGTCATAACAATAACCACAAAACACAATACAAAAGAAACCTTTGAAGAGATTTAAAAATTATGAATTGATGGTTGGGAAAAATAAAGTAGCATTCATGGCATTATTATCACACAAGGTAGAATTTGTGGCTAGAACTAAAGGCATTAAAACAAAGTTTAAATCATCATTTTCTTTGGAAAAAGGCATAGTCTGCATGATATCATCTCTGATATTTAAAATGACTTTCATTGACTAATCCTTATTTGCTTAACTGACTTTACTTCCCATTACCATTCCTCCTATTCATTATTTGGGGGATTATATTTCAATTCATCAGTGATCTTTAGAGCACATTTTTCAGAAAAGGCATTTTTTGATGACTCTTCCATTAGCCAACATAACATCATTTTTTCCTATCTTGCTAAACTTTCCTTTTCTTCTTTCCTCATTTATCCTTTTCTACCCAACCTTTAAATTTGTTTTTTTTTTTTTAAAGAATTTATTTATTTATTTGAGAGAGAGAGAACATGAGATGGGAGAAGATCAGAGGGAGAAGCAGACTCCCCATGGAGCTGGGAGCCCGATATGGAACTCGATCCCAGAACTCTAGGACCATGACCTGCGCTGAAGGCAGTCGCCCAACCACCGAGCCACCCAGGCGCCCAAAATTTGGGGGTTTTGTTCCCTTTCTATTCTATCCTCTCCTCCTAGGTGACTAGTTATGACTCATTACAGTTTATGCTAAACCAAGTTCTCTGAGTGTTCATTATCTATTTGATCCCTTCTCTGAGTCTCAGAGGCACCTTGGGCTAATTATATCTAAACACATGATCTTTGTTTCAAACCTGGTTCTTTCCTAGAGTTCACTTTTTCAATGAATCACACCATATCCCTTCTATTTGCACAAGCCAGAAAAAGTAGTGACCCTTAACACCTCTCTTTTCTTCTGGGTCTAATTAATCTCCAAATCCTACTGATTTTACATTTCTGGAGTCAATCTACTCTCAACCTCCACCATCACTTTAGACCAACTGATCTTTATCGCCTGTTGAAACATTAAAGTTCCCTAAATGTTCTTTTGAATTGTCCAACACCTGCTGCAAATCGCATTAACCAGAGTGATTAAAAAAAAGGCACATTAATTTTTGTTAGAATATAGAAAAACAACTGATTTGATATATTGACCATATGGTCTTTTCCCTTGCCAAATTCAAGCTCAATGCCTGTTGTAGATTTTTTAAAATTTATTTTCTAGGTGTGCAATCATGACATCTATGAATAAAAAAATTTTACCTATTTCTTCCACAATTTGTATGTCTTTTATTTATCTTTAACTTGTTTGATTGCAGTGGTTAGCACATATAGTACAATGTTGAATACATATTATAAGAATGAACATTCTAGCCTCATTCCTGATCTTAGGGAGTGACAGAAATTAGTGTTGCACAATTACATATAATGTTAGATGCATAGTTTCTGTAGATGTCCATGATCAAGTTGAGAAAGTTGTGAGTTTATTGAGACTTTTATTTATTTATTTATTTATTTATTTTTAAAGTCATGCATGGGTATTGAATTTTACTTTTTCTATTTCTAAGGAGATCATCATATCATTTTCTTTTGAGGATGTTGATATGAAGAAATACACTGATTAATTTCTGAAAGTTGAAGTGATCTTGCACTTCAACTTGTACTTCTTTGGTATCAGGCAATACTGCTCTCAAAAATGAGTTGAGAATTGTTCCTTTCTCTTCTATTTTCTGGAAGAGTCTATGTAGGCATTTTTTTTCCTTAATGTTTGGTACAACTCACTAGTAAAGTCATCTGGGTCTGGAGTTCTATTTTAGTTTTTGTTTACTGTATAATAATTGATGTATGATATACAGCATATTTAATTTAACTTATATTTAATGTTTTATTAAATATTTTAATAATTTAAAATTTTTAAATAAATTTAATAATATATTAAATTATTTATATTATATTTATAATATAAGTATTATAAATATATTTTATTACATTGTTATATTATGTTATTTATATTTATAATATAAATATTTTTTTATTGTTGGAATATATATATATTTTTTTCTCCCCAAATATGTTTATTTTAATTTTTCAGTGTTACAAGATTGATTGTTCATGCACCATACCCAGTGCTCCATGCAATACGTGCCCTTCTCAATACCCACCACCAGGCTCG
>CM052797.1:54116437-54187824 GCA_028533885.1 Nasua narica | reverse complement strand
TGCTGGAAAAATTGGACAGCTATATGTAGAAGAATGAAACTTGACCATTCTCTTACACCATACACAAAGATAAACTCGAAATGGATAAAAGACCTCAACGTGAGGCAGGAATCTATCAAAACCCTAGAGGAGAACATAGGCAGTAACCTCTATGACATTAGCCACAGCAACTTCTTTCAGGACATGTCTCCAAAGGCAAAGGAAACAAAAGCGAAAATGAACTTTTGGGACTTCATCAAGATATAATATAAATATTATAAATATATTTTATATATCACATAATATATTATTTATATTATATTCATAATATTTATATTAAATATTATATTTATAATATAAATAATATATAATAACATATATTCATATTATTAAATTATTTTATATCATTAAATATTAAGTGTTTTAATATTTAAATAATATATTTAATATTTGATTAATCTAAATATAAAATTAATATAAATTAATTTATAGCCAATATTTAATATTTAATTTAATTTAATATTTAATGTGGGAAGATTTCCTACAATTTCTTTAATAGATACGAGGCTCTTTAAGTTATCCATTTTTTTCTTAAGTTTCATAGTTTGTGCTTTCTGAAGATTTGTCCATTTCATCTAAATTATCAAACGTATTGGCATAAAGTACTTCATAATATTCTTATTATCCTTTTAATATATATAAGATCCATGGAGCTTCCTCCTCTGTAAATAGCAAGTATTAGTAATTTGTATCTTCTATCATTTTTTCCATCAATCTGATGACTATCAATTTTATTAATCTTTTCAATGAACCAGCTCATTCCACAATTGAGCTATGCTCAAATTTATGTTATAATGACTTTGAAGGAGAGGAGAGAACATGTATTTTAAGTGAGGCTTTGTAACAAAAGAAAATTAAAACAAAAATCTTTGTTGAAGAAACATAGCAAGTCCATACATATATTCTGGTACAAATGAACCACTCACAATGGGAAATCTGACATCCTTCTGATATTAAATCAAAGATACTATTAATTAAATAGCCATCTTGATAGTTCCTACATTTTCTATTTTTTTTTTTTTAAAGATTTTTTTTTTAATTTATTAGAGAGAGAGACTGAGAACGAGAGGGGCGAAGGTCAGAGGGAGAAGCAGACTTCCCGTAGAGCCAGGAGTCTGATATCGGACTCAATCCCGGGACTCCGGGATCATGACCTGAGCCGAAGGCAGTCGCTTAACCAACTGAGCCACCCAGGTGCCCGTTTCCTACATTTTCTTAAAGACACGCTGTTATCATGGATAACAGGAATAACAGAGTAATTCACTATCACAACTTTAAACTCAATTCTATTTTGTGTTTTAGGCTCTGCCTTTCAGCTAATTTCATACACTTAAAAATTGCCTTTTATTAGAGAAATACAAATCAAAACCACAGTGACATACCACCTCACATCAGTCAGAATGGCTAAAATTAGCAAGTCAGGAAATGACAGATGTTGGCGAGGATGCAGAGAAAGGGGAACCCTCCTACACTGTTGGTAGGAACGCAAGCTGGTGCAGCCACTCTGGAAAACAGTATGGAGGTTCATCAAAAAGTTGAAAAAAGAGCCACCCTATGACCCAGCAATCACACTACTGGGTATTTACCCTAAAGATACAAATGTAGTGATCCGAAGGGGCATGTGCACCCAAATGTTTATAGCAGCAGTGTCCACAATAGCCAAACTATGGAAAGAGCCGAGATGTCCATCAACAGATGAATGGATAAAGAAGATGTGGTATATATACACAATGGAATACTATGCAGCCATCAAGAGAAATGAAATCTTGCCATTTGCAACGACATTGATGGAACTAGAGGGTATTACACTAAGCAAAATAAGTCAGCCAGAGAAAGACAAATATCATATGATCTCTCTTATATGAAGAATTTGAGAGGCAGGGCGGGGGGGCTTTGGGGGGTTGGGGGAGGGAAATGAAACAAGATGGGATCCAGAAGGAGACAAATCATAAGAGACTCCTAAACTCAACAAACTGAGGGTGGCTGGGGGGTAGGGGAGGTAGGAATAGGGTGGCTGGGTTATGGAAATTGGGGAGGGTATGTGCTATGGTAAGTGCTGTGAAATGTGTAAGCCTGATGATTCACAGACATGTACTCTGGGGCAAATAATATATGTTAATTTAAAAAATTTTTAAAAATTGCCTTTTTTTCTTTTGAACTAAAATTGGAGCAATCTTGAATTATGCTAATTATAAACATATTGGGTTAAATAACATGGTATGTAATATTTACCCACATGATTAGCAAAAATAAAAGTATTATAATTCTCAACTTTTGTGAGGACAGGGTAAAACTGGCACTCTTACATATAATCAAGAAGAACATAACTTGCTACAAACTCTTTGTGAGGAATTTCAAAAGAAGAGTTAAAAGCCCCCATGGTTCTCATATCTGATAAATTAATTCTTTCTTTTCCTGGAAATTATTCTGAGGGGATGGTTAAATATGCAAAAAAAATATGTATATTCAGAAAAGTTCATAGGTCAGTTATTGAGCAGTTTAAAAAAGCCAGACATGATGTCCAATAACTGGGGATCAAGTTTCAAGTAAATTTTACTAGGTTGAACCACATCACATTTCCACTTCTGAGTAGGTTAAAAAGATTAAATGGCAGCAATTTCATATACTTCAATCTAGTAGGAGCAATGATGGAATATTACATGGCTAAGCAACATCATTTACATAGACTATTTTTAATGATGTGAGTAAATGCTAATACACTGATACAATATATAGGATTCAAATCCTATTTTCGATATGCCTTCAAACACACAAACACACACACACATACACGCCCACACATACACCCCGAGTGGCCTGCTGTCATCCTCGGGTGGTGGGAAGTTTTTTTTCTTGCTTATGTTCAACAACAGGATGGTGTTATTTTTACAATCAGGAATGGGTTACTATTAAGTAGAAATATAGAAACTGTAATTTTTTCAAATAAAGAAGAAGCATCTGAAATCTCCCATCTCACAGAACTTTCAAACTTAACTAATTCTTGACCTTTTTGATCAGGTGCAAGAACTGGGACAAGCAGGATATATGGAAAAATTTGCTAGTACGTCTGGAAAGGAGACAATTCAGAGATTTCAAGTGGTATCAGGTGACAAAACTCCCTAACAGAGCAGCTTAAACCTTGCCTCCCAAGGTGCTGCTGGAGCCACCCTAAGAAGAGCCCTGGCCCTGAGGGCTGGAGAGCCCTTGGCACGCCAGCCGAGTGGGTGTGACGCTACGTCAGATTCTTTCCCTCGTTCGATAATCAAAGTTAGTAGAACCCAACTTTACCTGATAAGAAATATAAATGATAGTGAGGAAGGACGGCACACTGAATAAAGATAAAGAAAAACATCCCCTCCATGAAAAGCATTCTGTTGCCAGCCTACTTTCAGTTTGTCCATTTTATCCTCCCAAGTGCTTTGGAAAAAGTCAAGAACTGCACCAACCTTAGGTGACATATGCTTTTTCACTTAGATATTTTCCTTCTGTACATTTACTGGGCTCACTCACTTGTACATAGTGCTTTGACACTATATACTATTTGTGTGTTTCTGGATTCAATGGATACAATCACCATTCTAATCTTTTAAAAATGCCATTTGGTCATTGAGATGTGTTTCTAGGAAAACATCATAAAGCATTTGAATGATCAAATTAAGATTTCTAAAAACATACAGGCAAACAAAGCTGCCAAACAGACTTTCAAAACCAAACCTATCTATTTTTGAGCTGGAAACTTAATACTTTCGAACCCTAGAATGCCAGAAGTACAGACCAGATGCTAAATGACACTGAGTTTACAATCTGAGAACAAGCATCCACTTACTTCTTTTAGGGGAGGTGTAGAGTAGAGGATACCATGGCTGACTTTTTGGCACATTGAAAACTAAGAGGAAAGTTCATTTATTGAAAGGAGATTGGTGCGGTCTTAGAGAAAGATAATGTTTATTTTCAATTGATTTAGCTTAAGGTTTCCTTCCTTTACTTTCAGCCTTTAAACACACCAGCACAATTTTCTCCTCCTTTAGTGGGCCTGAATGTATGGACAAGCATGTAAGGACAAGAAGCTTGCATTGGCCTTAAAAGTGGCCTTTTTGATGGGATGGGGACAGAGACAAACCATAAGAGACTCCTAAACTCACAAAACAAACTAAGGGTGGCTGGGAGGTAGGCGGGGTAGGGTTATGGACATTGGGGAGGGTATGTGCTATGGCAAATGCTGTGAAATGTGTAAGCTTGATGATTCACAGACATGTACCCTGAGGCAAATAATACATTATAGGTTAATAAAAAAATTTTTTTTAAAAAAGGGGCCTTTTTGCTTGGCAGGTTAGAAAGTTGTGCTAATGAGTACCAAGTTGTAGATTTAATTCCTACGTGGAGATTCAGCCTTACTTGTCTTTGAAGGAGACATGAAAGGCAGTAGAAATTGGACAAATAAAGTGTGATTGGAGAAGAAAGCTATGGAATTCCAAATTAAAAGACGTCGCCTTGAGTATAATATGGCGGCAGGAAGACCCATTTGGGCTAAGGACAGCACAAAATGCCTGAAGGTGGCATCAGAAGAGGAGAGATGGGCCACTAAGGCAAGGAGAAGGGGTAGAGTGACTGCATGTTTGCCTAAGGTGGTTGCCGTGGCCGAATCTCAATAAACCCATTCTTGTTACGAAGTGAACAACTCAGAGGGTGGCAGGACAGGGGCATCAGCTTGAGATTCAGAATTTCTCTGTTCTACAGCAAGATTGCTGGGTGGGAAGATTAGAAATCAAATGCTTATATAGGTACCCAGGCTATTGCTCTAGTTTTGAAAAAAAATATATAGTGTGGCATAAGCCTCTTGGGTTGTAATCACAATATCATGGTGTCTTCCCCATTTGGCTCTCCCCTGGAAATACAGGGCAGCTGCAGCTGCACATTAATTCAGGCCAAACTTACTCCTGGGCCCCTTTTCTGTCTCTGGTCCACAAGGACAGATTATGCATGCTTTACATCTTGTTCATGAGAGCATGTTTTAGGCAATATTTGGTAAAAATCAAAAACAATAATGAGAACATCCTCCCACTGGCATTTCATAATCCTGTTCAAGCATCCCAACAACTTTTATCTCATGAAAGTGGAAATGGGAATTATGAAGAGTGAAGGGGTGAAGGTACTGTGGGACCTTTGGACTTTTCCATGCTGTCAGATTCCATCCTCTTGGCTCTGTACCTGGATACTCTGGAGTTCCCTGTCTCCTGAGTTCTTGCCTAGTCTTCAGGGTACTTTGTCTCAAGTCAGATTTTGCTTGGAGGTGGCACTCCTGTTGGAACCCAGCGCACCCGGACTTGTACTTCCCTGAGTGAGTCAAATGAACACTAGGCTTGCTCCTAACACCTTGCCCCACTTCCTACTAGAAAGGAATGATTTCGCTTGCAGGGAGAAAGAGGACAGCCTAAACTAGATTAATTACTAAGATCATTAGTACCAATAATACTCCTGTCCTTGGTTACCACGGCCTCTTGCCTGTTTACAGGGCGGTGCTGGGAAGACAAATGCAGTAATGAAGTCATGATGCCCGACAGTCACAGTTTATGTCAATAGAAGCTAATGCCTCCTTCTACTGCCATTCATAATCCCACTCAGCCGCCTGGATAACCCACACCTCATGACAAGGTACAGGAGTGGAGTAAGAGAAAGAGAACTGTGTACCTGTCTGAGGAATCCTGCTTTCCATTTGGAGATGCTTCTCTTTGGATGTCTTTAATAATACTCTTTTGGTCTGGTGGGCTCTTGGCATCCTGTAACACAAAACACAAATTCATGGATCAGAGGCATGTATGTGCTTTCTTGATGATTTGACATCAGAGACTGCATTCACAGCACCAGTATCATCAGATGATATAAATATCAATTTCATAAATCTTACATATTATCGGAGTGAAGACAAAGCATTCTAAGTCACAACACTATTTAAGTTATCACTGGGAAGACCTAATTAATAAGATAAGAAAATTAAGAATGATTAAAATACCTATTCATCAAAGAAAATCTCTTATTCACTAAATCATATTTGACTCTAAGTATTGAAGCCTTCTTCAAAAAAGAATGAGTGACATGATTATCACACTTGCTCCCATATCCTAATGAAAGATTTTACCTGTGAAGAGACATTAACAGTGAGTAGTCAGTTGAAAAGGAGATCTATCTACCTATAATTTAGTAAAACAACTTAACTTTCTTGGAATCATATAAATACACTTTAATGAATTATTTTATATTTAAAAGCTCTTCCTTACATTAAATCTCCAGCTATTTTATTTAACATGACCATGATTGCACAATATCATAAAATACATTTGACCTCACTTTATTTACTAGATGCATTTCTGAATATTATCAGCAGAGGAAACTCATGTATAATATTTTGAATCAAATATTCACCTCCATCTATATATGTTTTAATTGAGGAAACAGAGTGGTACAGAAATCATATCTGCCCAGGCATGTAATAAAGACTGCATGTAATGTTGATTCTAAAGAACTTTCTGAATTTGTTATTTTTTCTCATAACTGTGTAGGAAAGTACAATAAAGTCCGCACAAAGAAAATAACCCACAGAAGATTAAAGCCACAGCATATTAAAATGCACCACACATGTAGTGTACTTCCTTGGGTTTCTCATAAACTCAAAGAGGCTTCACTGTGCGGTTGTCAGAGGAGTGAGTCCATTCTCTCAGGGACAGAGCAGCCCTGTTTCAATAGACATTTTTTCTTTTCCCTCCAAATGTGTGTTTTTGTTTTGTTTTCTTTTATTTATTTATGTGTTTGTTTATTGGTTTCTACGTATTGGTATTGGAAAGTGTTGTTCACCTCCTTCCAAAGAAATATTGTTATTTTAAAGTAGCAGTTAGAAATATAAATTAATTCAGTACGTTTTTTCTCCTGAAAGCCAACTAGAAATGGTTTGAAGAAATTCACCTCATGGTTTACAAAGTGAGCTTTTATTTTTGTTTCTTTGTTTACTATCACTGGAGAGAAAGATAGAATAGACAAAGATGCATTGCGGGCTGGAGTCCCAAAGTCTGAGAAGGTGTAGCCCTAACATGCGTATATTTAAATCAAGCTACTGTCATGAATCATAAAGCACAGGAAAACAAAATCATTCCAGAAGGATATGTACCCAAGGTAATATTAATTTATGCATATATTTCCTGTGAATGCCTTCAATATATGCGTTTTCTAAAAAATATAAATTTTACCAAGAATTTAGAAAATTATGTCCAATTCATTGACATGAAGGAATTTAAGCTTCAGATTGGTACTTTAGATTCCAACCCTGGGACTCCATGTTCAATGAAACCTTCTGAAAAACAAAAAGGCATTTTTTAAGCTTTTATTTGTTTTGTAATTTTGAAAACACTGTTTTAGGGCAAAAGACTCCTTGGTTCAGTCTAGATAAGCAAATACCCTAATTAATAAAATTACCTTCTGACTATAATATTTCTCGTCCTACTTGTCCTCATCATTTTGAAAGAATGGAAGCCAGCATTTAAAAGCCAATGTAAACACCAGAAGTCAATGGAGTTATTCAGACAGAGCTTCTGGTCACTTCTAAAGGTGCAACATTTTTTAAAGATTTCATTTAGTCTGCCTGTAAAAAGCAATTTAAAACTTTCTTATTCTTCTTTATGTGGAGTCACAGCTTCTGACTAAATACTTTTTTAAACACCAAGTACACTTAATCAATGGACAGTATACCTATGAGCCACTAGACAGGAATGATATAGTCTAGTTTAGCAAAGAAACATTTGTCTAGCCTTTAAAGGTTTTCTTTCTTAACTGTATTTACAGTTCGTATTTTTTTCATTAAAAACAAGACAGATTGAAGACCTCCCTTTATTTTTGTGTATATTTTATACAGAACATGTATGCATATATTCCACATATTAAAAATAAGTTTGCTATATTACCTAATGCTAATCACATAGGTATGATCTTAGATGTTCTTTCCAAAGTCTAATGCATAAGTTCCTCCTATGTTCACACTGATAAAATGAAAGGAAGAAACTCAAAATCATCAACCATTTTTTAACTCATATGATCTCTATTTTAATAAAACTCAATCACATATATCTTCTTTAAATCTTGTAAAATAGTGAACCAGACAATCATTAGTTGCACTTCTACCATGGAGTTGTAGATTAAGGTAGTGGTTTCAAGCTTTCTGATGGAAACTTCTAATCCCCAAGTCCCCCAGTTCAAACTAAACAAATACAGCAAAACAATGAAGCCAAAAAAATGAGCAGTTTTCAGATAATCCACCTCCATAACTAAAATATGGGTGGCTCAGGAAAGAAACAAAATTCTCACAAGGAGCAAAGCACTGTAACAGAGTGAAGCTCCTAAGAGAGTAAAGGAGTAAATTATATATTATATAATAATTTACATATAATAAATTTAAGACTTTCTTACATATTTAATATAACTGATAGCATCTGTATTGTATAATACTATGTAGTATATATCCTACCCTATATATAGCACACCTTATATGTGTATGTATATATAATGTATATAATTATATAATATATATAATTTAGGGAATAAAAAACAACTATTGGAAATGAAGAAATGATAGTAGAATAATTCAACAGAATATTTAGAAGATAAAATGCTTCTTCAGAGCAATAAAGGACAAAAAGAAAAAAAACTCACTAGACTGATGGCACAGTGAGAAAGTTATGCTAATATGAAACTTCTTTTGTAACTGACCCTCCATTTTTCCTCTATTTTCCTAATCCACACTGAAACAAATGTGACAATATGACTTATTATTTTTTGCTGATCCTCAAAACTGGGCCAAACTTTATGATGTGGATAAGGCTTTATGAATTAGAAATTAGAAATTTTGGAGCACTGGCATAAAAGATAATGTATATTTACGTCCTGAGAAATAAAGCACATCACATAAAAAGGGTTAGGATCAGAATGGGAAAGAATTCTCAAGGCAGCACCAGAAGCTAAAAGAAAGTGAAGTAATGCCTTCAAGATCTTGAATGAAAATGATTGTCATACCTAGTCAAACTGTTAAACATAAAAAAACGAATACATTTCCAATCTAAAAAAATCTAAAAAATCAACCCCCAATACATGTGTTAAAGCCAAAAAAGACAGGAGGTTCTGTGGGAGAATGACAAAATGGAATTCCCAGCCTGATTTTAATTTCTGTCCTTTCTTGAAAAATTGTAAGATCAAATGACACAGGTCATACATTCCAACATGGCTACAACTGGCCATAGCCTAGTAGTAATAATGGCATATTCTTTCCAACTTGCCACAGCTCACACACTCCTTGATGTCTCTTACCCTTCACTTGTTTCATTCATTTGTGTAACTTCCCATCCCTGTAGGTATTTGGGTTTAAAACTCTTGTTCCAAAGCCCAATTTCTGCACAACTCTACTGAAGCAAGTCGCTTAAAGGTTAATAACGGCTTCTTTTTTGCTATCACTAGTGGCCTTTACAGAGAAGTCTTCCTTCTTATATTTTTTTTGCTGATTGACTCTGGGGTCACTTAAATGAGATTCCTGTTCTCTGAGAGGTAATGTACCTCCTATTATCCCTGGACCATCATCCCACAAATTCCTATGTCAAAGCAGTTCTGGTTGTACACCCTTTTGCTTGCCACTGAACTCGATCCAAGAATGTTAATTTTGCCCTCTGTAAATGTTTGATTTTGTGGCTCTATTTAAATAGTGGTTTGTGGCTATTCCTTGATTTCACTTTGAGTTCCATTAAGGAACTGGCCTTTCACCAGCCATGGTGAAAGTGTGACAGAAGAGGGACTGAGACGATAACTAGAAGACATGTGAGTGTTTCGCCTTCATTACCTAGTAGATGTGTGACTTTGGAAATGTTGCAACCTTTCTGAGATATAAAATTGGGAAAAAAATACTTTCTTCATGGGGTTAAGGCTTTATAATTTTCAGGGTTAATTTCCTGTATATTATCTCATTTTATATTGATATTTTACAAGTGAAGAACACTCAGGAAGAAGTGATCTGCCCTGGATCATGGGACTAGTCCATGATAAGCAATGAATATTGATCTTGTTTCTCAATCACCTTTCCCAAGTAATAATTTGGTGAGTGGCAGGTTATTCAGTCTTTAGTGGGCTCCATTTTTCTCTTTTCACCCAGTGAGGGACTTGCCAAAATAGAAACATGTCCAGCCATACTGAGAAGTAGAAAACCATATTTTTTTATCCTGTTCCCATACCCACTGCCATATCTTGTTTTTTCTGACTAGTTTTGCTCACTGGCCAGATTCCTTAATTGCAAAAGTAACTGGGATCTTGGTCTTCTAGGATCCAGATTACTCTTTATTCCACCATGCAACATGGCATTCCCCCCAAAACTCTGCCTTCTTTGAAGTAAAATGTTCTGTTTTTAAAGTGTACTATCTCTTTTGTACCAGCTCTGATCTACCCCCCAAATGACCTTCACCTACTAAATGAGAAACATTGTGAGAAACAGGGCCTTTATTCACCCATTTTTTTCTTCTTCCATTTTTCTTGGTCAATTTCATAGTCCGGACCTTACCAGCGTTCACTCTATCACCACTGGTTGAACAATTAGTTAGTAGCACACACACACACCCCATAATCTCTTAATTCATTATACACAGCTGAGCATAAAATTTATCATCCAAATCCTGGTCCCTTTATAGAATAGAAACGATATTATTCTCTTAAACAACATGTGTAAATTGGGACAATGGTTCTATTCACTGTATAAAACATTTGCACAGTGCCTAGTACATAGGAAGTGTTCAATAAATGGTCACCTTTAAAAGGAATTTTATTAAAACAAGTGAAAAGTGTTGATAATTTACTAAAGAGTATACTTAAGAGTGGTTGCCTTAAAAAAGTAACACAGAACAATGGGTTTCTGGTGAAAAAAATGTTTTCTTTCTTGATGTGGTGTGGAATTTGAAGTCTACTAGACTTTCCACCTAGGAATCAAACTGGGATAGTGAAGAATCATACAGGTGAAGATATTTTCCAAGGAGGTGAACTTGGGAGACAAACAGCCAAAGCCATAATAAAATAATCATTATACAAGCAGGGAGAGTGGAAATGCCTTACAATAAATACTAGAATTCTGAGAAGGTTCTACTTGTTTTTCAGGTACCTATTTAGTACAACTTTGTGAAGTTGAGAATATTTTTGAAGTAGTTGGCCCCAGCATTAGAAGACAGTGCTCCCAATTCCCAATGCCATATCCGGAGGAACACATAACTTAACTTTCTTACTGATGCTCTATAGGATTATCTGTAATGCCGGGCTACCTTCGCAGACTATCGTTTTCCTGGGGAGCAGGCGTGCTGAAAGGCAATCCATCTTACTCCTTTCCTCTCAACTTGAGACTTGACCCTCAGTCACTGAGGTCTGATCGCTAATGTTTCAGCACCAGCTGCAACCCAATCCGTCAGTGAACACAGCTGAGCTAAATTAATCTAATTTTTTTAGCCTTTGCACCCCAGATATCAATCTCCTGGGCAGTTAACGCTCCCTGAGCCAGCGATGGATTCCACAATCCCTTATCACTGCCCCCTTTGTACTTCAGCCCCCAAGCTGCAAACAGCCTTGCGGGCACCACAGAGCTACACAAACATTTGTCCCCACAGCCGACCGGCTTCCTCAGGCCAGTGCGCCTAATGAGCTGGCCGTTGCCCGTAAATCAAGTCAAGCACACACAGTTCGGGCTTTCATCAGGTGAGCCCCGTTCAGCAGTGCCTTTGAAGGAGGGGCCCCTGTGGGCTGCAACGGCTGTGTGCTGCCCAGATAAACACCCCATCTCAAAGATGTTGTTCTGTTTTGCAGACAGGCTTGTCGTTAGTGGGAGGAAGCGTGCTGGGTTGCCAAGTACCAGGAGCAGACTGATGGGACATGGGAGCCAAGGAAAAGAAACACACACACACCCTCCCCAAGAGCCCAACTAGAGACATGAGGAAAACACAAGGCGTGAAAGGCCCATGGTCATCCTCTCATCCTCGGATGCGCCATTACCAGGCAGTCAGTGGACATGTTGCACGTGTGACTTGGATGAGACCTGTCCTGATGAACTCCAACAGTACTTTTGACAGACTGCTGGCCAGCCTGGGGACCCTCCTCCTCCAGTGCCTTCCCATCCTTTCTCAATGAAGCCTTCCCAGGCTCCTCTGTGTGTTTGGTGCCTTCTCCGCATTCGCTAATTAGCTTCCAATCACAAAAATAAGATGAAATTAGTATACGATGATTTCTTATGCTTTTAGGGCAAACCATTTTTTACAATGGTTTAGGATCTCTCTCCAGTAAGTATTTAGCAAGTGCTCAGTAAACTCTATTAATTTTTTAAAATTCCTTTATAATTGCTATGTTTTACTTATTCATTAATAATGATAGTATTCAGTAAATACAAGAGACACCTTTCCAGAGGCCAGGGATATAGTGAGGAACGAGACAGATAAACACCTGTATTCTGTGGAGGGCGAATAATCAATGGGAAAGCAAATAAAAACAGGATGCAATTTCACGTAGTAATCAGCGCTATAAATAAAATTTAAGTGGGAGAGGGGATAAAGATTGGTGGAGTTGGCGGCAGTGGGGGTATTTTCAATAAGGCATCAGGCAAGGGCTCTCTGAAGAGATCATGTTTAAGGTGAAGTTTATTTGAGGTGAGGAAGCAAGAGACTTGAAGGTCTGGATAAGAGCACCTGGTGGAAGAGAATGCAGAATGTCCCAACGTGGGATGAGGTGACTCCAGGGAGAGAAGAACAGGGAGGCTGAGTCACAGGAAGAGAAACTCAGTGTAGGACGTGGGATCACAGAAGCAAGGAGGAGCCCTGCCAACAAGGGTGCTCAGGGGAGGCAGTGGGCGAGGTATGCATCTGCGCTGAGGAGGCCAGGATATCTCTTATCTCCTTTAACCCTCAGATAACCCTACAGAGATAGCATTAGTATCCTCTCTGTACTTCTACCAACCAGGGCTCAAGGTAGCCAGGTGACTTGCTGGAGTTCATGCGCCTGGTAAGTGACAGAACTAGGATTTGAAGCCAGGGCTCAGTTCTAAACGCGTACTTTACTCACAGCTTCTGCTGACCCCTAGCCTTAAATAGATGACAATTTAATCTTAGGATTAATGTGAAAACAGAAAATATAATTTATATTACTCCGAATTGCACGGGGATGATAATGGCTACTTTTGTTGTTGTCCTTCTTTTAAGCAACTGGTAGCAGATGCCCCTACACTCCGACAGCCTCATGTTAGATGGAACGACCGAGTGGTTGCTATCAGGATCGCTGCACAGACTGGGCACAGGGCATGTAATACCAGCAGGTACTAAAGTCAGTCCTGTTTACCCAAATCAGGGTTTTCCAAACTTCAGTCATTTGAAAAGCAGCTTGACGTTTGTGGCCATATTCTTGTACTATTATTCATGTAATCTCTTCCTTAAAATTGACTGGACTTCTTACATAAATCGGTCTACAAAGGAAATTTGGTATTTTTATTAGAAACATTATGCCAGGATAGTTTGTATAAAAAGAAAGTATGTATCAATACAATGAAATAAATGATACCTCCATTTTGTCTAAAATTATTCAAAGTCCCCTCAGTAGGGTGGGGCAAAGCCAAGGGCAATGCTGACCTGAATTATCTCTTTCTAGAACAACAAAAAAAGGTGACAGCTAACTATCTCTGTATAGAATGGTTAATACTTTGTCCACGTACTTTATTTCACTTTTAACAACTATACTTCCTGAGTTTAACAAAATTTACTTTGCTGCCTTTTTCATTTATGCAAAATATTAGCTTTATATCTGCACAATAATGGTAGTCAAGTGTCACAGTATGAAACACTGTGATCCTGTGTGGTACACTTTCTTCCCTCTCAGTTGTTTTTAGCACAATTGCTCAAGACAAGGTGGAACTCAGTAATTAATAAAAGCTTACTACTGAAATCTTCTTTGTCCACCTTCCTCCTTTTGTATTCCTTTTTCAAGACCCCACCTGTGGTTCCCTCCGTTTTCAGATTTTTAAGCTACATAGCTATTTGCGGATGTGGAGAGGTGAAGGAAGGTATGGATGAAAGGGAGGAGACAATTACGTATTTTTATTCTGTAACTGTTCAGATCTATATCCTTTCCTTTTTATTTCCATTGTTCACATCTTAATTCAAGTCCTGATGACTTCTCAAATTACTTCAAAAGACCTTAAAATGAATCTCTGGCTGTTGCCTTTTCTCCTCGACTACTCCCTGGGTGCCAACACGTAGTAACACCACGAAAATATCACACTCTTATTTTTATTTTTTTAAAAAAGGGGGAGGGGCAGAGGCAGAGAGAAAGCGAGAATCTTAAGCAGGCTCCACACCCAGCACAGAGCCTGACTCAGGACTTAATCCCACATCCCTGAGATCAGGATCTGAGCTAAAATCAAGAGTCGGACACTTAGGCACCTCTCACTCTCTTATTTTTAAAGCAGTCATTAATTTCCCGCTGCCTCCTGAGGAAAAAACTGCCTTCTTCTCTCAGACATTCAAAAGTCTTCCACAATGTTCTCCAATCTACTTTTATTTCACACCTCTATTCTCTGTCCTCATGTATACTGGATGCCCTGAATCAAATAATCCCTATAATAATAATAATTCAATAATCATCTCAAATCTTGATATTATTTTCATTTACATAAATCTCTCCTCATCATCATTAACTCTCAAGATCCCACCCATGTCTTAAGGCCAATTCCAACTACTGCCTCTTCCATAATACATCCACATGGATTCAGATGGATACAGGGATATAATGGCTGCATTCTTCATCTTGTATCAAATTTCACTATGTGTTATAAAGCCAATTATTTAAGTGAGTGAAAGGAGTTCAGTCTGTACACACATTAGTTCTACTGTCATGACTGCTATTACATAGGGGGCTGGTGTGTATTATTCTTCTCCAAACCCCTTTTAAGACCAAGCAGAGCATTGGTAACAAGAATTTGAATGGCTGCATTCTGTTTTGTTTTTACTAGGAGAGAAGTCAATGATTGAGAGAGTAAAATTTCACTGTTTGAGGAACTGTAGAAAGTCACTGACCTCATTACTAAGTCTCCTGAGAAAAAAGAAGAAATGTATTTCATTGGCCTCTGTTCTACTGCTCCATTAATCACCTTTGCTGTCAAATACTATTTCCTTTTGTCAAATTTGCAGGGACTCTCATTAGAGACTTTCTAATGACAACTTCTTCCTTGTATATATTTCTTATGACCATGAAACACTCAATAATAGTGAGTAAATATGTCACTATCTTGAGATTGTCCTCTGTATGAAGACACTCATGTAAATGGTAAACATTTCTGGTCAAGGGAAAGAAGTGTTTCTCTGAAGTATGCCCCAGCCTGACAGTCAACTTTTCCCTGTGCCCCCAGCAGAAAGATAAGAAAAGACTGGCAGGTATGGAAGCTGATGTGAGGAGAACCAGGGGCTCATATGATCCTTGAATCACAGTATCAGAGACTGAATAAGTTTCACTTCTCTTAATAATGTCCTAGGACTAAAGCGAGAGGTTCGAGAAATATGAATTCATTGTGTATTAAAAAAGAAAGTATGCTAAAACACAGTTCTAATAATTAGGAAATATGCTTAAGGCTTTTATTTAACAACTTAATTTTTTAAAAAGATTTTATTTATTTATTTGAGAGAGCCGGAGAGAGCACCAGCAGGGGGAGGGAAAGGGAGAAGCAAACTCCCCACTGAGCAGGGAGCCCAACACAGGGCTCTATCCTAGGTCCTTGAGATCATGACCTGAGCCGAAGTCAGAAGCTTAACTGACTGAGCCACCCATAGCCCCTAACAATTAATTTTTATTAATTCTTCATAAAAAAAAACCCATGATGAATTGTTCTAGTCATAACATGCATACATGCAAAGGTACAGAATTATCATTATTGGAATCATTGGTAAGAAAGATTGGCAAAAGGTACCAAGTGTGGTACTTAATACAGGTATAATATCACATATCACTGTACCCATTAGATAAAAAGCACATTTGGAATTTTAGAGAGAAAACACATGGAAGCACACTTAGGGAAATATTCCCCCATTACAAAAATTGGCCACCTGATTGGCTGGAATGTCATGGAAATCAACGTAGCCCTTGGACAGAAGCTGAGATGTAAAGAGGCTTCTATGACCTGCTGTGCTCTCTAGCTTTGTGCTCCCTCCTAGTAGAACTTCCCTTTCATTCCAGTCATGGATGTTTGCATGTCCCCTGAAAAGTGGTCTTTCTCTGCCCATGCTAGGGGACAGTCATTGGCTACCTTCAGACAGAATCCCTTTCTGCCCCATGCCTTCTATCCCCAAGGCATATGGCACCTCTGGCGGGAACCAGCTCCACTAGTTCTTGCTCTGACCCTCTGGGTGCCTGTCAAAGACCATTTGTGACAGGACTTGAGAAAAATAACAAAGCAGCTCTCCCCCTCAAACCCTCTGAGGAATGTGAAAACCAGAGCGGGGACACATAGGCTCTTTGTAACCTCAGGTACACAGTGTCAGCTGCCTTCTCTGGCTGGCAGGGCCAAGTGACAGAATACAATGAAATGTTCAATGGGGCTGCATTGGGCTAGTCAGGACAGAGGATGCATTTTATTAAAGAAAGTAACATTGTGCCTCCTGCCAAACTGAGGTAATTTCCTTCCCTTTTCTATACTTCCCAGCATTCCAGATTTATACATTTTTACAGTGTTTGCCAGAGCTCACCTGAAGAAAGCAATTCTCAAATAAAAAACTTAAAGAAATATTTTTGTTCAGGGCCTAGACCCATAAAGAATAACTACCACAGGCTTAAAAAAAATCCAAACCTAATTTTACAACTAATTACTTAAACGAACCAAATAAACAGACCAGGTTTGTCTCACTGAAAAGAAGATTATAAACACATAACCTGCCCTGGAGTTCGAGAGATTAAAATGAATCCCCCATCGTCTCAATGGATTTACATTTAGTCAATTATTTTGTCTCTGAAACCAAGATGCTTGTGTACATTTGAATATGCATGTTTAATCATCTAACAAAAAAATGTGATCACTTTTCAATTACTAGAACTGCTAAGGCTATGTATAGATAAAGTCAGATCTTTCTTGTCAATGACATACGAACCAACAAGAACTTTTTTTTTTCAGTGATGTCTTTCTAAAATTTTTTTTTAATGAACACATAATGTATTCTCTGTTTCAGGGTTACAGGTCTGTGATTCATCAGTCTTACACAATTCACAGCATTCACCATAGCACATAGCCTCCCCAGTGCCCATCATCCTGCCACCCTATCCCTCCTACCCCTCCCCTCCACCAACCCTCGGTTTGTTTCTTGAGATTAAGAGTCTTTTATGGTTTGTCTCCCTCTCTGGTTTTGTCTTGTTTCATTTTTCCCTCCCTTCCCCTATGGTTCTCTGTCTTGTTTCTCAAATTCCTCATATCAGTGAGATCTATGATACTTGTCTTTCTCTGATTGACTTATTTTGCTTGCATAATACCCTCTGGTTCCATCCACATTGTTGCAAATGGCAAGATTTTGTTTCTCTTGATGGCTGCATAGTATTCCATTGTATATATATACCACCTCTTCTTTATCCATTCATCTGTTGATGGACATTTAGTCTCTTTCCATAGTTTGGCTATTGTGGACATTGCTGCTATAAACATTGGGGTGCATGTGTCCCCTCAGATCACTACATTTGTATCTTTAGGGTAAATACCCAGTAGTGGGGTTGATGGGTCCTAGGGTAACTCTATTTTCAACTTTTTGAGGAACTTCCATACTGTTTTCCAGAGTGGCTGCCCCAGCTTGCATTCCCACCAACAGTGTAGGAGGGTTCCCCTTTCTCCGCATCCTCGCCAACATCTGTCGTTCCCTGACTTGCTAATTTTAGCCATTCTGACTGGTGTAAGGTAGTATCTCACTGTGGTTTTGATTTGTATTTCCCTGATGCTGAGTGATATTGAACAGTTTTTCATGTATCTGTTGGCCATTTGGATGTCCTCTTTACTGAAATGTCTATTCATGTCTTCTGTCCATTTCTTGCTTGGATTCTTTGTTCTTTGGGTGTTGAGTTTAATAAGTTCTTTATAGATTTTGGATAGTAGCCCTTTATCTGATATATCATTTTCAAATATTTTCCCCATTCTGTTGGTTGTCTTTTGGTTTTGTTCCCTGTTTCCTTTGCTGTGCAAAAGCTTTTCATCTTTATGACGTTCCAATAGTTCATTTTGGGATATTTCTAGAAAGAAGTTGCTGTGGCTGAGGTCAAAGAGGTTCCTGCCTGTGTTCTCCTCAAGGATTTTGATGGATTCCTGTCTCACATTGAGGTCTTTCACCCATTTTGAGTCTATTTTTGTGTGCGGTGTAAGGAACTGGTCCAGCTTCATTCTTCTGCATGTGGCTGTCCAATTTTCCCAACACCATTCCAACAAGAACTTTAATTTGATTCTGGATGTTCTCCTAAACATTGATAAGGGAACACACTGCTTTCAGGTAAAATGTCTTTTCAAGATCAACAAACAGGACCAAATAATAACTAATGTGGCTCAGGAGAGTCAGCATTTCTCTCAGGGTTATTCTGGTGGTGCAGTCACCAACTCATCAGTGCTGTTGATGCAGAAAACAAAGGGCTGGGGGTGTTATTTATACTTACCATATCTATTGTATACTAGTCCCTTTGATGGAAATTTCACATACATAAACTCACTTGGTTCTCTCCATACTCAATAAAACTAGCTCATACTACAGTTTAGGAAACTGAGGCTGAAAGAGGTAGCCCCAAATTCCCAAAGCTAAAAACTGATCCAATATGTAGTAATACTACTTTCTATTTTATTGATCAATTAAAAATATTCAATCAATTCAATTCAACATGCATTTACTTTTGTACTCCCTGGAGCCTAACACATATATAATATTCTCTCCTGAGAAATCACAGGAATTTGAAGTTCATTCATTTATCCACACATGGTTCAACACTATAATCAATGATAAATCTTAATACTACTGTGAAGAAGGTCTTGTGTTGGTACAGAGAATGATTCATTCTACAATGAGTGTATTCAATTTAAAGCAGTGGCTCCATACTTTTCCATGTAAAGACCTCTTTTATTTGCCAAAAAGATTTGGGTGCCCCATGATAGGAATTTAGAATTAACTGAGAAAATACAAACCCATCATAACTTGATAACCATGTGATACAATTTTTTTTATTTCAATAACCTCAACATTTACTGAAATCAATAAAACTTTAATCCATGTATCAGATATTACATAATGCCTAGAAAGAGTCCAGAGACATGGCCATAATAGCATTCTCCACCAAGGCATCCATGACCCACAGATTGAGAATGATTGTTTCAAAGATCAACAAAAAGGCAAATGTGGGGAATCAGGAGGCACTGATCTGCAGGTAGCCTTGGAGAAGAGCAGTTCTAAGGATATAACTGCTTTAAAAAGAAGACAAAGGGGGCTTACTGGGGATTGATGTAGAGAAGTTATTTTATGGAGTTAATTTCCTGGCAGCCCATGGAGTTAATTTCCTCCTGTAACAAATTATTACAAACCAGGAGGCTTAAAAGAACAGAAATTCATTCTCCTACAGTGTAAAGACCAGAAGTCTGAAATCAAGGTGTTGGTGGGGCTGTGCTGCCTCCAAAGGCTCCAAGGGAGAATCTTGCCTGGCTGCTTCCAGCTTTTGGTGGTAGTTCCAGTTATTCTTTGGCTTGTGGCTGCATCGCTCTAATCTTTGCCTCCATCTTCACATGGCCTTTTCTTCATTAGTGACTTCTTTGTCTCTTGTCAATTGTCATTGCATTTAGGTGAATCCAGATAATCCAAGATGATCTCATCTTGAGATCTTTACATGTGCAAGTAACTTTTTTCCAAATAAAGTCATAGTCATAGGTTCTAGGAGTTAGGATATAGACATATCTTTTTTGGGGGGCCACTTGCTCCACAGCCCAACACCTCACTGATGGCTCCTGGTTTAATACAAGGAAAACTATGATATCGAGAGGATTAGAAAATAATGACTTATAAATTAGGGACAGTGTCGGGGACTGAGTTCACATGTGCTGGTGATCACTAAGGCATCTCAGTACATCCAGCAGCTACTTTCTGAGGCCTATAGAAAGGTATCTTACCTAGAAATACACTTTAAAATATAAGATAATTTTAGTTGCTTTTTAAAAAATTACAATAATAATGCATGGTCATGAAGTATTCTTGAAAAAAATCAGAAAAAAGTGAAAATAAAAGAAGTTATCTATTCCGTAACTTTGAAAAAAGATAAATTCTGGAGTGTTTTCTACCTCTTCTCTCTCTTACTTGATCTCTCACTCCTAATATTAGACTCTATCAGTTAGACTCCACTTATCTAATGCAGTTAAATTATTTAAGTTTGATTTTTCAACATGTTTATTTTAAAAATAAGATATTAACATTTCAATATATGACATTAATATCTACTTATGAAGAGTCAAGATTTATAAAGTTTGATTTATTCCATCTATAAGATGGAATGACATTTTTTCATAAAACATTTCATACTTGATGTCTTCATTATACTGATGCTCTCTATTCATATATATATAAGAGTGTATATAATCTCATTTAATTATTACCAGAGTACTCAGAGCTAGGAAGATTCTTAACAAATAATAAGCCTTGGGGTGCCTGGGTGGCTCAGTGGGTTAAAGCCTCTGCCTTTGGCTCAGGTCATGATCTCAGGGTCCTGGGATCGAGCCCCGCATCGGGCTCTCTGCTCGGCAAGGAGCCTGCTTCCTCCAATCTCTCTCTCTCTGCCTAATTGTGATCTCTCTCTCTCTCTCTCTCTCTGTCAAATAAATAAATAAAATCTTAAAAAAACACAAATAATAAGGCTTAAAAAGAATAAATCAATTTACTGTAGACAACACAACTGGCATGTCACAGAGCTGGGGTTAGAACCCAGACCATATAATCTCAAAGGCATTAAACCATCTGCCTTCTGGGAATAATTGTTACTGGGATTTTTGATGCTTGGTTTTTCCAGGCAATGTACACATACATTGTCTCATGACTTACTGTATTCTCTTTATATACTTACATGCATACATTCTGACTTTACATACATTCTCTCATTTAATTTTTTGACTTAGTTTACAAAGTAAAATTTTTCATTCTCATTTTACTGAGAAAGAAACAATTTTTCCCAACCCTCATAAGCCTGGAGATAAATTACACTATGAAAATTGCCATTTAGAAGCCCAGCATAACATACCAATTCCCCAATGCTTGCTTTTCTTCCATTTTTCCTTCTCTCTCCTGATATTTCCCAAATGGTGGCAAATACAGCTAATCTCACATTAGACTCAGAGGAAAGTGTAAAGTAATTGAGTATTGATTTTAAAAAACATTTGATGAAAACATGTTATAGGGATACACAACATGCATTATATAAACATGCTATTATTTCATTTAAAATTAAATTTCTTTAGTAGATAGCAAGTGTAGTTTCACCTTACTAATAACTGACATCCATTAATAGTAAGAATCAGGAATGCTGTTCTGGTACATTTTCCTAAAGAGTATACATACATATAAAATTTGTAATTTATATACTACATATTAATAATGTAATTAATATATGTCAATAACACAACTTATATATTAATAATATATGGTGTTATATATACTATATATTAATGTTATATAGTTTATTATATAATGCTTTTAAATTACAAATACCTGCTTTATTTTTTTTAATAAATATTAGATTATGAACATTTCTTCATGTGTCCAATCTTTTAAGAATTGTGTACTTAATCACATTTTTGAACTGTGAGTTTGAACTCTGAGTTTCTTAGTCAAGAACTGTGACTAAATCACACTTCCTTTTATAGAATTAACATTATTTATTTATCCATTTCCTATTGCTGAGCATTTAGGCCTTTTTTTTTTTCTATTATAAACAATGCAGAAGAGGACTTTTTTGGACTAATCTTTGTCACCATCTCTAATAAGTTCCTTGGCATATAATTGCATAAGTAGGTCTATTGCATCAAAAATTATGATCATTTTACAGCTTTTTTTTTTTATTTTATTTTAGAGGAGGGGAAAGGGAAGGGATAGAGGGAGAGAGAGATAGATATAGCCTTAAGCAGGCTCCACACTCAGCATAGAGCCCATTGCCGGGCTCAATCTTACAATCCTGAGATCATGACTTGAGCCAAATTCAAGTGTCTCTCACTTAACCAATGGAGTCATCCAGGTGCCCCCCATTTTAAAGCTCTTAATAAAAGTTGCATACTTGCTTTCCAGAAAGAGTTTACCAATTCACACTTCCAAGAGTTCTTATCTTCCATATCCTTGCAAGAATAGAGTATTATCTTGTTTTTTAAATACTTGTTACTGTTATCAGAAAGAAGCGATACTTAGTTTTATTCAGTATTTTTCATTATTATTTTTAAAATAACTGTTTCTTAGTGTTTTGCATGCCCTCTTCTTGTGATTTGTTCATGTTCTTTGTAACATTTTCTATTGGGATCTAAATGTCTTATTGATTTGAACCCTCTCCTCTGTCGATAGGCAGAGGACTGTTTTAATACATAAGTATGTTTTCACAAGCAAACAGTTCTCCATTTTTCCATGATGATAAATGTTGCCTGTAATACATTTGGTTTTCCCATGAAATTTTGTGAGAAAACATCTTACAAATGATAGAGGTCCCACAGGGCAATACTATGATGTAGACTGTTGTTGATAATTTGAAAAATACGATAATAAAATGACAAGTAGCTCAGGCATCTTGAATTCATCCTGAAATAGTGTAAACAAACACTTCCTCCAAAGGAATTAATCCCAAAGAATATTTTCCAATATTTAGGCATTTATTTTTTTAACTAATTTTAGGACATTCGGAGATGGTTATTTAATGGAGAACATTTTCTTGTGTTCTATGTATTTCCCCTAAAACTACAAATAAGCCTTTCTTTCACCTTCTGGGTATGGTAATAAGGAACATCACCCCCATATCAGTACTGTTTTTGGTATATGAAGCAAACTTTCTTATCAATGACACTTATTATTATAATTCTGCACCCTGTATACTTTTCAAGTCTTAAGCTTCCATATATATTCAAGTGTGAGGCCCTGACAGTGGGACAAGCTGGCTCCATCAGCTGGGTTACTCATTACTCCCTAGCTCCTTCACATGTTTATAAGTCTGTCTTTTGTAACAGAGTCACAGGAAATTCCCCTTCTGTAAGCATGAAAATGGCAGTGTAATATATGAAATCTCCTCCTAAGCTAACAGTCTCCATTCAACAGGGATAAGCAAGGAATTAAACAAATATTGGTTGCTTTCGAATAAAGGGAAGACCTAAGACAGCATCTGGAATGGAATGAGACTGCCAAGATTGGGACCTTCCCAACGAAAGATTCCATCACAGGGTCATGGGACATGGAGGTATGGATCACAGTACAGTGAATCATAACTGCGGACCTACCAACAAAGGGGCTTCTCTCTGGGGGTGGATTAGGAAAGGCCCAGGAGGAGAAATTCCCTGAGATACAGCTCCATAGAATCTGCTCCTTTTAATAGGGGCTCAGTTTCTACTGTGGCTGAGATGGTTAGTAAATATGACAATTGGTTACAATGCTGACTTTGAGACTAAAATACTAACATACTTTTTCAATCATTATAAATATATTTTATTACTCTGCTTTATATTATGACATGTGGAGTTAAGACTATATTTTTATTTCTAATTCTTTAAACATACATGGATTCTCGACCACAATATTCCGTTGTCTAGAACTCCTTACCAACCATGAGGGATAATAGATTTTACTGTATAGCTTCTGTCTCTTGCTCAGATTTTAATCAATTTAAGAGCAAAGGACTGATTTTTCTGCTTCCTTTGGTCTCCCAGCAGGCTGCAACTGAAAATGGATTCTGATGGCTTGGAAAAGTTAATCCATCTCTGAAAGGTACTGGAGACCAGCTTACTAAGCAGGAGCTGGCCCAGTATGTCAAATCCTGTGGTGACTTGGTGCACCTTGAACTAAGCATATCTTTGGCACTAGTCTTAGTAACAGCACTTATCAATCAAGGCTTTGTGTAACTGAGTCAATGATTTGACATGTTAAATGAATAATTATGGATTGGCTGACCTAGAGTGCATTTCAGGAGCCAAACTTCAACTTACTAATAACCCCAGGATCAAGCTTCATACTGCACAGAGACGCACGTCTGTAGACAATAAATGATGCCATTATTCTCGGTTTGGTATGATATTTATGATGGATTTTAACCCTTTGGTGAGAGTGTGTTTTATATCCTCTCATTTGTTTTCAATCTATTTTAGGTATGTTAAGTTGCAACACTGCACAGTCATAGTCTAATGTCTTGGTTAATTATATGTTTTCTTTAAAACAAATCTAGGTGTAATCTTTATGGGTTCATTTATCAAACTCTGTGATCCTTTAAAACAATATCCTGTGTGCCTAAGGAAGTTCTATATTAAAAATACCAACTTTTAAAAAGCAATAACAATCTTTTAAGAAATAATTTGTTTTTAAAGTCTTATTAAAATGTGTTTGTCTTAACTTTTAGAGGGAAGGTGACTTTTGATAGTGGATTTGCACCTAAAACACTGAGAAAAACAGGCTTATATCTTAGTAAAATCTGAATTGGGAAAAGGGGAATACTTTCTGAAGAATCCTTAGCATTCTCACACCTTTTAAACCACCTCCTAAGGAATATGCTCACGAATTTGCTCATAATATTTCCTTCTTTACTCATGAAAATATTCTCATGGAAATTTTACCATATGCCATTACATTTGCCTCAAAATCTTATTTTTGCCTTGCAACATTTCTCTTTCAGACATGAACATTTCTGGGGGAATTTTAGTATACAGAGAAAATGTAGTGTTTTATTTAATAATTACTATGAACCCTTCAGGAGGCAAAAGAAATACTTTGAGGTCAATCTTAAAAGTAGACAAAAAACCCTACTCACTTTATTATAACTAGAAAATTATATACATGATGGTATTTATAATCTGGGTCCCATTCCAAGTCAAATTAAAATGGGTCATTTTGTTCATTTGGCTTACATTTAATTCTAGAGAAAAAATTCTGACATTTTGTTAGATAAATATTTGTGTTATAATATATGTCTACATGCTGTTAAAAATGACTGAAAGTCAAGAATTCTGTCAAAATTTGTCACTTTTTTAACTTCATACTGGACAGTTATAGAGTGATAAACAAAAGTCTATTATTGAATTGAAGATATTGTTTTAACTTAAAATATATATTAAATTGAAGTTAACCCATACAATAATTAAAATTATAAAAAATATATACAGATTTTTAAGAAATTGAGATATAACTGACATATAACATATTATTTTCTGGTATATGATGTGATGATTCAATATTTTTATATATTGTAAAATGATTATGACAATAAGTCCATCACCATACATAGTTAAAATACATTTTTCTTATATAAATATACTCTATAAACATCTTAAAATAAATTCTCTAAGATTATAAAGTAAAAGTTTCCTTATACTTAGAGATTAGAAAAGAAAAAATCTTTTATTACTTGTTAAATACTACAACTTAAACTTTAAGCTATATCAGTTCATTACCTACTTGATCATTTAATTCCTAGAATCCTCCCTGTGTTTTTTCAAAACTATATCTAGCTCAGGAGAAAGGAAACTTGATACCAATTACTTCAGCGGGTGTTATCTAACTTAGGTAGGCTCCAAAGTAGTATAAGAAAAAGCAGAAGGGGCAACAGTAAACATAACAAAATTTTGATTATAGATTAAAGTGAAACAAATGTAATTTGAGGATACTGTAATAGCCTTTGAAGCTTGCACTATGAGAAGTCGAGCAACACAAAGATCAGCCTGGGGGACAAGAGTATAGGAAAGGGATGATGGCCTGAGATACTGAGAGACACAAAGAAGAATATACTGCTGTAGGGTTCTTATATGAGAAATTGTAAGGAATTACTTACAGGTAGACTGTGATAAATAAAAGATGTGTACTATAAACTCTAAGGCATTGACTAGAATAAGTCAAAGAGTTATAAGTAATATGTCAACAATGGGAAAAACAGAACAAAAAAATACCTAGGGAATTAATCTAAAAGAACACAGAAAACATATAGCAAGATGATAGATTAAACTAAACTTTAATCAATAATTACATTAAATCTAAATGGTTTAAGAATCCCAATTAAAAGGCAGAGATTGTCAGACTGGATTATCAAAAAAGACATAATTATATGTTGCCCATAAGAAACTTATTTTATTTTATTAAGATTTTATTCATTTATTTGACAGAGAGGGAGATCACAAGTGGGCAGAGGCAGGCAGAGAGAGGGGGGAAAGCCAGCCCCCTGCTGAACAGAGAGCCTGATGAGGGGCTCGATCCCAGGACCCCGAGATAATGACTTGAGCTGAAGGCAGAGGCTTTAACCGACTGAGCCACCCAGGCATCCCAAGAAACTCATTTTAAATATAAAGACACTTAGGTTTAAAGTAAATAGATGGAGAAATATCTACAATATGTTGCTAATTGGAATGAAAACCATTTGAGCCACTTCAAAAACAATGCAGCAATTTCTTAAAAAAATCAAACATATAATTACTACATGACCCATTAATCACATTCCTGGGTATTTATCAAAGAAATATAGAAACTCATGTTCACAAAAGCAATAGTATGTGAATGTAGCAATGGTAGCAAATTATACAAAATTGCTCCAAACTGAAACTAAACCAAATGTCCTTCAGTAGATGAATGGATATGAATGGTAGTATATCCATCTGACAGAATGCCACTCAGCAATAAAAACGAATGTTAGGAAGATTGAGAAATGCAAATTAAATCTATAATGAGGTATTACTATATATCTATCAAAATTATTAAAACTATACCTAATCATATCAAATTTTAATAAGAATTTATAGCCAGTACAACTTTCCTACAATAGTAGTTGGACCATAAAATAATACAATCATGTTGGCAAACAGTTTGGCTGTTTCTTAAAAAGATAAGCAAAAACCTGCCATATGCCCTGGCCATTTTACTTCTAGGAAACTACCCAAGTGCAGTGATCTACAAAAAATCTACATAATTGTGATGGCTTCACAGGTATACACAAACATCAAAACATATCAAGTTGTACTTGTTAAATATTATAGTTGTTAAATATGTGCAATATAGTGTACATCAAATATGCCTTAAATAATACTTTAAAATTAGATAAACCATAAAAACTTGAAAGGTACCTTGTGAGACACAGCTAATACAGTGCTTAGAAATTTACACTCTTCAATACAAACATTTTAAAAATGCTGACTATCAGTGATCTAAACATTCATCTCAAGAACTTAAAGAATAACAAATCCAAAAAAAGTAGATGCAGAAAAAAAGAAATAGAGATGAGAACAGAATTAATGAAATACAAAAATACAATAGAGTCTATCAACAAAGTCAAAACGTCTATCTTATGAAAGGTTTATAAAATTTATAAACCCAGAGTGAGATTGATTTTTTAAAAAGGAAAAGGAAAAGGACATTATTTACCAAAATTAGGAATGAAAAAGGAGGCATTACAGCTATGCTATAGCAGGCTTGTACTGGTTCACTGCAGCTGATTTTTAACTTTCAATCCAATTTTTAAATACAGCTATTACTAAGTTAAATTATATAAATCTTCAACAAAGTGAAATTAGACATAAAGGTAATAAATACTTAAAACTCATTACTTTCTACATTTTACTAGTATCCATGCTCCTAGATATCTATATCCTTTGCATTTGTATCAAGGAAACACTATATAATGGAATGGAATACCACACATCTCTTACCTACAGGCATTCAAAACTATTATCCAATTTAGCAATAAAGTTGTTCACATTATGAAGAACAAATTTGTTACATACAAAATGCTGAAGCATTTATCATGGTAATGATAAAGAGAGAATTTTAAAAAGAGTGAGGGAAAAGAAAAGAGTTAGAAACCCCATAAGGCTATTAGCTAAGTTTTCACATAAAATTTTTAGGCCAAAAGGGAGTAGCATGATATATTCAGATTACTGAAAGGGGGAAAAAAAAAAAAACAAACTCTGCAACCAAGAATACTTCACCTATCATTAAGAATAGAAGGAGAGATAAAGAGTTCCCTAGACAAACAAATGTTAAAGGCATTTGTCACCACTAAACAGCCTTACAAAAGACATTAAAGGAAATTCTTTGAGTGAAAAGAAAAGGCCATAATCAGGAGTAACAAAATTATGAAAGGAAAAAATTTCACAGGTAAATGCAAATATAATAAAAGTAGTAGATTAATTGCTTATAAAACTAGTGTGGAAGTTAAAGCATTAAAGCAGTAAAATCAATTATATCTATAAAAATTAGTCAAGGGATTCACAAAATAAATGGATGTAAAGTATGATATCATATATAAAACATGGTGAGGAGAAGTAAAAATTTAGAGCTTTTAGAATGTGTACAAACATAGTGAACATCAACTTAATATAGGCTGCTATATGAATAAGAAGTTCATTATGAACATAATGGAACCACAAATCAAAAACCTATAATAGATACACGATTAAATAAAAATAAAGGAATCCAAGGATATCACTAAAGAAAACCATCAAACCAAAGGAAGAGAGCAAGAGAAGAAAGGGACAGAGGACTACAAAAAGAACTGTAAAACAGGTAATAAAATGGCAGTAGTTTCATACCTATCAGTAAGTACTTTGAAAGTAAATGAACTAAATGCTCCAATCAAAACACACAGGGTGACTGAATGAATAAAAAAGCAAGACCCATCTATATACTGCCTACAGGGGACTTACTTCAGACTTAAAGACACATGAAGATGGAAAGTGAAAGGATGGAAAAACATTTAGTATGCAAATGGGAGCAAAGAGAAAAGCTGGGTTAACTATCCTTATATTGAACAAAATAGCCTAAAACAAAGACTGTAACAAGAGACAAAGAAGGGCACTACTTAATGATAAAGGGAATAATCCAACAAGAGAACATAAAAATTGTAAATATTTATGTACCCAACATGGGAACACCTAAATACCTAATAGAGGAAAAACTGATAGTAAAGTAATAGTGGTAGAGAACTTAGCACCACATACACATCAATGGATAGATCATCCAGACAGAGTATCAACAAGGAAACAGTGGCTTTGAATGACACATTGGAGCAGATGGACCTAACAGATATATTCAGGACATTCCATACAAAACCAGCAGAATACACATTCTTCTCAAGTGCACATGGAACATTCCCCAGAATAAACCACATGTTAGGCCACAAAACAAGTTTCAATAAATTTAAAAGGACTGAAATCTGGTCATGCATCTTTTCCAACCACAATGGTATGAAACAAGAAATCAATCACAAGAAAAAATCTGGAAAAACACAAACACATGGAGGCTAAATAATATGCTATTAAACAATGAATGAGTCAACCAAAAAATCAAAGAGGAATTTAAAAAATACATACAGACAAATGAAAATGAAAACACAATGGTCCAAAATCTTTAGGCTACAGCAAAAGCTATTATAGGAGAGAAGATTATAGCAATACAGGCCTACCTCAAGAAATAAGAAAAATCTCAAATAAATAACCTAACCTTATACCTGAAGGAGCTAAAAAATTAAGGAACAAACAAAACCCAATCCAACAGAAGGAAGGACATAATAAAGATTAGAGTAGAAATATATGAAATAGAGACTAAAAAGAAATCAATGAAATCAAGAGTTGGTTCTTTGAAAAGATCAAAAATATTGGAAAACCTTTAGCCAGACTCATCAAGAAAAAGAAATGACTCAAATAAACAAAATCACAAATTAAGGAGGAGAAATAACAACCAATACCACAGAAATACAAAGGATTGCTAAGAGAATATTACAAAAAATATATGCTGACAAATTGGATAACCTAGAAGAAATGAAGAAATTCCTAGAGACATATAACCTTCTAAACTGAATCAAGAAGAAATAGAAAATTTGAACAGTTATTATAAGCAATGAAATTGAATTGGAAATAAAAAAAACTCCCAACAAACTAAAGTCTAGGACCAGATGGCTTCAAAGGTGCATTTTACCAAATATTTCTAAGAGAGTTACTACCTATTCTTCTCAAACAATTCCAAAGAATAGAAGAGGAAGGAAAGCTTCCAAATTCATTCTATGAGGCCAGCATTGCCCTGATAACAAAACCAGATAAAGACACCATGAAAAGAAGCAAACACAGGCCAATATCTCTGATGAACACAGATGCAAAAATCCTCAACAAAGTGTTATCAAACCAAATCCAATGATATATTAAAAAATAAAAATAATTCACCATAATCAAGTAGGATTCCAAGAATGCAAGGGTGGCTCAATATTCACATATCAATCAGCATAATTCATCATGTTAACAAGAAAAAAAAGCCATATGATCATTTCACTATTTATAGAAAAAGTATGTGACAAAGTATAACATCCATTCATGATTAAAACTCTGTTAGGTGGGTTTAGAGAGAACGTATCTCAACACAATAAAGGCCTTATATGAAAAACCAGCAACTAACATTACACTCAATGGGAAAAAAACTGAGAGCTTCTCCTCCTCTAAGATCTTCAACAAGATGGATGTCCACTTTTACCACTTTTATTCATCACTGTACTGGAGACCTAGTCATAGCAATCAGACAATAACAAAAAATAAAAGGCATCCAAATTGTTAAGGAAGAAGTAAAACTGTCACTATTTGCCAATGACATACCCTTAAGACTACATTAAAAACTACTAGAATAAATGAATTCAGTAAAACCATAGGACACAAAATTAATATGCATAAATCTGTTGCATTTCTATATATTAATAATGAAGTAGAAGAAAGAGAAATTAAGAAAACAATACCATTTATAATTGCACCATGAAGAATAACCTAGGAATAAACCAAACCAAGAAAGTGAAACACCTGTGCTCTTAGAACTATAAAACATTGATGAAAGAAATAGAAGATGACATAAACAAATGGAAAGATATTCCATGCTCATGGATTGGAAGAACCAATATTGTTAAAATGTCCATACTACCCAAAACAATCTACAGATTTAATGTGATCCTATCAAAATATCAGCATAATTTTTCACGGAACTAGAATAAATAATCCTAAAATTTGTATTGAACCACCAAAGACCCTGAATAGCCAAAGCAGTTGTGAAAAAGACTAAACTGGAGGTATCACAATATCAGATTCCAAGATATATTACAAAGCTGTAGTAATCAAAATAGTATGGTACTGACACAAATATAGACACATAGATAAGAAGGGAAAGCTCAGAAATAAACTCATATTTACATGGTCAATTAATGTACAACAAAGGAGGCAAGAATATCCACTGGGAAAAGACAATCTTTTCAACATATGATGCTGGAAAACTGAACAGCTATATGCCAAAGAATGAAACTGGACCACATTCTTATACCATAAGCAAAAATAAAATCAAAATGAATTAAGGACCTAAATGTGAGACCTGAAACTATAAAATTCCTAAAAGAAAATACAGGTAGTGATTTCTTTGACACTGGCTATAGAAACATCTTTCTAAGTGAGGCAAGGAAAACAAAAGCAAAATTAAATTATTGGGACTATACACCAAAATGAAAAGCTTTTGCACAGTGGAGAAAAACATCAACAAAACAAGAAGGTAGCCTACTGAATGGGAGAAGATATTAGCAAATAATATATCTGACAAGAGGTTAATATCCAAAATGTATAAAGAATTTATACAACTCAACACCAAAAAACCCCAAATAATCTGATTAAAAAGTGGGCAAAGACCTAAATACACCTTTCCTTAGAGAAGACACACAGGCAACACGTGAAAAGATCCTCAACATCAGATAGTTATCCATGAAATGCAAATTAAAACCACAGTGAGATATCACTTTACACCTCTCAGAATGGCTAGAATCAAAAAGACAAGGAGTAACAAGTGTTGGTGTGGATGTGGAGAAAAGGGAACCCTTGTGCACTGCTGATAGAAATGCAAACTGGTACAGCCACTGTGCAAAACAGTATGGAGATTCCTCAAAAAGTTAAAAATAGAATCACCATAGGATCCAGTACTACCATTACTGGGTATTTACCCAAAGAATACAAAAACACTAATTTGAAAAGATATATGCATCCTCATGCTTATTGCAGCATTATTTACAATGGCCAAGATACAGAAGCAACCCAGGTCAATCTATAAATAAATGGATAAAGAAGAAATGTGTGTTTGTGTGTGTGTATGTATATATATATGACAAGATTTCATTCTTTTTTATGGCCAAGGAAAATTCTGTCATTTGCAACAACATGGACAGAGGGTATAAAGTTAAGTGAAATAAATCAGTCAGAGAAAGACAAATGTAATACCATTTTACTCATATGTGGAATTTAAGAAACAAAGCAAATGAACAAAGAGAAAGAAAGACAAACAAAAAAAATCTAGACTCTTCAATACAGAGAACAAATTGGTGGTTGCCAGAGGGCAAGGGATTGGGGGGATGGATGAAACAGATAAAGGAGATTAAGAGTACACTTATCTTGATAAGCACTGAGAAATGTATAAAACTGTTGAATCATGTACACCTGAAACTAATATAACATTGTATATTAATCATACCTCAATAAAAATAATAAAAATGTGTAAAACCAAAAATGAGTATTACATAGTTTATTATTATTTTAGATCATATGTTAAAGAACCTGTATATCAATGAAGTTTATAATAAACCCATGTACAGTTATAATGCATATATGTTTTCCCCAGAGATCTGCTTGTTGAACATTTACCAGAATACCACTGCAACCTACATACATTAATGGATCATAAAAATATAATTTTGCTAATAAGTTTACAAATACAGATGAAGTGAACAACCTTCTAGAAAATAACAAATCATAAAAATAGACATAAAAGGAAATAATCTGAATACTCCTTTATTAATAAAGGGTAATAAAAATTCTATAGTAAACATTATTTATAATTGTGATATTTTCAATATTTTCTAACTGTAATCAGAAACTAAGGTTGCTTATTACCACTACTCTTGTTCAATATTGTACTATAGATTATATCCAATAATACAAGAAGAAAATGAAATGTATAAATATTGGAAAGAAAGTAATTACCATGTTTCACAGATGACATGATCACAAAAATTTTAAAATATATAGAAAATCAATTTAATTAGTAGGTAAAGTTAGCAGGTTTGTTGAATATAGTTTAATGTTAAAAATATCAAAATATTCATATAACCAATAACCATCAGTGAGAAAATTAAAATTAAAAATTTAAATGCCATTTACATGAAAATAATGAAAGTTCAACAAAGATACAAGAGATCTCTACACAAACTGATTCTATAAATACATGAAAATTTTAAGAACTGAAAATTTCCTATAAAATCAGGAAGAAGAATAAACTTACAGGACCCCTTCACTATGAAATATTGAGACCTTAAGGATACAGTAATCAAGGGGTGTCTGGGTGGTGCAGTGGGTTAAGCACTGAGAAATGTATAAAATTGTTGAATCATATTGTACAACTGAAACTAATATAACACTGTGTATTAAACATACCTCAATAAAAATAATAAAAATGTGTAAAACCAAAAATGAGTATTACATAGTTTACTCATTTGGTTTGGGCCCAGGTCCTGATCTCGGGATCAGGAGTCGAGCCCTGCATTGCACTCCGCACTAAGCATAGAGTCTGCTTGAGTTTCTCTTTCCCTTTCCCTCTGCCCCTCCTGTTCTCTCTCACTCTTTTTTAAACAAACAAACAAACAAATAAATCTTTAAAAAAAAAAGTAACCCAAACAGGTGGTATTTTGAGAACAGACAAACATAATAAAGAACTCAGAAAGAGGTCCATGTATGTGTGGACATTTGATTTATGGCACGGATGGCACTGCAGAAAAATGAGTAAAGAAATGTCCTTACAGTAAATGTGCTGGATTGATTCTTATCCACATAGACAAATGATATTGTGTGTCAGGAATTATAGCAGAGTTCACCTGGGCAATTTTTTTTTTTTTGCTCCATGCTGCATCAGCTGGGGTACATCACCTCCATGGACTTAGCTAACACACTTCTAAGATGACTCATTCACATTTCTGACATTTGTTTATTCCAGCTGAGAGCTTAACCACAGGTTTTACCTGGGAGCACATGAGTCTTTCCATGGTGCTTCTTGGGCTTCCTGACAGCAGGGGCCTGGCTTCAAGGACCAAGGATATCAAGATACATGAAGTAGAAGCTGCTAGTCTCTTAAAACCTGAACTCAGAAACTGGCACAATATTACTCCTGCCTTATTCTGTTGGTCAAATAAATCAGAGAGTCCATCTGGATTCAAGAGAAGGGGAGCTATAACACCATCTCTGAAGGGTAGTCATGTCAAATAATTTGTGAGCATCTTTAATCCTCCATAGTCTCGAGTGCCTCAGAAGGATTTACCTCTGCTCCCCTCCTTCATCACCACTCTTTAATGAATGATTTCCATGTACTCAGTGAAGGCCCATGGGAAAGGCGTGGCACATAGGTGCAGAAATCACTTTTTCCGATGGGCCTTTAATTCTAACCTGTCATGCTAATCCTCACTTGACCCTCTAAGTTTATAAAAAGTGCACTACTGGATCATGTGGCATTTCTATTTTTAATTTTTCGAGGAAACTCCATACTGTTTATCATGGTGGTTGCACCAATTTACATTCCCAGCAACAGTGCACAAGGGTTCCTTCTCCACATCCCTGCCAACACTTGTTATTTCTTGTCTTTGATTCAAGCAATTCTGACAAGTGTAAATTGGTATTCCATCATGGTTTTGATTGGCATTTCCCTGATGATGAGTGATGCTAAGTATCTTTTCATGTATCTGTTGGCCATATGTATGTTTTTTTAAAAAAATGTCATTCAGGTCCTTTGACCATTTTTTAGTGAAATTGTTTGTTTTTTTGGTGTTGAGTTGTAAGTGTCCATTAATGAATGGATAAAGAAGATGTGGTACACACACACACACACACACACACACACACACACAGGAATACTACACAGCCAATTAAAAAAGGAGATCTTGCATTTAAAACAACATGGATGGACCAAGATGGTGTTATGCTAAGTGAAATAAACCAGACCGAAAAAGACAAATATATGATTTCATTCATATGTGGAATTTAAAAAACAAAACAAATGAATAAACAAAAGGCAGAACCAGGCCTATAAATACAGAATACAACTGATGTTTGACATTAGGAAGAGGGTTGGGTAGATGAGCAAAATGACTGAAGGAGAATGAAAGATACAGGTTTCCAACTATGGAATGAATGAATTATGGTAACGAAAGGCACAGCATAGGTAATGCAGTTGATGATACTATAGTAGAATTGCTTAGAGACAGATGGCAGCTACACTTGTGGTGAGCACAGACAGCATAAGGTATAGAGTTGCTATGTTGTATAGCTAAAACTAATGTAATATTGTATGTCAACCATACTCAGATAAAAAAAATATTCCCAAAATGTTTAGCTGATTTCTTCTTATTGGTGTGAATGCCAGATTTCTTTTATCTCTGGCAGCTCTACTAGGAATGAAAACAGCCATAGCTGTTTTCTCTCCCAGGAAGGATTTGCCAATTTCTGGAATTTAGTGTATTTAAATCTGAATCCTTAACTGCCTGGTGGTTTTTTTTAAGCTATAATTTTGTAGCTTATCTGTCTTATTCTCATTGTTTGATTGATAGTACCATCTCATGACTGCCTACATTCTAACCAGAAGCAGAAATTTCCCAATTCTTGATTTGATTATAGAATTTCTGTTTTTTTTCTTTTCTGGTTTGCACTAGAAGTTTTTAAGTCTGTAAGTTTTCTGCAATGTAATAAAACTATGAAAATATCCCATAATAACTACTGTATTCTCAGTATAATTTTTCTTTTCTATTGGATTAGTGACACAGCTTAGAGGAATGATCCCTTTAGTTCAGTGGGGCCTCTCTAACATTTTAATTTTATTTTTTCCTTGTACTTACAAAACACATTATATGTCTTTTCCAAAATTTTAGTTCTTCTGCATAATTATATAACTCATGCTGATTTGGGGGTTTTCTCTGAAATAAAACTAAAATTATTTTTGCAGCTTTACTGTGAATACAGAATCACAGTTTGTCTTTTAAGTCATCCCTTTTATGATAGATTGCTTCTCACCCATCTCTTTCTCATAAGTATGCATTTTAAGTATAAGTATTCATTTTATTTATAATCTCATTTGTAATCATGATAAAAATTGGAATGCTGACAAACACAGGACCTTACAGAATTTTAGGATAGATATAAAAAAGTACATATTTTCCTAAAATTTGTTTATAGGTTGAAAAATATTGGTAGAATGCTTCCTAGGGTTTTTGATGCTTCCTTTCACCAGTGGCTATGTATAAAAACAATTTGCATGGGGGGGGGGTGCCTGGGGAAGCAGAGTTAAACAGTTGACTCTTGATTTCTGCTCAGGTCATGATCTCATGGTCTTAGAATGGAGCCCTGCATCGGGCTCTTTGCTCAGCCGGGAGTCTGCTTCAGGATTCTCTCCAGCTCTGCCCCTCTCCCTGCTTGCTCTCTCTCTCTCTCAAATAAATAAATAAATCTCTGAAAAAACAATTTGCATGGCTGAAGTACATCATGGCGTGTGATTTCATTTCCTTTTCAAATTATGGGTAGAGGATCAGGAATTGTTTTTTCTGCCTATTCTCTGTCCTCCATATTGCTTGAAGTAACTCTGCAGATTGGAGGTGACTTTTGCTACATCATGATTAAAATGTAGAATAAGATTTCTATACTTACATTTGCCCATTGACTTAAAAAAAGAAAGCTTAAAAGAAAATGTGATTCGTGATTTCAAAAGAGAATGGTTTATCCCTATAATAATTTGTTTTTGGAAAATAACCTACCACAATATCAAAATATTTCAGAAATACACCTTCCGACTTCTTTTCTCTCTGCCAACAAAGGGTCCCTCTATATGTGCTAAAGTTTCCAAACAAGACTTTCTCATGAGTAGCCAAGGAGAGAAATACACAGTCATGCCAACATCTGGTTCAGCACTGAAGAAACAACAGAAAACCTCACCTCTTACCTAATGAGTGATGCTGGTGTTTTTACTCTTACTACTACAGTTGGTGTTGAAGGACTGAAGGCAGGCCAAGTCCTTATTCACAGAAGTCTCTTTCAAAAGAGAGCTACTAGCATCTTCCATTTCAAGCAGGTGCCAAATATACAGCATTTGTATTTTGTCCCAAGCTGAATAGGAACTTTTTGGTAAGTTATCCCCTGTGTTGATGTTTGAAGAAAAGTTATGCCTGTGGAAGAATCCAAGGGATATAAAATCTGTCTTCACAGGGACTGTTTTTGCAATTCTGTTTTGCAGTAAGGACTATCATCTGTGAGAAGCGCTTGCAAGCTACTCAATTAATTTCATTGATTAAGTAGCTATTATAGGAAGCCACACACTTTCCTTAAAATCGTCCTTCAAGACAAGGACACGTGTATAGGTGGGGGGTGTGTGTGTGTACTTAAACATGGCTGAGAGGCACTAAGTCATGGAAATGGTTGGGACTGTGAAAAGCAGCTAACAGGAAGAAACAGAACAGGCTTGTCATAGTTCTGTAGTGACACTCTGCTGGTGCCTGGTATTTAGCTCTCAGTCCCAAATTCTGCTCATCTTTCAAGTATAGCTCAAGATCCACCTCAAATGCGAACCTTTCCCTTTTGGCCATTGTCCACTCTGATATCTGAATTCCCAAAACATATTTACATTCCATATTCATTTTAGCATTCAATACATATCACTAAAAACTGTCGATTGTTTTGTTTTGTTTTGTTTTCAGTTCCACTTGTTTATTTTCGCTTTTGTTGCTTGTTTCTGGTGTCAAATCCAAATAAACCATCGCTAAGAATGGTGTCAAGGAGCTTACCACCCATGTTTTCTTCTGGAAGTTTTATGGCTTCAGGTCTTATGTTCAAGTCTTTAATTCATTTTGAGCTGATTTTGGTTATGGTGTAAGATAAGCATCCAGTTTCATTCTTTTGCATGTTTCTAAAACGTGCTTCAAGACTGTAGTTTTTGTTTTCTCTCAGATAATTCTAATCTTAGAAGTACTTGCTTTTTTTCTTTTCCTTCCATGATTCCATGATGAAAAGGATAAAAAGAAAGCCTATATAAACACAGCCAAGCCTAGACCTAGACCCGTGGGTGTCTCTGGACTAATAATCTGGTACCATTTCAAAGTGAATTTTAAAATATTTATTCAAGATTTATTTAAAGGGGCAGGAAGACTCTGACTTCCTATTAATAAAAATGTATACAGAAATAAGTTCATTTACTGACTCACTTTGCTGCCCTGAGCAGAGCCAGAAGTCTGAAAAAAAAAAAATAGCAGACACAAGTTTCCTGCTTTCCTACATCTCTTATTCTCTCCTCTGTTCTTTTGTGATTATTCAAATCAGACAAATTCTTGGCAAGCTTATTAAAGATTTAGATAATGAAGGAAATCCCTAAATCCCATGAACAGCGTTGTGCTCTGCAATTGTTTTATCTCGACTTCAGCTGCCAGCTACTGCCATCTTTTAGCTGGCTGCAAACTGCATGTGTGTGCTGCAAAATTCTTCAAGAGAGACATGTCCATGCTGGTGAGCATCCTTTTCACACTGTGCTTCAGCTGGACTTGTACAAATTTGTATTTCTGTAGTTACATAAAAAGCCACTTAAGAAACTCTGGCTCAGTAATCACTTCATTTCTAGTTTATTCCATGGATATTTTAATGTCCCCAGGTCGAGGCTTTGGGCAGCAATCTTGTCCGCCAACCCCTCAGTCAGATTCTGTCCCCACTATTTACCAGTCTTCTTCCCAGGGAATACTTTCTTCCAAAAACCAGTCGCCCTGGCTGCTATATTATACATTTAATTTGCCTTTAAAATGCGACTTTTATTTTATTTTTCTCTTTATTAATTTTCGATCTATGAGAGGCAAAGGAAATCATTGTAAAACGCATACATTTAGGAATCAGATGTGGCAGCACATTCTGAATTCAACACTGTCTACCCCTGAGAATCTTGACAAATCATTTAGCCTCCTTGACCCCAGCTTTTAACATTTGTAGATTAGAGATAATAATATCCTTCTTGGGGTGCCTGGGTGGCTCAGTGGGTTAAAGAATCTGCCTTCGGCTCAGGTCATGATCTCAGGGTCCTGGGATCGAGCCCCGCACTGGGCTCTCTGCTCAGCGGGGAGCCTGCTTACCCCTCTCTCTCTGCCTGCCTGTCTGCCTACTTGTGATCTCTCTCTCTCTGTCAAATAAATAAATAAAATCTTAAAAAAAAAATAATATCCCTCATGCAGAGTAGTTGGGAACTTCAGCAGCAACTGCTCTCCCAGACACTTTTATGAATTATAGTTCATTTTATTGCTAACGGATACTAAGAAATTTTTAGTTCAGCCCTCAACACACACTGAGTTACACAAAGAGAATTGAAGTCATTAGAAGCTCAAGCATTATTGTTTGGAAAAATCACCATTATCTAGATCTCATATATATTAATAAATTCCTGCATTTCACAAAAAAATATATTGGGTTCTATTAGATGCTAGACATTTTAATTTCTACCAAAACTTATATTTAAAAAAACATACATAACGTAACATGATAAGTTTCTGGAAGTATTTGTGTGTGTGTGTGTGTGTGTGTGCACGTGCGCGCACATGTATTGGTGAAATATGGAGTCAGGATTGACTGTATGAAAAGATGGAAAGCTGGAAATAAGCATCCCCTTCTCTCCTATTAGGCTGGCCTTCAAAGGTAACTATTATTAATAGCTTCTTGTTAATTATTCAAAATTTTTCATATATATCACTTTATTCATTGAATATTTACTGAGCACCTATTATACAGCAGGCATTCTTGTAGTTTCTTGGGATGCATTAAGGGAAAATTAAAAAAAAAACACAAAAATCCATCCTTCTTTCCTTCCATTCCCTTAGTGTGTGTGTGTGTGTGTGTGCAAAATGTTTGTCCTTTCTTTATTGAGGTATAATTCATATATAGTGTAATGCACAAATCATAATTTCAATGAGCTCTGATAAATACACACATCTGTGTATCCTTACAAATGAACCAAGATATGAAGTATTTCCACCCCAGAAAATTCTATCATGCCTCTTCTAGTCATTCAATGCTTCAGCCCCACATCGTAGGTCACCATCTTCTGATTTCTAACACCAAATTCCTACCATTGTGGATTTCATATACATGGAATCATACAGCATCTATTTTATACAGTATCTTTTTTTGTCTAGCTTCATACCACAATTTATTCATGTCCTTCTTGATGAATATTTGCATTATTTCTGGTTTTAATTATTATGAATAAAGGTGATATGAACATTCATATGCAAGCATTTTTGTGGACATAGGTCTTTATTTGCCCTTGGAGAGAAATTGCAGGTCACAGGTTATATATGTATGTTTAACTTTATAAGGAATTGTCAGTTTTCCAAAATGGTTGTGCCATTTTACAGTCCCACTAATAATAAGTGAGAAATTCAGTTGCTCCACATCTTCCTCAACATATAGACCTCCTGTGTGTATGAAGTAATATATCATTTTAGTTTTAATTTGCATTTTCCTGATGATTAATGATTTTGATCACTTTTTCATGTGTTTAGTGGTCATTCTATCCACTCTTTTGTGAAGTATCTATTCAATTATTTTGACCACTTTTTTTTAAAATGATTTTTTGTCTTTTTTAAAGATTTTATTTATTTATCTGAGAGACAGAGAAAGTGAGAGAGAGCATGAGGGGAGAGAAGGTTAGAGGAAGAAGCAGACTCCCCGTGGAGCTGGGAGCCCGATGTGGGACTTGATCCCGGAACTCAAGGATCATGACCTGAGCCGACGGCAGTTGCTCAACCAACTGAGCCACCCAGGCGCCCTATTTTGACCACTTTTTAATCAGGTTATGTTTTCTCTACTAAGTTGTAAGATTTCCTTACATTTTCTGGGCTCAAATCATTTTTTTCATATATAAATATTATAAATATTTTCCCCTTGGTCGTGGCTTGCTTTTTCACTTTCTTAACATTGTCCTTTTATGAGGAGCAGAAGTTTTTAACATTAGGAAGTACAACTATCTTTTTTTTCTTTTATGGAAAGTGCTATTCCTTATTTTTTTTTTTTTTTGCTTTTTTTACCCTGTACAAAAATCATTGCCTATTCCAAGTTTGCAAAGATAGACTCCTCTGTGTTCTAGAAGTTTTTAGCTTTTACATTTATACTTACTATCCATCTCAAATTAAGTTTTGAGTGTATTGTGAGATAGAGGTCAAGATTCATTTTTTTCTTTAAAGATTTATTTTTTTAATTTATTTTAGAGAGAGAGGAGAGAGAGAATGCATGAGCACGAGGAGGGGAAAGGAACAGGGAGAGAATCTCAAACAGATTCCCACTGAATGCTAGCCCGATGAGGGCTTGATCTCCTGACCCTGAGATCATGACCTGAGCTGAAATCAAGAGTTGGATGCCTAACTGACTGAGCCACCCAGACTTTATTTTCTCTTTGAAGTGCTTTTGGTGCCTTTTTAAATAATTTTTTTAAAAGATTTTATTTATTTATTTATTAGGAAAGAGAGAGAGTGAGAGAGAGCATGAGAGGGGAGAAGGTCAGAGTGAGAAGCGGACTCCCCATGGAGCTGGGAGCCTGATGTGGGACTTGATCCCGGCACTCCGGGATCATGACCTGAGCCGAAGGCAGTTGCTCAACCAACTGAGCCACCCAGGCGCCCGGTGCCTTTTTAAAAACACAATGGCCATATATTTTGGTTCTATTTTTAGACTTCTGATTTGGTTCCATTGATCTGTATGTCTGTATCACACTGTCTTGATCACCATAACTTTACAGGACATCTTATAATCAGGCAATATAAATCCTCCAACTTTTTTCTTCACTTAAAGATTGTTTAGCTAACTCCTTTCAAATTATTTGTACATTTTAGAATCAGTCTGCCAGGGGCGCCTGGGTGGCTCAGTTGGTTAAGCAACTGCCTTCGGCTCAGGTCATGATCCTGGAGTCCCGGGATCGAGTCCCACATCGGGCTCCCAGCTCCATGGGGAGTCTGCTTCTCACTCTGACCTTCTCCCTTCTCATGCTCTCTCTCACTCTCAATCTTTCCTAATAAATAAATAAATAAAATCTTTAAAAAAAAAAAAGAATCAGTCTGCCAAAATTTATTCAAAAAAGCCTGCTGGAATAGTATCCACTATAGAGCTCTTTACTCACATATAGAAATACATTTCATTTTTGTATACTGGCCTGTTTCCTGTGACCTTGCAAAATCTACTTACAAGATTTAGGACTCTTATTATATATTCATTCTTTAAAAATTCTTATGTACATCATAATGTAATCTGCAAATAAGGATTCTTTCTTACTTTCTAATCTTTATGTTAGGTATTTATGTAGCCTGAGTATGCTGACCAGAATCTCTAGCACAGTTTTAAACAGAAATGGTGATAGTGGATATCCTTGTCTTGTTTCTCATTAAAATGGGAAAAACATTCAATCCTTCACTATAAAGTTTGATGTTTTCTGTAGTTCTAAAAAATGTATTTATTTTTAGAGCAGTTTTAGGTTTACAGAAAAATTGAGCATACAAAAAAAAAAAAAAAAGAAAAATTGAGCATACAGAATTCCCATGTTTCCCATGCTTCTAGCCACAGTTTCCTTATTACTAATATTTTGCATTAGAGTGGTATATTTGATGGATGTGTAACAGCCAATAAATAATTATTGATACATTATTATTATCTAAAGTCCATATTTACATTAGAGTTCACTCTTTGTGTTACACAGTTCTAGGAATTTTGACAAATGTATAATGACATGTGTCCAAGCCATTAAGTATTATGTAGAATAGTTTCTTTGCCTTAAAATCTCCTGTTCTCAGCTGTGTTTTTCATAGATATCCTTAATGAGGTTAAGGAAGTTCCCTTTACTTTTACTTTGCTAAGAATTATTATCATGAATGGGGGTTGAAGTTTGTTATATGCTTTTTCTGCATTTATTAAAATGACTACACGAAATATTTTTGGGCTTCACTCTGTCAGTTTATATTGATTGATTTCCAAATGGTAAACCAATATTGCATTCCATGTAAACCTCACTTGATCATGATGCATTATGATTTTGATATACTGCTGAATTTAATTTGCTACCACTTTGTTAAGGATTTTTATGATTTATACATGAGAAATATTTTTCTAAGTTTTCTTATGTTTTTCTCTGGATTTGCTATTAGGGTAACACTGATCCATAAAACAAGTTGAAAAGTATTTCATCCTGAAAAAAAAGAAAAGTATTTCATCCTCCACTTTTCTCCGAGGGAGTTTGTGTAAGATTGGTATTATGGGCACGAAGCAGTTAGTAATATTACTTTATCTTTTTAAAATATTTATGTTCTCTATAATGTCCCACTTTTCATACACATACTATTTTTCCACTTTGTTACTTTCAACTCTGTGTCTTAACATAGGTGAATCTTGCTTCTTTATACAGTCTGACAATTGTCTTTTAATCAGTATTTACTCCATTCACATTCATGTAATTACTGATATTGAGTTTAAGCCTACCATTTTGCTAATTTCCCTTGTTTATATCATTTGTTCCATTGTTTTCCCTCTTTTTTCCTTCATCTTTTAGATGCATCAAATATTTATTGTTGTTTCATTTCTCTACTCCTTTTGCTTCCCATTTTTAGTGGTTGGTCTTGTGGTTACAATATGCATTATTAATTTATCACAGTCTAATTTAAATTAAAATTTTATCTTTTCACATATAAGGTAAGAACCTTACAACACTTAATCCTCTTTCTTTTTGTTACATATTTTATGTTTATCTATGTTAAAAACTAAACATTTCCTAGCTATTTTTCTTTTAACAGCTGTTATAAAGAAATTAAAATATTAAGACATCTTTGTATATTTTTCCATATAGTTACAATAGTTGGCACTCTTTATTTCTTTGTTGATATTCAAGTTCCTTCTAGTATCAGTTATTCTTTATACTGAAGAACTTCTTTTAACATTTTTTATAGTATAGTTCTGCTGGATATGAAAGTTATTTTCAGTTATTCTTTATTTGAATATGTCTTCCTTTTGCCTTCATTTTTGAAGGATACTTCTGCAGGCTATGAAGTTTTAGGTTAAAAGCTTCTTTTCCACCCCCAGTACTTAAAATACAACATTCCACCATTTTCTAGCTTGCATTGTCTGTGATGAGAGTCAGTGTTTATTCTTTTTTTTTCTCCCCAAATATGTTTATTTTAATTTTTCAGTGTTACAAGATTGATTGTTCATGCACCACACCCAGTGCTCCATGCAATACGTGCCCTTCTCGATACCCACCACCAGGCTCGCCCACCCCACCCCCTCCCCTCCAAAACCCTCAGTTTGTTGCTCAGAGTCCACAGTCTCTCCTGGTTCATCACCCCCTCCGATTTCCCCCCATTTGCCCTTCCGTTCCTTCTCACGATGCCCTCCATGATTTTCTTTATACTCCACACGTAAGTGAGACCATAAGATAATTGACTCTCTCCGCTTGACTTATTTCACTCTGCATAATCTCTTCTAGTCCTGTCCATGTTGATACAAAAGTTGGATATTCATCCTTTCTGAGGGAGGCATAATATTCCATTGTATAGATGCACCACATCTTCCTTATCCATTCATCTGTTGAAGGGCATTTTGGTTCTTTCCACAGTTTGGCTATTGTGGCCATTGCTGCTATGAACATTGGGGTACATGTGGCCCTTCTTTGTACTGCATCTGCTTCTTTGGGGTAAACACCGAGTAGTGCAATTGCAGGGTCAGTGTTTATTCTTATCATTTCCACATATGTGTTGTGTCTTTCTCTGGCTGCTTTTAAAATTTTCCCTTACCCCAGATTTTTATCAATGTAATTACGATGTACCTAGTTTTTTTTTTTCTTTTTTGTTTTTTCCCTTTCCTACTTCCTTCTTTCTTGCTCTTTCTTTCTTTTCTTCCCTCTTCTGCCTTTCCTTCATTGCCTCCTTCTTTCCTTCCTTCCTTCCTCTCTTCTCTTTTCTCTTTTATTTTCTTGGCTTCTTTTGCTTTTGGTTTTGTCAATGTTTTCAATTCTGTAGGTCAATATTTATGTTAAAATTTGGAAGAGTTTTTAGTAACTATTTTTTTCAAAAAAAATATTTTGGTTTTGCCTCAATCTATCACTCTTCTTCTTCTTGGACTCCAATTGCACACATTAGACTATCTCAAGTCTCAGAAGTCATATGTCTTTATTTTTTCAGTCTCTTCTGTGTGCTTTACTTTGTGTAGTTTACATTGAGCAATTTTCAAAGAAACTGATACTTCTGTAGTGTCTGAAATTCTATTCAGCTCATTCACTGTATTTTTCATTTCACATATTGTATTTCTTGGCTTTATATATTTTTTCATCTTTTTCTCCTCTCTGCTGAAATTTCTGACCTACTCTCTTGTTATATCTATATAATACTTTCCTTAAAAAAATATTTTTCTCCTGAATTCTACATTGTATCATTACTGAGCCTTTATGATTTACTATTTTTCCTTTGGTTATGTGTTATATTGTCCTGCTTATTCAAATGTCTAGTAATTTATTTTATCATATATTGAATATTAAGGATGCTATTTTTGTGAGGTCACTTTTTTCTCTCTTTGAATAGTGGCTATATTTTATTTTGGAAATTAGTCAATTCATTGGAGAATCAATTCAATCTTAGCAAGGCTTGGCTGTTGAGCTATTTTAGGATTACCTTTATGGAAAGTTACAGTAGCCTTATTCCATGGTTGGCCTTTGTAAAATCTCAACTAAATGTTTAGGGTATTTAGCAAGTTCTCTTTAGTCTTGTTGGTTGGAATTCCAATATATTTCAACATTGTGCAAGCTCTAGAATCTCTATCCAGCTTACAACCCAAAGCTATAATTCCAGATTTTCCAGGATCTCATAGTATATGCACAGCTTAGTATTCAAGGGTTCTCTTATTCTTTGTCCATATTTATATTCTATTTATTTTAGTTTATTTTTTTACATGTAGTTGGCAAATCTAGTTTTTTTCCCAAAAGATCTTTATTTATTTATTATTTATTTGACAGAGAGAAATCACAAGTAGGCAGAGAGGCAGACAGAGAGAGAGAGGGGGAAGCAGTCTCCCCACCGAGCAGAGAGCCCAACATGGGGCTCGATCCCAGAACCTTGAGATTACGACCTGAGCTGAAGGCAGAGGCTTTAACCCACTGAGCCACCCAGGCACCCCTATTTTATTTTATTTTTAAAGAATTTATTTATTTGACAGAAACAGTGATAGACGGAATACAAACAGAGTGAGGGAGGGAGAAGCAGGCTTCCCACTGAGCAGGGAGCCTGATGTAGGGTTTGATTCCAGGACCCTAGATTCATGACCTGAGCCGAAGGTAGATGCATAACCACTGATCCACCCAGGCGCCCCCGTCCATATCTATATTCTATATAGCTCCCTCCTCTCTAGTACTCTTTCCTTCAAATATCACCTCCTTAACCTCCTTAGCCCTGAATTATAATCTGTCCTTCACTTAGATAGGTAGTTGCTTTTAGTTTGGTCAGAACTTCCTTGTGCCATAGTTGGTAAGGTTTCCTGAGATAAAAAGCTACGGCTAAATGGAGCTCATTTAATGTGTTTCCTTCCTCTTAAAGATAGCAGGCAACTCTACACTGTCGGGCTGTCAAATTCCTAAACACAGTTGTTTTAAAATGATTTTTTCACTTTTACAGTTATCTAGGACAAAAAAGGTAATCTGATTCATCATTTTGACTAATTACTTTTACATTTTGGTTGGAAATGGAGCATTTTTAAAAATATAAATGATATCTCAAAAGTTTGCTATAAACTATTTTTTAAAGAACACATCTTAGAAATATTTCCATATCACATACACCCAGATCTATCTCATTTTTAAAAATAGTTGCATTGGAATGCCTGGGTGGCTTAGTCGGTTGAGTGTCTGCCCTTCGGCTCAGGTCATGATCCCAGAGTACTGGGATTGAGCCCTGTGTTGGGCACCCTGCTCCGTAGGGAGTCTGCTTCTCCCTCTGCCTGCTCTACCTGCTGCTCTGTCTGCTTTTGCTATCTCTGACAAATAAATAAATAAAATCTTTTTTAAAAAAATAGTTGCATTATTTTTCATTGAATGTCTTTATTGTATTATACCTAAACCTCCCCATTAATAGATACTTGGTTATTTTTGTTATTATAGACAATGTTGTAATATTAATTCTTATTAATAACTCTTAGCCTATTTGTGTGACAGTAGAATACATTTATGGAAGCGGAGCAGATGGATCAAAGTACAAATATTTGAAATTTTGATAAATAATAACAAGGTAACCTGAGAATGCCATTCTCTGTCCATTACCAATAGCACAGAAGAGCTTTTGTTTCCCATACCTTCCCTACATAGGTATTATATGACAACAATCTAAAAGAAAAAGAGGTAAAATGATTATATCATTTGTATCAGTGGGAACTTCTTGATGATATTTTAAGCTGAATCATTTTTGTGGTTTCTTTGGTGTTAACTTCCAATGTCTGAGGCATAGAAATTTAGTGAACAATTGCTGAATAAATTTGAAGGGACATGGTGAATTTTAATACTTCTTTAAAAATAAAATCAAGTCAGAGGACTTACATTATTAGGAAGGCTGAGAGAATAAAGAACCCTGACACTAAAATGATTAATAAAGTTAACAGACATACACCACTGACAAGGGTAGCTCCCAATGGAGTTCCATGCAGGAACTGTCAGACCAACTCGCTGAAGTTTTATAAATCTAAACCCTGGCCTGTATATAACCATGCTTCCCTGATTATTTACTCCACTCTATTACAGTGGCCTGGAACCTTGAGAAGCATGTTTTCACAACTGGTTGGAAATGAGAGATTAGGCGGGTTAGATCAAATACCTATTCCCTGTGATCAAGGGAAGGAAACTGAGACCGTTTCAAAACATACTCTTCAGATTAACCATACAGTTTGGGATTTGTTCTAGTTGGAGAACACAACACCTCCTTTATAAACTCTCTTATGTCTACTCAGAGCCTTGAAGAAATTAAGTACAGAAATAGAAAGTTTTAAAAAAATAAAGGAAAAGAAGACAGACAAGGAGGGTCACAGAATCTAAATAATTTATGCAAACTACTTTAACACACCTGGATAAAATGTCCAAGATAATCCTTTATATCTAGGTACCACAAAAATCTAAAAAAGAAATTCATAAGCAGAATAACTTAAAACAAACATCAAAGAAAAAATACTCATGGAGAACACATGAACACATCATTTGGACAAATTATCACACTTCTCTGGGTCTTTTATTCCTTTTTTTGTTGATTTAAAATACAAAAACAAAAAACTCCAGAGAAGAGGTATGCTTTGAGCTAATTCATGGGGGATGAGTAAAATTTGCTAGTTAAATAAGAAACAAAGGATATTCCAGGCAGGAAAGAGCATCCCTTTCAGGAGGCTCCCACTACCTTCCTCAGACAAGTTAATCTCTTTCCTCCAGGTTTCTGTTACGCTGTGTATTTATTTCTGATATTAAGAAATATTTATCTGCATATGCCTATACCCTCAGTGTTTAACCCTGGGCCAGGCACAGGTCATTATCATTGAACACTTCATAAACAAAGTCATGAAATGGTGAAATGGAAGAGTGTACTTGGTGAAGGCTAAATCTACTATTGTTTTGGCACAGTGTTACATAACTGATATTAAATATTTGAAAAGATCTAAAATTTATGTTCTATCTGTAGGAGCACCTGAAACATATGACACGATTAATTCCACAGTGAGTGGCCTGAGGTAGAAATTTCTTCCAACTATAGGCACAATGGGAATTAGGAAAATAAAAGTGCTTTGGGGGAAATTGCAAAAGGCTTTGTGGAAAATGTGGACTGCCAAACAGACTCTGAAGGATGAGTACGTTTTGTATGAAGGGAAGAAAGAAAAAAGGTGTCCAGGAAGGCAGGCCAGAAGTAAAAGTTAAGAAGCATATGGAGCCTGTAGGAGGCAGGTGGAGGGTATAGCTTATTGCATAAAATAAGTCATGTCAGGAAATTAAGGGGAATAAGGTAGATGATAGAGTCATTCCAAATAGCACAGACCACAAAAGTCAGGTAAGAGCATTTGTACTTAATCCTAGATTCTAGAGTATGAAAGTGACATGATGACAGTTATGTTTAAGAATGTCTCGTGTCTGAGATTCAAATCAAAACCACACTGAGATACCACCTTACACCAGTTAGAATGGCCAAAATCAACAAGACAGTAAACAACAAATGTTGGAGAGGATGTGGAGAAAGGGGAAGCCTCCTCCACTGTTGGTAGGAATGCAAGTTGGGGCAGGCACTTTGGAAAACAGTGTGGAGATTCCTCAAGAAATTAAAAATGGAGCTACCCTATGACCCTGCAATTGCACTACTGGGTATTTACCCCAAAGAAGCAGATGCAGTACAAAGAAGGGTCACATGTACCCAAATGTTCATAGCAGCAATGGCCACAATAGCCAAACTGTGGAAAGAACCAAAATGCCCTTCAACAGATGAATGGATAAGGAAGATGTGGTATATCTATACAATGGAATATTATGCCTCCCTCAGAAAGGATGAATATCCAAGTTTTGTATCAACATGGACAGGACTAGAAGAGATTATGCGGAGTGAAATAAGTCAAGCAGAGAGAGTCAATTATCTTATGGTCTCACGTGTGGAGCATAAGGAAAATCATGGAGGGCATTGTGAGAAGTAAGGGAAGGGTCAATGGGGGGAAATCAGAGGGGGCAATAAACCATGAGAGACTGTGGACTCTGAGCAACAATCTGAAGGGTTGAGAGGGGAGAGGGTGGGGGGGTAGGGCGAGCCTGGTGGTGGGTATTGAGGAGGGCATATATTGCATGGAGCACTGGGTGTGCTGCATGAACAATTAATTTTGTAACACTGAAAAAATAAAAGAAACATATTTGGGAAAAAAAGAATGTCTTGTTCGGTAATAACAGTGAAAAGATGCTGAGCAACTTGATGTCAGAGACAGAGTCTTATTCATTATGGTGTTTATTCTATGACTAGTATAGTATTTAAGACATAGCACATTCTTAATTAGATTTTTAAGTTCTATTCCTGCCTATAATTTCCCATCAGTTGAACGAGAATGGGAGAGACCATAGCCATAATTCTAGCAGGTGACTATGACCATGAATATGGTGGTCCAAGTGAAAATGAGTAAGAGACAAATCTCAATGACATTCCAAAGGAATAAATAACAGATCTTATTGACAGACTAAACATGGTGGATGAAGAGTTTTAAAATGTTTGGATTTCTTGGTTGAAGCAATGATTGGAGCACTATAAGAAAAGAGAAAGCTCTTCATTTCAGATTTAAGAGAGAAGAGTTTGGGTGATGGAATGTTGAATCTGGTGGGAAACCCAGTCATCCAAGTTTCTTGTGGGCATTTGGAAATTTGAAGCTAGAATACAAGTAAGAATTGTCAAGACTAAGATTGTTTCTGTGAGTGAAATGGGGAAAGGAGAAGAGATGAAGTTGGGCTTTGAGGAAAGATATCTGGAATCTGTGCAGGTTTCTAAAAATGTTGAGGAGTGTCTGAGATATGAGTAAAAACCTGGAAATACTGGTCACAAAATAAACACAACCAGAACCCACATTGGAAAAATGCTCCTGTTTCTACGGTTGCTCTGACATTGTGAAGGTTTAATGATGTATATGTCCGTGTCCTATGGGAGTTGGTCTGAGAACTGAGGCTGGAAAAGTGTTAATCCAGGTCTACTGAACTTTCCTTCTTTGGGTTTCCACAAATGGACATTTAGTACAAAGAGGAAACTTAATGGCCATGCTCATTAATGTATTCATGGGTTTTACTATCCTGTTTATGCCACTAAAAAGGATGTTACACATTTCCCCATTGTTTAGGAGACATGCATATTAAGACTGGCATGGAAGCTGTTCATATTGTGTGGCAAGGTAGGTAAAGGACAGACTGAGGTTTTCTAGATGAAACATTACAGTGTTTTGTGCCACATGCGCTCTCAGGCTATTTGTTAATTCCCTTGGCTTCCTCAGTAACATCTCTAGAACAATCCTTTAAGCACATTTTGAATGTTTTGGGGGATAGAGAAGATTGATAGCTCTGTTTTCTCTCCAAAACATTTAGCGATTCCAGAAATCTTTATTTCCAACAGGCCACAGCACACTTCATCTGGCCTTTTGTATAAGAGATACCACAAATACCTCTTACACAACTTTTGGCTGCAGGAGAATGATCAAATGATCAAAGTGGGAATTAGCTTCTGCTTCAGACACACGCATTTTTTAAAGCTATACTGAACTCACGCATTTTTTAAGGCTATACTGTTTATATGCTCCAGATCAATCATCCACACAAATAGGGTATTTATATTTATGCCAAGAAAAATTTCAGAAATGTTTGCAAATGCCCATTGGTATCAGGAAATAAGAAAAATTAACAGAAGATTCCTATAGAGGCATGGTTTTTCAAACATTTCTGAGGGTGATCCACAGCGATGCATTTTATATCATGACCCAGCTCTGTGTGTATGTTCATGAGTACATAAACATGTGTGCGCGAGCATGCGCGTGCACACACACACACATAAACACACACACTGCATACAAATGAGACATAGTTTGATGAAACAATATTTACCTTTTTACTTGGGTAATGCACTATTCTAATCTAGTCTATCCCATCCCATCCCATTCCATCTCAGTAAAAATAATGCTGGTTGTGACTTACTAAAAAATTTTATGTCTCAAGGCTAAAAAACTTTGCTAATTCATTTTTAGGCCTTTAAGAACAAACTTATTATTCTGAACTTGAAAATAGTTTATAATTTTCATCCTGGGGGTACTTTGGAGATCATCTTTACATTTCTTTTTCCTAAATCAGCAATCAGCTTTATTCAGAGTAGAAATAGGCTCTTGGATATGGGCTGTTTCATTCCCCTAGTTATATCCAAAGAGGAGCTCTTGCTGCAGAGTCACTCACAGCAATCACCACCTCTCTGTCTTCGATCTTCCCTCACTACCCTGATTAACTAGGAAGTGAGTCCACCCTCCTATCCCACACAACTCTTACACACATCACAGAACAACGTTCCCATAATGATGTCGAATGATGTGCTGGCATTAATTTTGCCCGCCTCTTAGTCAAATAGCTCCAGTGACTCCAGAGGCAAGGGGATTTAGGAAAGATGGAATAAGAGCAGTAGAGGCCCTATTATGAGGGACTTAGGGCAGCCATTTTGTTGGAAGTTGACAGGAGACTCATCCTAACCTGTCATTGTACAGCCAGGTTACATATTTATCTGAGGAGGCCTGTTGTGCTAAAAGGCTCGGAGGTTGGGTCCTTTCAAGCCACCTTGTGGAAGAGTCAAGAAACTAAGTGAAGTCATTGTGGAGAAATCAGTGTGAACTAAACTCTCTTCAGAGAAGAGCTTTCTCAGAACAATCACTTGGTTTGCAACATGCTAGCAAAGAGAAATCTCTCAGAGATCTCTTTTGGTGCCTATGTAAGAATGATATAAAAATATGTGATTTCAAAGACTTACATAAAGGGTAAAAGAGAGTACACACAGCAATTCCATTCCTAGGTACATACCCAAGAGAATGGAAAACATATGTCTATGTAAAATCTTGGACACAAGTGTTCATACCAGCATTATTCATTATAGCCAAAGAGTGTAAACAGCTCAAATGTCTATCAGCTGATGAACAGATAAACAGAATGTGGCTTAACCATTTAATAGGGTAGTATTCATCTATAAAAAGAACTGAAGTACTGGGGCGCCTGGGTGTCTCAGTTGGTTAAACTGCTTTCAGCTCAGGTCATGGTCCCAGAGTCCTGGGATCGAGCCCCACATCAGGGTCCCTGCTCAGTGGGAAACCTGCTTCTCCCTCTCATATTCCCCCTGCTTGTGTTCCCTCTCTTGCTGTCTCTCTCTCCACCAAATAAATAAAATTTAAAAAAAAAAAGAACTGAAGTACTAATACATGTGACAACACAGATGAACCTTGAGAATATATTAAGTGAAAGAAACCAATGCAGAAAGACACTACTATATGATTCTATTTACATGAAATGTCTAGAACAGGCAAATCCATAGAGGTAAGAAGCAGATTAGTGGCTTCCAAGGGATGGGAGAAGGGGGAAATTGGGGTTAGCTATTAATGGGTATGCAGTTTCTTTTGGGGATAATGGAAAAGTTCTGAAATTAGATAGTAATGGTGCGATTAATTAAAATCCACTGATGTACGTACTTCAAAATGGTAAATTTTAGGTTATGTGAAGTACATCTCAGTAAAAATGCTATCAAGAGAAAAGGGGAAAAAAAAAAGAGAGAGCGAAAAGGGAGAGGGGCACCTGGATGGCTCAGTTGGTTAAGTGTCCAACTCTTGGTTTCAGATCAGGTGTGGTGTCTGCTTGAGATTCTCTCCTTCCCCTTCTTCCTCTGTCCCTGCCCTTATCTCTAAATAAATAAATAAAATATTTGGAAAAAAAGGAAGCGTTAGGTAAATTCCAGTTTATCTACCTTATCCATTATCACAATCATTGTTGTATGATTGCATATACCTAAAAATCTTAAAATGGTTTTTGTGTAGGTCAAATTTATAAAAATTATATATTTTTTATTTAATTTGCCAAGTACTTATCTATTAAATGTATTTCCACAAAGTCTAAATTAGGCAATCTTGAATAAAGTAAGTTTTACTGTTAACTACTTTACCCTAAGCAGTGTGTGAGGCTGTTTTTGGTCACTGTTTATTGAACAACTAGTATTTTCATGATACTGTGCTAAGTGATCGAGAAACAAAGACGTCACTAAATCTTGACTTCTGTTCTAAAGAGCCACTCACCTCATCTGGGAGACAGAACTTGGCATAAAATTTTGCACCTAAAAGAAGGAAGATCAAAGACCAACCCAAGTGTGAGGGGTTCAGTGGTAAACACTATAGGCATTTTCAAAAGGGATAAAGAAGGTAAAGCTCCTCGAAGAGATGGGTCTTTGGATGTAGAAGAGAAACACGTTGTGCAAAGGAAAGCAAAGACTCAGGGATGGGAAGGCTGTGGAAAGTTTGCTTAAGACCTGGCCTCTGTGGAGATCAAAACAATTTCCTCATCATCATTTTTCTTCTAACATCCTACTAGGGTCTCAGATTATTTATCCTGTTTTAGAGGTAGGACAACCAAGGCATGAAGATTTTAAGGAGGGTCCAGTTAAAAGAAAAATAAACTACAGTATATTGAAGAAGTTTTTGAAAGAAGAATTTGTGGTTTTCCTTGGAAAAGATGTTCTCTTGCATCCCAGGCTCCAGACAGCTTTTGGTAAGATATGTCACTAAAAGGAAAATTCAAGTTGTTTTTAAAGCATCAAATTTTCATTAGAACTTGTCCAAACTGCAATACTATAAAGACAGAGGGTTTTGAGAGCCTTTAGACTTCTTTCTTTCCAGTGCGATGAGAGAGAGATCAATCCAACCAAACTTAATTTAGCAAGTTAAGTAATTTAGGAGAATATACCTTTTAGAATGTTTCCTGCTTTCTCAAAGTACAAATAAACAAATAAAAAGCAAATAAATAAAAATTTGAAATGGTGTCCATCAGAGGGGTGCATCCAAATGTAGAAATTAAAAAAAATTGTGTGCATTGGGTATAGAAGAGTAGTAGCTTTACCTTATTTGGTGACCTCAATGGAGAATGCAACTGATCTGGAAGTCTAAGAAACAGATGGTTCTCACCCTGTATTTGTTTACCACTTTCTCTTTCTCTTAGCCTTAACAGTTGGCTCAGTTAAGCCAACAGCACACACCTACTATGTATGAGGATTTTTCTGGACACAGAAGGGCGAGAAAAATACAAATAAGGCATAGTCCACGATGTCAAACTACTTATTCTACAAATCCACATTTCCCAATGTTTGCCCACAGAACATTGTCTTTGGAGTTCCTCCACAAAAGAAAAGTTGGATGTCTAAATTGTTTTAGGAAACTCCTATATTCCACAGCTCCCTCTTAGAAACTGACAGTAAAAAAAAAGCCGCAGAAAAGAAAAACTTTAACTCAGAATTCACTGTATAGAACGCTTTATTAAGAGTCTACAGTTAGTGACCGGCAGAATACACTGGGAAAATTTGCTTTAGATCAATAGCACTTTTTGCAGTGTTGGAAATATTTTACGTCTGTGCTGTGCAATATGGTAGTTAGTAGCCACATGAGGCCATAGAAGACTTTTTTTTTTTAATTTTTTAATTGTAAAGATTTTATTTATTTGACAGAGAGAGACATAGCGAGAGCGGGAACACAAGCAGGGGGAGTGGGAGAGGGAGAAGCAGGCTTCCTGCTGAGCCCAAGGCAGCCAGTTAATGACTGAGCCACCCAGGTGCCCTCATAGAGGACTTTAAATGTGGCTAGCACAACCAAGGAACATGATTTTTTTAAACTGTATTAATTTTAATTAATTTAAATTTAAAGAGCCACATGTGACCAGTGACTACCACATTGAGTGAGCTGTGCAGCTCCATATCATTAAACACAAATCTTTTAAAAAGTTTTTTAATTGAAATTTAAATTTTTCAATATTTTGCACACACAGAAAGGTAATTTGGAAAGAGCTGATACTCTCCTGACATAATGAGTTTGAAAGTTCTGACATCTGAAAATGCCTTTCCAATCTCTGTAGATATATTAACCTAGATCCTGATTAAGACCACTTTTTAATCTCCACAATTGGATCTACTGCAACAGTGTACCATGTGTCGGAAGAAAGGTAGCTCTACTGCTCTGGGTAATTTGTCTTTCTGTCTAGCCTTCAAGTATGATGTGGAAATGCACACACAGTCAGATGAACTTCACACGTGACTATGTGGACAATCCCCAGGCTTACCGTGGGATCCAGTCAGGTGAAAACATTGTCCAATGACTTGATAAAATTCTCAAATATTCATTCTCAAAGGTTTCCTTCCTCAAAAGATTTTATTTTTACATTTATTTTATCTTTCAAAACATGTCTTTTTAATTTTTATAGTTATGAATAACATTAATCCAATAAAATACTTTCAGGTTTAATAAAATTGATAGTAATCCTGAGAAGGCTATAAAAATGACAGCTTTTATTTCTTTATTCCTTTTCTTATGCTACTTGGCTTTTGATGTCTTGAAAGGGCTTTAGAACACCTCCCAATTTTTCACACATTGGCTCATTTTCAACTTTTCCTGCAGGCGTCCAGAGCCCATGACGCCTGCCTCCACAGGCTTCATGCTTTGTGGCTCCGGCTTCACTTCCTGCCCACAAAGCCTGTCTGTCCTGCAGACAGAAAGGGGCTGGAAGGAGCATCACACCCAGAAAAAGAAGAGCAATGTCGCCAAACCTGATAACAGTCAAGGCTCCCATCTCTACCATTAAAAATGCTTTAGGAGGAGTTTGTAGTGTGGCATAGAAGCTGGGTATTCTTATGAGTCAATTGTCTTGAATAACCTTGGGTGAGGAGCTGTAGATTTTCTTTATTCCATAAATGTATAGAAATTATTATCAATAAAACTGATAAGAACTTGCAGCCTTCACTCAAGAAATTCTTTGGAAGGCTATGCAATTATTAGACACCACTTTATTTGCTTTGTGGTTTAGGTTAATAAGGTCTGTTTAACTTCAGAATTGACACTAACCTCTTGCTAGGTTGAGTGAGAATTTTTTCTGGGCAACCCTCAATGAGAAAGTTGGTTTGTCTTCACCAGGTTTAGTTGGTTAGATTCTGGTATGCCCATGGTAAGTTGTATTTCACTGCCTTAATCCTTAGGCTCAATCACATAATGGATCCATATATGAATTCAATCAAATATTACTGCTGATTACTGTCAGTAGTAAACCATTATCCATTTTTCTCCCAAGTAAGAACATGTTTACTATTCCATTAATTAAAATTTGATGGCACTGTTGGGGAAGAAGTAGCAAAAACTGAACAGCTCAGTTTAGTCTGAAAGTCTGAGTCAGGGTTTTTACTCATAAGCTTGATAGAAATAAAATAAAGTCTTAGCCTATGAACTAAATTTGATGGTGGAAAGTAAGAGGGAATGTACTGTATATGACAGGATACATGTTTGGTTTTATTTATATAAGCTGTAGCCTAGGAAAGTAGCCCTTGAGGAGGGGTAAACATGAATTTCAGGGTTCTACTGAAATAGCTAATAGCATCAATAGCATTTTCCCAAATCTCCAGCAACATTTTGTTGTTTGTTTTTTTAGAGAGAGTGAGTGAGTGGGAGTGGAGGTGGGGGAGAGACAGAGGGAGAGGGAGAGAGAAAATCTGAAGGAGACTCCACACTCAAGGCTCAATTTCACAACCCTGAGATCATAACTGAACTGAACTAAGAGTCGGACCTCAACCAACTGAGCCACCCAGGTGGCGCCACCCAGCAATCTTTTCTGTGGTGGCTCTCATGGCTGCAGTCAGAATCTGGATTCACTATGGATTCTTATCTTCCTATAAACTTAAGAAAAAAACATTTTAGGTCAGCTCCATATTGCAAATGGTCATTAATTTACTCTGTATTTCTCTGACAGTAATCTAAGGATTGGTATTTGTTGCTATCAGTCTTAAAATATTAAGTGTGTTGCCCAAATCTCATAGCAGTATGTTAAAAATGTATCATCTATGCATTTATTTCAACCTCTTATAATAATTTGATTTTATTTTTTAGGGTATTTTGCTCACAAAAAGCTAATCATTTCATATGTTTATCTCTGACTGGCTGATGCATTCATCATTCAATACTGATGCATTCATCTAGTTAAGGACAATTGTGATAGTCCACAAGAAGGACCTTGATGGCCTGATCCGGCATGGGACCATGGAGATGGAGAGAAGTATTAGATTGTAAACATATTAGGAGGCCAAATTTGCAGAATTTGTGAGTGACTGGGTGTGAAGGAGAAGCTAACTTTAAGCAACCTGCAGGTTTCTGACTTAGGTAATTGGATCAACTAACTAGGAATAGGATTTTCAGCAAAAGAAATAGATTTGGGGTTAAATATAAGAGAAGTTCCTTTTGACCAGGTGTTACATAGATTATCTTTGAAATGTCTCTGTGGGGATGTCTTTGCAATCTTTCTGACCATGAGCCAGAGAAAGAAATATGTTTAACATCATAATCCCATATTCTCACACAAATTTCAAAAAGTTTCACTAAATAATAATTATTCTATATAAGCATGAGGTACTCTGATATTTTCCATTCTATTCTATCCAACATTTCATTTTTCAAATGCTGGTCTCTTCTCACTCGACTGATTTTGGACCCACTAATGGATTATGACTCGCAGTTTGAAAAACACTGCAGTGTATATTTTTACTTACATATCTATAGATGAGAGACATATCTGGGTTTGAAAGAGATGAAATATCAGCACAGAGGTGGTAAGTGCATCAACAGAAGTGGATGAACGGCCTAGTAGGGAGAGAGTGAAAAATGGGAAGTGTAGAAGATCAAAGACCCAATTCTGCGATACGGAAATGGCACAGAGGAAACAGTACAGTGTATGCTACAGAAACCAGTGCAAGCGATGGTTTTTGACAAAGAAGTAATAATGTTCAGTGCATTTCAATGCTGCTAAGAGACTGAACTAATCACTGAAAAGTTTTCACTAGATTCTGAGATGACTAGGTCACACTGGTCACCTTTGTGAAAGACATGGCAGGCTGTTAAAGGGAAGGAAGTGGACTTCTGTAGGTTGAAGAAAGAGTAAGAAGTGAAGAAATACAAATAGAGTTAGAGAACTCCTCCAAAAAGTCTGTCTCTGAAATAAGACATTGAGATCAGTGGGAAGTATCTCACAGTGGCAGGGCAGAAATAGTACCGTACTTCCTCTTATTTGTCATATAACTTCCTGTTTCAAGGTCAGGACAGCTCCCTGGGGCCAGTTCCAGAGAAACAGGATTAAATGAGTAATCTGTATTTGCCTTACACTTGCTCTCTTATATGGTTGTGTGGTCTTTCATTCTGGGTATGCTTGTGTATGAACAAAAAAGGTAAATTATATAAATAAATATTACTTATGTAAATTATACATGAATATTATATACAATAATATATATAGGTATATATATTTTTTCTCTGGTCTGAAAAGAACACATTTAGGTGAGTGAATCAGCAAGGTTTCTTTTTTCTATATATGTATGTATGTATGTATGTAATTTATTTATTTGAGAGAGAGCACAAACAGTGGGGAAGGACTGAGGGAGAGGGAGAAGTAGACTCCCCTCTGAACGGGGAACCTGACATGGGGTTCCACCCCAGAACCTTGAGATCATAACCTGAGCCAAAGGCAGAAACTGAACCAACTGCGCCACCAGGTGCCCCTCAGCAAGGTTTCTAAGCTGTTCCTTATGTTGAAGGACCAAGGTGTTCCCAGGATACCTGTATAATAGAACACTGGAGCTTTTGCTGGAGAATGCCCTAGCACAAGGTGTATAGTAGCATCAAGGCCTGCCCATCTTTCCTCTGGTATGATCCAAAGTACTGGCCGGAGACTTGACTTCTATCAGTGGCAGAAACGTCATTCAGGCTTTATTTGCACATGCCTTAAGTTTCAGCTTCAGGAGGCAGAGGGTAAGAGGGTCATTATATTTCAGTTTCAATACCAGTCCAATTATCAGCTTTGGCAAGACACATAACTGTCTCATATTTGAGTCATTGCCAATGGTTACTAATAACTACAATCTCTTTGACATTTCTGTCAAAAATATCCTCTGGTTTCTAAATTAAAATCTGCCGACCTTAAGAAACATAGATAAAGGAGATATTATAAGGTCGCAGTGGAAAGATAGTTTGCTTTGAACCCAGTTTCTCAATCAGCAGGGCAGACTCATGTTAAACTCCTCGCTCATTGGCCTTTGGTTAAAGATGGAGTTTTAACAATTACTTTGGGATTTCAGGAGAACTGTATTGATTCTAAACCAGAAGCTGTTATAAATTATGACCTGACTTTTACGCTGCTTAATAAAAGTGCGTGAAGAAATTAAGAGAATTAAGTGGTCGCAGCTATTGAAAGGAAACTCTACTCTCTAATTTGTCCTTTCTTGGTTATTTCAAAATATTCACAAGATACTACGGAATGATGTCCGTACACAAACAAGATACTATGTGAAGGTCTAGGGACTCGGCTTCTCAGCTTTTCCTGGAAACCAGTGCTCTTTTCCAGGACTGGGAAGCTACAGGTGTCACAGGGTCAAAAATGCTTCCAACTACTGGTCAAACTCAGCAATACACTAAGTGTTCCACCGCCTGAAATCACCACTCCAGAGAACACAAAACACCCAAATTGAGCAGAGCTTGGCCTCGGGGCTCAGATGCTCAAAACAGTAAGTTCCTGCTGCTGGTGAAGGTAAACTCCAATAAAAAAGCAAGCCACTCAGATCAGAGGTGGAGTAGAGGCATAAAGTTAGAACTAAAAATCCCCAAGGCTCTGCTTATATATTCTTTTGCTAACCTAGAAATAAATGGGTCATAGGTAACAGGTGATAGTGATTGCTTTGAAATATTCAGATGAAAAGTGCTCTGATTTTTGCATATTACTGGCCTTAACAGGCTATGGAATTCTGAGTCTGAAACCAGTAAACAGAATGGCTTGAGGTCAACTGACCCTTTTCTCAGTGCCTAGTTGGGTCAGTGGCTCCCTCATGGTGAGTCATTTTAATTCATTCCTGTGGGTGAAAATACGTGACTGTCCCCTTTTCCGACTGTCACAGGGAATTGATTTGCCATGGTGAGCAGTCACCAGATAGGACAGTGGAATTTGTCCCATTCCTGTGGTGACTTGAGATACAAAATGCCAGGCTGCTTGGCCTAGGGGGAGGTGCTGTAATTTACAGGCACTGTGCCCAAGTCCCTCAGACACCCTTTGCTCCTGTTGACAGTCACCCTCCGGGGCTGTGATCTGGCTGAATTAATTCACAGCTGCCAGTTATCAGGACTTCATCTGCATTGTTAGCATTCCTTCTAACTTGCAGCCTCTATTCATTTAATGGTTATCTGATGGGGACTGATACTGGGTGAAGAGGAATGTTCAAATCATGCTGGCTTTGGCAATGGGAGCTCAAATAGCAGAACTTTAGCTGAAGAGGAGAGTATTTGTTCACTGATATGTGATTTTTGTTAGTAGGATTGTGAAATGGGAGAGAAGAGGATTCCAGGGAAATATCCTGGCAAAGGGGACTTGAAAGAATGATGTTCCACGTACTTTATTTATTTGGCCAAAAGATGAGAAGAGAGCAACAAGGTAGGCAGGCAAAGAACAGATATGATAGGAACAGATTTTTTGCTACTTAATGTTGGCTATTTTCCAGGCAAACATTCTATAGTTGTAGTCTCATTGTTATACTCAGTTGAACAATTTATTTGCATTGAACTAATTTCAGCAAGAAATATTAAGTTTTGGGACGCCTGGGTGGCTCAGTTGGTTAAGCAACTGCCTTTGGCTCGGGTCATGATCCCAGCGTCTTGGGATCGGGTCCCGCATCGGGTTCCTTGCTCTGCAGGGAGCCTGCTCCTCTCTCTGCCTCTGCCTGCCTCTTGCCTGCTTGTGTTCTCTCTGTTAAATGAATAAATAAAATCTTTAAAAAAAAAAAAGAAATATTAAGTTTTTAGAAGATTCCATTTTCAAGGAGTTTTCTTGAAGAACACATTCTTAAAGCATATTTCTGAACTCATGGGTTTTCTTTTCAGACTTCCAGGCAGATGAGAGAGTCTATGGAAAAATTGTATGGAAAGGAACAAAGCACTAGCAGAAAACTGTGCAGTGAAGCAAATACAGTTACTGAAACTAAAACTGAATGCCCTTCAAAATGGCATACTGCGTGAACATACGAACTCAAAAGGATCCTTTTTGATTTAGGGCTTGCAGCAGATTCACCGAGAAGTATGGCCAAAATGAAACCCAGAGGGAAAGGAGACTCCCAAGGGCAAGACCCATAAGCAACCTGAAAGAGAGGTTGATTTTACAATAACCTAAAATACTATATGTATAGCACATAAGCTGACTGTGGAGGCATTTTGAATTTTAACAATTTAGAGAACATATGACTAATGGAGAGGCATAGAAACATGCCTTAAGTATGTTCCCAATTTAAAAATGCACTTGAAATACACTGACCACAATAATTATTGCCCACTTTTTAAAAAGTATATATATATATATATATATATATATATATATATATATATATATATATATATTTTATTATGTTCAGTTAGATACCATATCATTAGTTTTTGATGTACTGTTCAATGATTCATTAACACCCAGTGCTCATCACAACACATGCCCTCCTTAATACCCATCAGCCTGTTACCCCATCCTTTTACCCCCCCTCCCCTCTGAAACCCTCAGTTTGTTTCCTGGAGTCTATAGTCCCTCATGGTTCACCTCCCTCTCTGATTTCTCCCCCTTCAGTTTTCCCTCCCTTCTCCTATGGTCTTCCATGCTATTCCTTATGTTCTATATATGAGTGAAACCATATGATAACTGTCTTTTTCTGCTTGACTTATTTGGCTTAGCATAATTCCCTCCAGTTCTAACTACGTCGATGAGAATGGTGGGTAATCATCCTTTCTGATGGCTGAGTAATATTCCATTATATGTATGTATCACATCTTCTTTATACATTCATCTGTTGAAGGGCATCTTGCTTCCTTCCAGTTTGACTATTGTGGGCATTGCGGCTATGAACATTGGGGTGCATGGGCCCTTTCTTTTTGTTATATCTGTATCTTTTGGGTAAATACCTAGTAGTACAATTGCTGGGTGTAGGGTAGCTCTATTTTTAATCTTTTGAGGAAACTCCATTCTGTTTTCCAAAGTATCTATACCAGCTTGCAATCCCACCAACAGTGTAAGAGGGTTCCCCTTTCTCCACATCCTCACCAACATTTGTTCTTTCCTATCTTGTTAATTTTAGCCATTTTGACTGGTATAAGGTGGTACCTCATTGTGGTTTTGACTTGAATTTCCCTGATGGCTAATGATGTTGAACATTTTTTCATATGTCTGTTAGTTATTTGTATGTCTTCTTTGGAAAAGTTCATGTCTTCTGCCCATTTCCTGACTGGATTATTTGTTTTTTGGGTGTTGAGCTTGAGAATTTTTTTTACAGATCTTAGATACCAGCCCTGTTTCTGTACTCTCATTTGCAAATTTCTTCCTATTCCATAGGTTGACTCATACTTTTGTTGACTATTTCCTTTGCTGTGTAGACTTTTGAGAAAATATAATATCTGTGCTGGGAAAATTGTTTATTCACATGCAAAAGAATGAAAGTGAACGTCTATATTACAGCACTGATAAAAATTAACTTGAAATGGATTGAGACTTAAATGTTAAGACTTGAAGTCCTAAAACTCATAGAAGAAAAAATAAAGAAAAAGCTCCTTGACACTGGTCTTAGAAATGATTTTATACATATGACACTCTAAACACAAGCAACAAAAGCAAAAATAAGCAAGTAGGACTACATCAAACTAAAAAGCTTCTGCAGAGCAAAAGAAATGATCAACAAAATGAAAAGGCAACCTATAGAATGGGAGGAAATATTTGTAAACTACGTATCTGAGAAGGGGTTAATTTCAAAAATATATAAAGAATTCATACCCAAGTAACCAAAATAAGCATCACCAAATAACTCAATTAAAAAGTGCGCAGAGGACTTGAATAGATATTTTTCCAAAAAAGATATACAAATGGCCAACAGGTACATTAAAAGGTATGCCATGTCACTCAGCATCAGGGAAATGCAAATCAAAACCACGATGATATATCACCTCACATTTGTCAGAATGGCTATTATCAAAAAAGACAAAATATAACAAGTGCTGGTGAGGACATGGAGAAAAGAAAACCCTTATGCATTTGGAGGGAATGAAGTTAATATAGCTACTATAGAAAATGGTATGAAGATTCTTTAAAAAATTAAAAATAGAATAATCATATGATCCAAACATTCCACGTCTGTGTAGATATCTGAAGGAAAGGAAATCATTCTCAAAGAGATATTTACAGATTTAATGTTCACTGCATTATTTACAATATCCAATATATGGAAATAACCTAAGTGTCCATCAGCACATGAATGGATAAAGAAAATGTCACACACACACACACACACACACGCGCGAATATTAGTCATAAAAACAAGGGTATCCTGCCATTTGTAACATCGATGAAACTTGAGGGCATTATGCTAAGTAAAGCAAGTCAAAGCCAGACAGACAAAGACACATAGTGAATGATCTTACTTATGTGGAATCTAAAACAAGCAAATTCACAGAAACAAAGAACAGACTGATAGTTTTCAGATGCAGGGGATGAGGGGTTGGAAAATGATTGAAGGTGACCAAAGAGTACAAACTCCCAGTTACAAGATGAATAAGTTCTGGAGATATAATGTACAGTATGGTGACTACAGTTACCCTGCATTGCATATTTGCAAGCTGCCAAAAGAGTAGATCTTAAAAGTTCTCATCTCAAGAAAAAGATCATTGTAACTATGTGAGGTTATGGATGCTAACCAATCTTATTGTGGTAATCACTGTGCAATACATATATATATCAAATCATAACACGGTACACCGTCAACTTACCCAGCATTATATGTCAATTATAGTGCAATAAAGCTGGAAAAAAATAAACACAATGAAATTAAAAAAAAAAAAGAATGAAAATCTACTATCTGTAACCAAAAACATTGTGGTGGTTCTTTCAGTGGTTTCTGGGGCCAAACTAAGTATAAAACTGATACTTCTCTGCTATGTGTCAATGTTGTGTAGCCTTGCTGTGCCTCAGTTTCCTCTCATATTAAAAAAACTCACAGGGCTGTTGTATAGGTTAAAGTGATAAAGTATGCAAAACAACTGGAACAGTGTCTGGAATGAGTTCTGTGAATGCTACTGTTTGCTCCTTGCTTCTTGGGAGCACAAGGATTTTAGTTTGGCTCCCAAGACTGTTCCTCTTAGTGTTGCCCCTCTGACCTCCATGTGCCACTCCTTCAGAGACTCTGTCATCCTCAAAGCACTTCTTATTACAAAATATCTCCTTGGATGGTGGGAAAGGGGTGGACCACTCCTAGTACATGCCATAATTGATGGCCTGCCTCCCACCCCCCACACCTTCTACATACACTGCTCTCCCCCAGATCAGAAAAACCAGCACCTTTTTCAGTGGGAAGGCCAGTTCTGCACCCCAACCCCCGACCCCCGCCAACACCATGCTCTCTCATTTGTCCTTTATTCCCAAAACAAAAGCTTGATCATTTATTTTTTGCAGGGAGGGAAGTTGTCTTCAGGAAACTTGCATCACCACATTTATTAAAACTTAAGTCTGGAGTCTGGCATAGATAAAGCTTTTTAGAGTACAAAGAAAAATACCTTCCTTTCTTTTAAGTCTTCTAAGCTAGTGAGGTAAAATATACATTAATGTGAGAAGAATTTGGCCTGCTACATTTGTGTTTATTATCTGTCTCCCCTACTAGGTTGTAAGCTCTGTAAAGGCAGCAAACTTGTCTTTTTCTGTATTTTACATTTATTAAATGAATGAATAAATAAATGTGAGTAGGGGTTTTACTTGGTAGCTGTGAAAATTTATATTTTTTACTCTCCCACCCTTTCCCTTGGAACATAAACATAGGCAATGGTGTGCTGGTAAATGTTTGAAAATGAGCTATCCAGATAGGTGGGGAAAGCCCTAATTTTAGCATTCACCAACTATGATAGTGTAAATATTCCTGCCGGAGTTGATTTCAAGCTATCAACGTGGAGCTCACAAAATTCTTGGCCATTTAACAATAGGCTCTTGCAAGCAGGTACCAATTGGCTCTTGCAAACCACTGAAAACAGGTATTAGATTAATGTTTTTAAAAAGGAAATTTTAAAATTTTAAAAAGCACTTAAAAAGGAAAACGTGGTTTATTTAACATGTATTGAAATTAAAATACAAATCCAAAAGCCACTCCCCTTTCTAGGTATATAAATACATGTATAAATACCTAAAGGACAGATTGCAGAAATGAGTTAAGGTAGACAGCTATCTATAAAATAACACCTTGTAAGGTTGGCCATTGGCTGGCATCTGGGAACTTGGATTTAGGAAGAGTTCTCATCATTGCCAGACTCATAAGAGTGGCTCACTGTGCCCAAAGTGTTTACACAAATAATGTGGTTTATGGTAAATTCCTGTGTTCATTCTGGGAATCTGGAATTTTCATACTTGCTAGGCTGAGGGTACCTACATGACTAGTCCCCAGTAAAAACTGTGGAGTCTCTAGTGAGCTTCATTGCAACATGCTGTCACAAGCCATCACTGGAGGAATTGAGCACATCCTATGTAACTCCACTGGGAGGACCCCTAGAAATTTGTGTTTGGTTTTCTATGGTTTTCCCCCCATGTGCCTTTTCCCATTGCTGATTTTGCTTTGTATCCTTTCACTATAATAAACGACAGCCCTGAGTAGAACTTTATGTTCAGTCCTCTGAATCTCCCTAGTAAATTATAGAATCTGAGGATGGACCTGGGACTCTGCTAACATGGTAAGAAAATAAATAAATTGATCAGTGCTAGATACAATTGAAGCCACTATTATTTCAGAGTATTCAAGAGTCTACAGGGAATGGCTCTCTTCTCCTCCATGCTGTTACAGCACATTGAAAATGCTTTTGTTACAGCACCGAATGTATTACAGTATAAATCGCAGTGTAAGTCCAGGTCCCCTAAGCAACGTCCACTCTTGCCTTTACTCCAGGACAACAAGCTCCCCAAAAGCAGGAGCCTTTGCTGTTCTTTTCATCTATTCATCTTATAGTGGAAAACATATTGCCCAGCACTTAGTAGAGCACTGGGTTTTCTAAATAAATAGATTTTATTGCATGGGGCTGGGGAAGTTTTGGGTCAGGAGAGGGGTTGACTATAGGGTGAGGCATAAAAGAATACTTAACCGAAGAGCCAATTTTGAAACTCTGTTGAAGGGGGCAGGGGGCAGGCAGAACAGATATCCCTGCCCTACTACAGACTCTTCACCACACCGTTTTAATGACTGGGTTATGGAACATCCTTACATGCTCATTCCTCATTGTGCTCCAAATGTCCAACATGCTATAGACTGCTCTTTCTTACCACTCCAGGTATCTGGTCAATTGTCCCTATTCCCATTTGACATAAGGAAGAAGAATGAATAGCTTGAGGCAGAGACACTACTAAGAGGCACCTGAAGAGGGGTTCCTTCATTGGAGGATGACAACAAGATAGACACAAATCTCTAATTCTGTGACATACCAGATTTTCCCCTTATTGGCCATTAATTCCCTCACATTTCATTAAAACTGGTATCAACACTTCCCAGTAACATGGAATTTAAAGGCATGTCTTCCATTTTCACTCAATCACTCATACCTATCATTTTACTAGTGGATTGAAAGAATGCAAACCCAAACAGGACAGATGACTGGAACAATTTGGAATCATGCCTGATTTTTTTCCCCTCTTATCTCATGCACAGAATGCTGAAAGCTTATTCACTTCTGGTAAACATAGTTAACAGCAAGGAATAGAGAGATGAAACATCTAGAGAGATAATTCATATAAAATGGTATAAAAATGATGGGGTACTCATTGCATTTTTTTATTTCCCAATGAACAATCACTTCCATTTCTATTGCTCTGGAGTCAACATAATATAAACACCAATGAATTTAGTGGGAGAAAGTTTTATGATCTTTTATTATCTGGCCTAAGTTCATAACAATGTCTGAAAAGATCGCCAGGCAATTTCTGTTTAGACTAATCGGAAAAAGAATAACTATTTATCAAGAAGGATAACTGTCTATTTTTTTTATTGGATTCATCTCTTGGGCATAAACATAATACTGGCCATTAATTACTGTGTTTAATTAAAAATACGTTGTCCATCAATTCAAAATGCGAATAACAACTATTTTTCAATGCGTTATATGCAGTACTGACCATATGGCAGACTCTGTACTAAAAAAACTGGGTACACGGTGGTTAACAAAACAGATCTGGTGTTTGCCCTTATGTAGTTTATAGTCTTTTGGGAGAAAGTACACAAGAAAACAAATGAATTAATATTGAATAAAAAATAATATGCTATGAAGGCAGAGGGTACTAGGAGAGAAAACTTACATTTAGTGGTTGGAAAGGGCTCTCCAAAGGAAGATTCATTTAATCCAAGGCCTCAAGAATAAAGCAGAGTCAGCCAGGAATAGCATGTGCCTAGGGATAGATAAGGTATGGGGGAGGTTTAGGCAGAGTGAATAGCATGTACATAGTTGTTAAGGAGGAAAGACATTGCAGAGACAAGGAACTGAAAGAAACTCAATATATTTGGAGCATAGTGAAGAAAGGAGAGGTGTGTATAATATTCACTAGAGCACCTAGCACAGTCCCATGAGCACACAAGTGCTTAATACATTTCCACTAAACATGACTAAAATTCCTATAAAAAGAACCCTTTGAGGAGATCAGCTTGGGCCCTAAATTATAATGTCACCCCAAATATCAATTCTGATATGTCTACCAAGAATAGAAAACTTTGGGTGGGGAGGGCATACAGTCTCCGGGGATAGCCATAGAATAATGAGAAGATTAAGAATTTTATACAGTGGGGTAGGAGTGGAGCAAGATGGTGGAGTAGTAGGAGGTTGAGATAGAGTCGGATCCCAGAAGTTCATCTAGATAGTTTTCTCAACATTCTAAAAGCCAGCATATTCAACAAGAGAGGGAAGAGAGGAAGAACTGCAACTCTAGCAGAAAATCGACCATTTTCCGAAAGGTAGGACGTTTGGAAAAGTGAATCCAAAGCCACGGGAAGAGAGACCACGGTGGGGAAGGGCCGGCTCCCTGCAGACCAGAGCCATGGAGCACAAAATCGGAACTTCTAGAGTCGGCTCCGCTGAGGGACATCGCTCCAGAGGCTAAGTGGATGGTTTAGCCCTCGTGGGAACAGTGTGGTTTCAGGACCCATGAGGTCACAAAGGAACCAGGGGTGTCCTAGTGCGGCAGAGATCCCAGATATCGGGGCGGAGAAGCTGGCAGCAGAGAAGAAGTCACGCAGTGCGCTTTCAGCTTGGGCTTACCATGGACTGTGATCCGAAACACACCTGACTGCGGCTCTACGAGCAGGAACCCCGCAGGAGGAGGCTCCAGAGAGACCCTCTCCTTCCTTCTCCAGGAGGACCGGCACTGGAGCGCACAGGAGGATTCGGCTGGGTTCAGAGTGGGGCCCCGAGCACTCGGTTCCTCTGGCTGGAGACTCGAAGCCGCCATTTGCATTCCCGGCCTCCAGGGCGGTACAGAAAATGCTCAGGGAACAAAGACTCCGGAGAGCAAACCTGAGTGAATTGCTTGGCCCATCCCCTGGCAAGGGCGGGACACTTCCGTCTCAGGCAAAGACATTTGAGAATCAAGGCAAAAGGCCACTCCCCCAGAAGATCAGTGAGAATATCCAGCCAAGACCAAGTTCATTAATCAGTGAAAACTGTGGAACTCCAGAGTATTTTTCTCTCTCACTCATCTATTCTTAGCTCGATAAAATGACAAGGCGGAAAAACCATAAAAAAAAGAACAAGAGACAGTACTGATGACTAGAGACCTAGTTGATACAGACATCAGTAATATGTCAGACAGAGAATTCAAAATGACAGTTATCAAGATGCTAGCTGGGCTCAAAAAAAGCATGGAAGAGATTAAAGAATCCCTTTCCAAAGAAATAAAAGAAATAAAATCTAACCAAGATGAAATCAAAAAAGCTATTAATGAGGTTCAAACAAAAATGGAGGCTCTTGATGCGAGAATAAATGAGGCAGAAGAAAGAATTAGTGATATAGAAGACCAAATGACAGAGAATAAAGAAGCCGAGAAAAAGAGACAAACAACTATTGGACCAAACAACTATTGGACCACAAGGGGAGAATTCGAGAGATAAATGATACCATAAGACGCAACAATATTAGAATAATTGGGATCTCAGAAGAAGAAGAAAGAGAGAAAGAGGTGGAAGGTATTTTGGAACAAACTATTGTAGAGAATTTCCCTAATCTGCTGAAGGGAACAAGCCTCAAAATCCAAGAGGCACAGGGGCACCTGGGTGGCTCAGTTGGTTAAGCAACTGCCTTCAGCTCAGGTCATGATCCCAGAGTCCTGGGATCGAGTCCCACATCGGGCTCCCAGCTCCATGGGGAGTCTGTTTCTCCCTCTGACCTTCTCCCCTCTCATGCTCTCTCTCACTGTCTCTGTCTCAAATAAATAAATAAAATCTAAAAAAAAAAAAAAAAATCCAGGAGGCACAGAGAACCCCCCTCAAAATCAATAAAAATAGGTCTACACCCCGTCATCTGATAGTAAAACTTACAAGTCTTAGTGACAAAGAGAAAATCCTGAAAGCAGCTCGAGACAAGAAATCTGTAACATACAGAGGTAGGAATGTTAGATTGGCAGCAGACCTATCCACAGAGACCTGGCAGGCCAGAAAGGACTGGCATGATATATTCAGAGCACTGAATGAGAAAAATATGCAGCCAAGAATACGCTACCCAGCTAGGCTGTCACTGAAAATAGATGGAGAGATAAAAAGCTTCCAGGACAAAACAAAAACTAAAGGAATTTGCAAACACCAAACCAGCCCTACAGGAAATACTGAAAGGGGTCCTCTAAGCAAAGAGAGAGCCTAAAAGGAACAGAGACCAGAAAAGAGGAGAGACAATATACAGTTAACAGTCACCTTACAGGCAATACAATGACACTAAATTCATATCTGTCAATAGTTACCCTGATTGTAAACGGGCTAAATGCCCCTATCAAAAGATAAAGAGTATCAGAATGGATAAAAAAAACAAGACCCATCAATATGCTGTCTACAAGAAACTCATCTTAGACCCAAAGACACCTCCAGCTTTAAAGTGAGGGGGTGGAAAACAATTTACCATGCTAATGGACATCAAAAGAAAGCTGGGGTGGCAATCCTTATATCAGATAAATTAGATTTTAAGCCAAAGA
>CM052797.1:54049582-54115937 GCA_028533885.1 Nasua narica | reverse complement strand
AACAGATGAATGGATAAAGAAGAGGTGGTATATATATTCAATGGAATACTATGCAGCCATCAAGAGAAACGAAATCTTGCCATTTGCAACGACGTGGATGGAACTAGAGGGTATTATGCGAAATAAGTCAGTCAGAGAAAGACAATTATCACATGATCGCTCTTATATGAAGAATTTGAGAGGCAGGGCAGGGGGTTATGGGGGGGGTGGGGAAGAGAAATGAAACAAGATGGGATGGGGAAGGAGACAAACCATAAGAGACTCCTAAACTCATGAAACAAACTAAAGGTTGCTGGGAGGTGGGGGGGGGGTGGGTAGGGATATGGACATGGGGGAGGGCATGTGCTATGGCAAATGCTGTGAAATATGTAAGCCTGATGATTCACAGACATGTACCCTGGGGTAAATAATACATTATATGTTAATAAAAAAAATTTAAAAAAAGTTATTTGTTATAAAACTATTTATTATAATTATTAAATTTATGTATTAAAGTTCTTTATTAAAAATGATTAATTCTGTTAAATACATTTTTTATTTCAGACACTATATTTTTCATCTCTAGAAGTTCTTCTTTATTACTGACATTTCTTTATTATGATAATGCTATTCTTTAGGAACTATTGATCACATTTGTAATACTTGATTTAAAATCATTCTCTTTTAATTTCATCATCAATGTTATTTCTGGTTCTGCTTGTATCTTCTCCTATTTTGTGGTAACAATGGGCTGCCTCTTTGCTTATGTAGCAAATTTTTATCGAGTATCATATGCATGTTACAATAATGAGTATTTACTGTTTTCTTCCTTTAAAGAGTGTTGAAGTAGTCCTGTTAAGTAATTAAGTTACTTGCAAAGCTGGTATATCCAAGTTTGTTTTTAAGCTTTATTGTTTGTTTTTAAGTTTTGTTAGAATTGGTTTAGAGTAGTCTTTACTCTAGGACTAATTCAGCCATAGCACCAAGTCATGTTCCTTCTAGGTTCTTTACTCAATCTCCTGAGGGCTTGTTTGTTTATACAGATATTATTCATTTATTTATTTGAGAGAGAGAGAGAGAAAGAGAGAGCACACAAGCAGGGGGAGCTGCAGGCAGAGGGAGAGGCAGAAGCAGACTCCCTGCTGAGCAGAGAGCCTGACATGGGGCCCTATCCCAAGACCCTGGGATCATGACATGAGCCAAAGGCCGATGCTTAACTGACCCAGCCACCCAGGTGCCCCTCTCCTGAGGGTTTAAATAGGTTTCTCTGCTCTAGCTGAAAAGAATTTAAATATCTCCCAACCTAGTTAAAGCTCTAGGAGTTTTTCAGCTTACACTTCCCTGATAGTAATTTTCCCCCAGCAGTTGCTTTTTGTGGAGTTTTATAGTATACACACATAGTTAAAGGGAGTTTTATGAATGTTTGTCTGCACAGACCGCTCCACTCTAATACTCTGTTCTACAAATTCTGGCTGCTTCAGCCTTCCTAAAAGCCAATGTTTTTCTTGAGAGCAAGCTCTCTTCTTCTCCCTCAGGCCATCTTCTATAGGCAGAAAGCAAGGCCAAAAGCAGGTTTCATCTTTGTTTCCCTTTTCTCAGTGATTTATAGTCTTGTTCTGCTTACTGTCACAAAGTCTGAAAGAGTTGTTCCATATATTTTAACTGGTTTTCTAGCTGTTCTTGTGAGTATACTGGTCCTGTAGTAGTCAGAAGCAGAAACCAACCATACATGGATTTTAAAGAAAGAGTTATGTCCCTTCTTTTTACTACTTATTGGCCAGAAATGAGGCTATCTTTACCTACAAAGAAGACTAGACATGTTGATTTTTTCTGGATTGTCATATGGCCAGTGAAAAAAAACAGAAAAGAGTGGATTCTGAGAAAGTGAGCATTATCTACCATAATTGTATGGTTGTAAGGTCATTTACCAGTTTGGTAGTTCCCTGAGAGGAGGGTCACTGTTTTTTTGTTTGATTGCTTGTTTTTCATTTTGGTAGCCTATGCAGAACCTGGTGCTCATAAGCGGCTCAGGAAAAATAAAATTGAAGAGAACATGGCTTTGAATACTGAACGCATAATTATCCAAACCACCAAAGAGAAAATTCAGCACAAGGAAAGAAGACAATGTTTGCTTGAGTGAGAAAGCCTTGTGAAAAAAAGTAGGAAATTATCTTGGAGCTCCAAATACATTAACCCAGAAATTATTTAGAAACTCTGTTGAGGAAATGGAGACTGCAGAAGCCCTATTGCTCCCCTCACTTCCAACGTTCTTCTCTTGTCACCTATGTCAGATCATAAGAAAGCTACTAGATGAAGCCTTTTCTGATCACCTAGCTTATAGCTAACAGATCTTTTATAGCATGATTTGTGTCAAGTTCTTAAAGTATATGATGATTCATAAAATTTCTACCGTGAAGAACGTGGAAATTATTGGAAATGGCAAAACCTTTATATATATATATATATTTTAAATATTTTATTTATTTGACAGAGAGAGAGAGAGAGAGAGATTACAAGTAGGTAGAAAGGCAGGCAGAGAGAGAGGGAGAAGCAGGCTCCCTGCTGAGCAGAGAGCCCGATGTGGGGCTCCATCCCAGGACCCTGGGATCATGACCTGAGCCGAAGGCAGAGGCTTTAACCCACTGAGGCACCCCGCAAAACCTTTTTAAAATTATCTTTTGGGACGCCTGGGTGGCTCAGTGGGTTAAACAGCTGCCTTCGGCTCAGGTCATGATCCCAGTGTCCTGGGATCGAGTCCCGCACTGGGCTCCTTGCTCGGCAGGGAGCCTGCTCCTCTCTCTGCCTCTGCCTGCCTCTCTGCCTGCTTGTGTTTTCTCTCTGTTAAATAAATAAATAAAAATCTTTAAAAATAAAATAAAATAAAATAATATTTTATTTCTGTTAATTCTTTGCTTTCTCACAGTACCTGCTACAGTGAGTACAGAACACGTTAAATAAAAACACTGTTCAAACATCTGATTCAAAGTTATTTGAAGGTCACTTGAAACCTCAAAAGACAACAAGCATGGTGATATTACCTGTCTTCTGACAAGCTGGGGTGACAGGACCACTTTCTCAGGGAGATGGTCCTTGACTACGCTCTTGAAGTGGGGAAAGACACCATATCACCACAGCCCTTCTTTATTTTAATTTTTTCGTTTAACCTGTCACCGTGAAACACACAAGATATGGTAAATATTTCTTTTCTTTATTGTCTGTCTCTTTTTCCATTCAAATAAGGGCTGGGAATTTTATTCTTTTTTGCCCCTGCTATATTCTAAGTGCATAAACATTAGTGGAATGAAAGAATAGAAGAAGATAACCAAGGAGGTTAACTGAGGACCTCAAGGAAGAATTGAGATGAGGTCTTCAAGTGTGGTAGGATTTTGGCTATGCTCTACAGGACAAAGGGTGTTCCACTTGATGATAAAAGGATCTGGGCAGATCTTCAAGGGCCATGTAAAAGGGTAAAATATGAAGATGTGGTGGAAAAGTTTTTCTCTATTTGTTTAATTCAGCCAATTCATATTTTTGAGTTTGTACAAGAATCTTCCAATAGTCAAGATAGAAAATGGCCAAATCAAAGAAAACTTCATGAAGAACAGATTTGTAACTAAAAATTAAACAACCCCCCCCCATAAATGCATGATTTATTTTTATTTTTATTTTTCAATCAATGAATGCAGGTAGTCTTTTACATAAAAGGGATTTTTTTTTTTTTTTTTTTTTTTTTTTTTGCCATGAGTCCTATAAAAAAAGTATTTTAAACAACCGGTTCCTGTCTCTGTTTTTTCCTGCCTTATGGTTTGAAAATGGGTGTTTTGTTTGCCTCTCCTTTTCCCATTTAGACTGGAATCCTTTCTCCATTCCTTGTACTCCACTTCAGCATGAAGGGGCTTATTATCGCAAAGTTAAAAAGCCATAAGCAAGGGGATTTCATAAAGCAAACTGCAACAAGAGTGCAGCTATCATCTGACCATCATAATCACTGTGAATTGCTGGGTGGCACCAGAAAGCTCACTGGTACCTTGGCATATGGCAATGGGAACCTGGTAATTTGGATAGATTAAAAGTTCGTATGGAATTACCATTAGGCTTTCATCCAGTTCTGAAATGATTGTGTGTGTGTGTGTGTGTGCATGCACGCTCGTGCGCATGTGTGCTGGGGTGTGGTATGGTGTGAAGGGGCAGGAAAGGGGAAGGAAGTAAAGAAAGAGGAGAGAAGAGGAGAGGAGAGAAGCATGATAAATCAATCCTAGGCTCGCTAACTTCATGTTTTAATTATAAATGACCTAGAGGGATCATGGCTCTACCTCTATAGTTTTTCTCTTTCCATATTTTGTTGTATTTTGTTGGCAGCTCTTTTTTTTTTTTTGCTGAAGCCCACCAACCTGGTTGATTAATTGGTGTTGCCCACTCTACTTCTTTATTGAAGGAATATTCTAGGGGTGGGATTCAAATTTCACAATGCATACAGCTTTCAAATGATGAAAGACATGAAAATAATGAGGAAAGGAGAAATGGAGGTTCAGGAGGACAGTGATGTATGAAAGTAGTAGTAGACCTTTCCTTCATTGTGACTTTGACTCTGACAGGTGCCCCACGTTTCTGGTTTAAAACCAGAATCTTAGCATGTGACAACATTCCAGGGTGTGTGTAGCTATCTAGAACAAGAGATCAACCAACAGAGGTACACTAAATTGTCCCTTGAAGAAGCATGCATTGACAGTGTAAGAAAACATGACACCCAGCTTTCTCCCAACACAAAAGTCAATTTTAGGTTCAGATTAGGTACCTAATCTTGTAGCTAGGTCTTGGGGCAACTGAACTCATTTACCCGTATGAATGTTGTCTGCGGATTTAAAAGCTGAAATTTATAGAGCCCAGTGAGATGAAAATTACAGGGCACTGTGCCACATAGGAGACTAATTTCATGTTTATTTTGAGATTTGTAATTTCAAATTTAGTTGAGAATAAAAGGTTCTTCACAAGATCGTAGTCATTTGTTCCTCTTACCCTCTTGGTGATAAACTTCGCAGGGCTGGCAAACCCACGGACCCTTTTGATTTAGATACAGAAACCTATGAATCAGGTGGATAATTAAAGTTGCTCACCCAGCAACTCCTGACATGAAGGGTATTTCCTTTTATGCAAGGAGTACATCAAGGTCCATAAGCAAAGAACAGCAGATTATGTAAATTCAATGGTCTTCCTCCTGTCTGCCTCATGTCCCTGGGATAAAGTAGAGAAGGGGCTTCTTTGGTCTTTGATTATCTCAGCTCTGATGTCTTTTCCTGGCATTCATTCCTCCTCTTCCATCTGTGTCTATCACTGCATTTTTGCATGCCAATTAAATGACTCCATTGTGCCTGCAATAACACTAAGCCACTTCTCTCAATTATTTCTCTTGTATTGGAAAAAAGAAAAATCTCAATCTAATCTGGCCTTAGGCAATAAAAACATTTTATCATTGCAAATAAATTATCTAAATGTGTTGGGAGACATTCTACTTTCGTGCTCAATGCTAACAATTGTACCACATGGAAGTGAAATGTGCATGGCCAGGGAAGTTAAGAAAATGATGCCAGAGGACAGGATGACGGGGTGGGGGGGTATTAGTGCTTACCATGCACAAGGCTGTGGCTCCGTGCAATACCTGCTATGCTATGCCATCAATGTAGGTCTTTCAGATGCAGGAGATACTTCAGCCAGACTTATGTAAACCCTTGGCTTCAAGATTGATGAGGAGAAGCAAGAGCCTGCCTAATCCTGAGTTCTAATGATGAAGTCATCAGACTTATAATCTAAACTGCACTAATAAACCTGAGCTTCGGATTCATCCACCTTGGTAAAAGTGGAATGACTCTCCTTTCCCTTCTCCTCTTCCCCTACTCCTCCCTAGAGCTGTTCCTCCCATAACCTGTTCTATTCACTCCATGGGTTACTGGGAGGATCTGGACCCAACACTGATGACAATGATAACAGCAGAAGCTGCTATTTGTGGTGTATGTTTCATGAACTAGACTCTAACACTTCCACTTCCAGCCTCAAATAACCTAAGGACAGGAGCAGTGCCATCCTCTAGTACCCAGGAGGAACTAGAGAGCAAACAAAGTGAAGAAACTACTAAGGATATAAAGCTAGCAGTGGTGGGCACCTCTGAAGGTCATGTCTTCACTGAGCTACTGAGTGTCATTTAATCTGTAAAACACAGTATAGATGTTTGGTATTGGTTACAGTTATTAGAGACCTTTGCAACCATAATACTGCAATTGCAAATTCTCAGATATAGGAAATGTCTGAGCCAGGATGTTTATAAAAAGACACCTGACAGGTTAGATGGAGAGCACCTCACAGAATAGGCCATGGTGAGGCTTTTGACAGGATCTATGAATTCCTTCCTTCACTGTGGGAGTTCATTGTGGGAGCTAAATAAAAAAAGAAGATGCCGAATAACAATTGTTAATTCTCCTCTGTTAACACCTTCTTATGTCTCAGTCTCTCTGATGGCAAGTATTTTGGATCAAATAGTAATACACAACCTTTATATACAGGACTTAAGAACGTCCACATTTTGGCAGGATACAAAATCAATGCACAGGAATCAGTTGCTTTCCTACATACTAACAATGAAAATATGGAAAGGGAAATTAGAGAATCGATTCCATTTACTGTAGCACCAAGAACCATAAGATACCTGGGAATAAACCTAACCAAAGAGGTAAAGGATCTGGACTCGAGGAACTACAGAACACTCATGGAAGAAATTGAAGAAGACACAAAAAGGTGGAATAGCATTCCATGTTCATGGATCGGAAGAATAAACATTGTTAAAATGTCTATATTGCCCAGAGCAATCTATACTTTCAATGCCATCCCAATCAAAATTCCACCGGTTTTTTTCAAAGGGCTGGAACAAACAATCCTAAAATTTGTATGGAACCAGAAAAGACCCCGAATTGCTAAGGAAATGTAGAAAAAGAAAAACAAAGCTGGGGGCATCACATTACCTGATTTCAAGCTTTACTACAAAGCAGTGATCACCAAGACAGCATGGTACTGGCACAAAAACAAACACATAGGCCAGTGGGACAGAATAGAGAGCTCAGACATGGACCTGCAACTCTATGGGCAAATAATCTTTGACAAAACAGGAAAAAATATCCAGTGGAAGAAAGATAGTCTCTTCAATAAATGGTGCTGGGAAAATTGGACAGCTATATGTAGAAGAATGAGACTTGACCATTCTCTTACACCATACATGAAGCTAAACTCGAAATGGATAAAAGACCTCAACATGAGGCAAGAATCTATCAAAACCCTAGAGGAGAACAAAGGCAGTAACTTCTTCGACATCAGTCACAGAAACTTCTCTCAGGACATGTCTCCAAAGGCAAAGGAAACAAAAGCAAAAATGAACTTTTGGGACTTCATCAAGATAAAAAGCTTCTGTACAGAGAAGGAAACACTCAACAAAACAAACAGGAAACCCACAGAATGGGAGAAGATATTCGCAAATAACGTTACAGACAAAGGTCTGATATCTAAGATCTATAAAGAACTCCTCAAACTCAACACACACAAAACAGATAATCACATCAAAAAATAGGTAGAAGATATGAACAGACACTTCTCCAAAGAAGACATACAAATGGCTAATAGACACATGAAAAATGTTCATCATCTTTAGCCATCAGGGAGATTCAAATCAAAACCACACTGAGATACCACCTTACACCAGTCAGAATGGCCAAAATCAACAAGACAGTAAACAACAAATGTTGGAGAGGATGTGGAGAAAGGGGAACCCTCTACCACTGTTGGTGGGAATGCAAGTTGGTGCAGCCACTTTGGAAAACAGTGTGGAGATTCCTTAAGAAATCAAAGGCAGAGCTACCCTATGACCCTGCAATTGCACTACTGGGTATTTACCCCAAAGAAGCAGATGCAGTACAAAGAAGGGCCACATGTACCCCAATGTTCATAGCAGCAATGGCCACAATCACCAAACTGTGGAAAAAGCCAAGATGCCCTTCAACAGATGAATGTTTAAAGAAGATATGGTCCATATATACAATGGAATATTATGCTTCCATCAGAAAGGATGAATACCCAACTTTTGTATCAACATGGACAGGACTGGAAGAGATTATGCGGAGTGAAATAAGTCAAGCGGAGAGAGTCAATATGGTCTCACTTATGTGTGGAGCATAAGGAAAAACATAGAGGGCATTGTGAGAAGGAAAGAAAAGGTGAATGGGGGGAAATCAGAGGGGGTGATGAACTATGAGAAATGTGAAATCTGAGCAACAAACTGAGGGTTTTGGACGGGCAGAGGTGGGGGGTTGGGTAAGCCTGGGGGTGGGTATTGAGGAGGGCACGTATTGCATGGAGCACTGGGTGTGGTGTATGAACAATTAATCTTGTAACACTGAAAAAATAAAATAAAATATTTGGGGGGTGGAAAGGATGTCCACATTTAAACTTTGATCCAACTTGTCAACTACTATGTCAGTTTTACATATGAGAAAATTAATCTTTTCAAGAGGCAAAAATTTGTATCCTAAAAGTCTGTTTAAGTATTTCCAATAAGGAAAATCTCCCATAAGTTTGGTGCCTTATCATGTCCCAGTTTGCCTCGTTGTTCTAGCATAATTCACTCTCAAATTCATTCTCATAATTCACTAGTTTGAAGAATAAAATATATGGTCACTCTACCCAAAAGCATGGAATTAAATGTAGAATTTCACTTGTAACTAATGGATTTTGATAATATGTTGAGATACACCTTGGGCCATCAGGGACACAACTGTGCCTCTCCTGCACAAAAGTAATTTCTTAAACAAGGTATATATTTGGGGCATCAGTAATTATTTTTTTTTAGCTCTCTCTACCTATAAGTGAAAGCCCTCCTCTGGGTCAACCATGCAATGTTTTTTTTCACAGCCAAGCTGCACATTAGAATCACCTGGTGAGCTTTTATGGTTTTTGTTTTTTTTTTAAGATTTATTTGTTTATACTTGTTTATATGAGAGAGAAAGAAATAGAGAGGTGGAGGGGGGCAGAGGGAGAGAGAGTCTTAAGTAGACTCCACACTGAGTGCAGAGCCCAACACAGGGCTCAATCTTTTGATCCTGAGATCATGATCGGCAATATATGAACAAGCACTAGTTGATACTGATGAAGTATATTAGACCCATGGGGAAGGCACCACAAAGGGAAGATCTGAGTTGGGGAGGGCACAGTGTTGCCAAGGAGTGGAAAAGAAAGATATTTGTGGCTACCTTTTCTATTTTATGAAACTCTTATGAGTTTTTCTCAACTTAATGAGTGTGGCATTGTTAAAAAAGTGATTTGTTTTGTTGAACAGATAACTGAGTCTAGTCTCCAACTCCAATACTTGTCTCTCTGTAACTTTATTTAGATCTGCACCTTCTTGCTTATTGTGTGTATATGTTTTGTGAAGTTACAATAGAGATAGGATTATTCAGAAGGAATTGTTTATGAAAATAAAACTTGTAACTGTTGGCATCATGTCTTCTAAAGGATAAAAGCCTTGTCTTATTTTACTTATTTTAGAAAATGCTGAGAAAGGAGAGGAAAAGTGCCCCCACTGTGCAAAGAAAGACATGGGGAACACAGAGAAGTGAGGGACTGAGCCGTGGGTCATGCAGTGAGGAACCCCAGACTTTGAATTAGCAGTCAAAATTTCAAACCATTAATTTAATGCTCTGTGAAAATTTAAGCACTGTGAAAAGGAAGTTTCACTATTTTCCCAATCCATGAGAGTATTTTTAAAGTAGAGTATTATTAGACCTGTTTTATGGTTATTTATTGCAATAAATGTTTATTTTCCTTTGAAACGTACTAAATCATATCTTAATCTCTTTGCTATAATTTTTCCATGGAAAGAAAAAAAACATTTCAGTTGATGTAGTTTCAATATGCTGGGAGCTGAGTCTCCTGTTTCAGGGCCAGTCCAGAACCTGTGCCTGGGGATACAAGAGGCCAGACCGGAGACTTGTTCCTTCCTGGTGCAGGTCACTATTGTGTAGAATTGCTGAATTCTTCACTGACAACTCAACTCCAAGTAACTCACATTCTTTCCTTTAGTTTGCTGCTTTTTTTTTTTTCCTGTGTTAATAATATTTAGTCCATCCTAGGATTCTATTCTAAGAGGTCATTTCTCAGCATTTCCTCAAGCTGTAACCCTCTCCAAGCTTCGATCTTGAGTCTCATTCCTCAGCCTTTCCTCCTTCTTCCCTGATGATTTGCCCTTACTTTCTCTGGGGAAAGAAGGACACACAGAAATGAGCAAAGAGCTTTTAATACTATACGCCCAAGAGGTGCTTTACCCCAAATCTTAACCCTCTGTACCAGCCATTGTGGGTACAGGAGAAGGGAAGAAGGCACAACATGTTCCTATAGGCAGGAAATTTTGTTAGTCTTCAATTGGTGAGCTATGGTAAGAGTAGAGGAAAGGGGGGCACCTGGGTGACTCAGTGGGTTAAGCATCCGACTCTTGATTTCGGTTCAGGTCATGATCTCAGAGTTGTGGGATCGAGCCCTGGGTTGGGTTCAGTGCTGGAACTGAACTTGAAGTCTGTTTAAGATTCTCTTACTGCCTTTCTCTTTGCCCCTCCCCCCCTAAAAAAAAAAGAGAGGAAAGAGGTGGGGAAAAAGATTCCTGCGGGCCTTCTTTCAAGGCACCAATTATTCAGGTGCAAGTAGAGCACTAAGTTCAGGGCGATTCCTTAGACCCAGGGACTGGTGTCCCAGCCTGTGTAAAATAATAATATATAATATTACTTGAAGTAGAAGTAGGAAACTAAACCCCAGAATTTAGTTTCTTCAGACTGGTGGGCCAGCAGAAGTAAAAACTAAATCCAAAGATGGACCTTAATAGCCACAGTTCCTGCTCATGTTTCTCTATAGGAGGCTTGAGTGGTGTCAGGTTGACTAGTAGAAGAGGCGATTTCCTCTTAGATCTCCATCACGGAGATCTTGCCAGGTAAATGGAAGTAAGTCCCCCAACTGCTTGATAGCATATCTAAGTCACTGATAGTCCAAAATGGTATGAGAGAATTGGGAGAACTAATCAAGGTGCAGATATCCTCATAAAATTAAACATAACCTAAAAAATGACTTGACATACAAAAAGGGTGGTTTAAAAATGGTAAAAGGGAATAGTGTGGGGATTTGGAGAAGAAGGCTGAAAAGGAAAGTAATTGTGAAGTTTGCTGTGAAATGTTTCTTGGGTCTGTCTGATAAATCTAGATGGCCTTCCTGAAGGAGGAAGACTAGACAAGTACTTCTGAGCTACATTTCAAATTATAAGAAAGATTCTTAAGTGAACAAGAAATGAAAGACTCTAGACCCAAAAGTAACTGAACGAGGGTGCACAAGTGAAAGAGAGGGAAGCTATTAGCATACCAGATTTAATTTGATGGAGAATTGTTACTCTTCATATGTGTGCCCGTCTCCTTTTTAGCCTGCCAAGGACTGGGGATTGTTCACCTTTATGCTCTACACATAACAGATGCTTAATAAATGGCTGTTTAATAAAGAAATACATGAATAAATGAATGGATAAGGGCATGAATGAAGTCTTAGTGGAGGTATTCCTATAAGTAGCATTGCTAGCCACCTTGGCTATGAGTTTAGGACTCTTGTTAGTGTGACCTCTCATCTTCCTTTGTCCAACCACCATGGTGACATTTCAGAGCATTGTGCCACTAGCAAATGATGCTTGCTTTGGGTCTTTTGAAGGAAGACTGCAGTTAACAGTTATATTGACTTTAAATTTAGCAGCACTGGGCAAGAATAGAAATGTTCTAATCCTGTCTCCTCCTACGGAATGTGAATTGTGGTCAGAGTAATATGTTTTTGACTTCTGTGATTTAGATCAAATTTCATAAGCCAGACAGGGCGTAGGGAGCCAGGCTGCAGCAGCCACTCTCCCTGGTAAACAGTGTCACACCTCCTCTGGACAGCCTAGAGCACCATGTGTGCCCTGGCATTAGAGACACCTTGCCACCAGGGCTTGTCTGCTCTCCCTGCCTTATTTCTCTGCCCAGTGTTCATGTGGCATTTGGCTGCCTATTCTTAGAACTGGGCAATGCAATGATGGGCAGGTGTGAGAGGTATATACACGTGTGCCTAGAGAAGGCTGCCCCAGAAAAACACACCAGGGCCTGGATGCAACTCAGAGTTTTAGGTTTCCACTACTCAGGAAAAAGGTCACTCATTATAAAACTTCCACTGGGGAAGGCTGAGTTGGCCTAGCAGGACAATGCTGTCTGATGGGCCATTCCTTCTCTGTTCAGCAGACCCAGGAAGATGTCAGAAGGCCATGCGTGTGGGAAGAAGCCAGCAGGAAAGTCTGCCTTCCTTCACAGGCCACTAAGGAAATAGTTCCCCAGGTGCCTGCTGGATTTAACATTGTCATCTCTCTTCCACCGTATGGGCTAAGCACCTTTGTTTTGAAACAGATGGGTCATTTCATGCATTATGCTTACGCCACTATCTGTTAAACATGCTTACAGCCATAGAATTCTAAATGTAATCAGGGAGCAAAGAGTTTTTACCTTCAGAGGAAAATACTGTGGAGTTTTGAGTCTTCCAGAGGACTTGCCTACAATTTTACCTTCCTTCCCACCTTGATAACATTAACAATGTGAAGGTATGATACCTGGTTAGGTAAATGCCTTTTGGGAATAGGAATTAGGATATATACCTAAGAAAGTGGATCTCAGAAGAGAGGAGAAGAGAATGAAAATGAGAGGTTTAGGAGGGTGCAAAATTAACTGATGTATAACAATTTTGCTGAGTTGCGGTTATGTATTTTAAGGAAATCTGTACAGACAGGAATTCTTCACTTCCTTTGTATTTATCCATACATAATAATCCATATTAAGGAAGAAATAACCTCTGTTCTGTAGGTCACAGATACTCAGCCTCTGAAAATATTAAGGTCTTATCAAAGTTCAGCTCAAGTTCAAGCTCAGTTTATTCAAGGGAATAAAGATCCATGGTATACTTAGTAGTAGCTAAACTTAGTGAGTCTTAAATTGCCTGGCCAAACATTCTCTTCTTGCCTCTGTTATCATTAGTAAATGTGTACTGAGAATATTCATCAGATGTTCAGATTAATTTGGACAGTAAGGAAGTTAATGCACAAACTCTACAGACAATCTTTAAAAGGAATAATATCACATGTTAGTTTTCTCTTTTGTACCTACTCCTTGAACCTTAAGATTTATTATTAGTTAGGTCCATCCTTTATTAATTACCTTTCATTAGTATTATCTCTTAGTATGTAAATGTAAAAAATATTTGATATAACTAACTGGATGAGCATTTAAAAACACTCTCTCATAACTGATCTTAAGTACTGAATTTTCCTTCTATTTTTTTTCTTTGAATTTCTTGTCCTTACTGAATGTTTTACCTCTAACCAGGTGGATGATTTTTGTTATTGTTGTTGTTGTTAATGTTTTTTTCTTTTTTGAAAATTCTGTGAGGCTTATTTTCTTATGCTTTCTAAAGTCTATCTCTCATATTGGTAAACTTACAGTTCTTGAGATACATGATATCTGCTAACAAATTTTTCTTCCACTGTTCAATAAAAATATTGTATTTGCTTTGGTCAAAAATTATCCCCAGATTAGAGCTATCAGAAAGCAATTTGTTTACTCCACAATTAAACACTTGGTTTACACTATCAGCAAAATATTCCAAAATATTCTATGTGATTAGTTACACTGGTGAAAAAGTAACATGGTGCTTTTGCACAGGCCTTTAGAATTTTAACATCTCACACCATTAGTCAGGCTCTTAAATGTAAATCTGTGATGAAACAGTATGGAGGGTCCTCAAGAAGTTTAAAATAGAGCTACCATACAACCCAGCAATCACACTACTGGGTATTTACCCTAAAGATACAAACGTAGTGATTCGAAGGGGCTTGTGCACCTGAATGTTTATAGCAGCAATGTCCACAATAGCTGAACCATGGAAAGAACCTAGACATCCATCAACAGATGAATGGATAAAGAAGATGTGGTATATATATACACAATGGAATACTATACAGCCATCAAAAAACCCCAAACTCTTGCCATTTGCAATGACATGGGTGGAGCTGGAGGGTATTATGCTAAGCGAAATAAGTGAATCAGAAAAAGACAATTATCATATTATCTCTCCGATATGAGGAATTTTAGAGAGGCAGGGTGCAGGGTCGTGGGGGGTAGGGAGAGAAAAAAATGAAACAAGATGAGACCGGGGAGGGAGACAAAACATAAGAGACTCTTAGTCTCAGGAAACAAACTGAGGGTTGCTGGAGTGGAGGAGGGTAGGAGGGATAGAGTGGCTGGGTTATGGACATTGGGGAGGGTATGTACTATGGTGAGTGCTGTGAATTGTGTAAGACTGATGATTCACAGACCCGTACCCCTGAAGCAAATAATACATGTTAATTAAAAAAAAAAAAGACACATTGGCTTCTTGACTAATGTTCACTGGAGTGATATAAAAGCCCTACAGCCCAAACAGAATCTTATTTTCTCTGTTAATAAGAACAAACAGTCAAAATACTTCCATGGAAGGGTGTGTCATTAATGGAAGCATTTCAGATGTCTTGTATGAGAGAGTGGAGATTCTCTCTGGATTATCCCGCATTACCCCACATACTAGACTTTATATTGTGAGGAAATGTGGTTTGGGTCGACTGTAGGAGTTACCCTTGGATTCAAATCAAAAGTGCTCCAGAAACTGGGGTCTATAGGTCTGATTTAACGGAATCCATGATCATCCCAATGTGGAAGATATAATGACACTTCTAGAAGAATTAATATTATTAGAGTTATTTAATTTACATGCAAGTCTGGGTTTCCCAGAAGATATGAGATACTCAAGGTGACAGATGTTATTGCCTGAGGTCACTCTAGTAACCTCATGGGTGTATAAAATCATCACAGCTTCATCATCATTTAAAAATAGGTTTAGGGACATAAATATGTGTATATATATGTATATATGTGTGTATATATGTAAATATGTATGTGTACATGTATGTACACACACACATATCTATATCTATCTATATATATATAATGCAGGTATCCACTAAAGAAAAACAGACTGAGGCCAATGAAATTAATCCATCATCATCCTGCTGGCTGGCTCTACCTACTACAGAAGCTGAGGCTCTTTTCCTCAGTTGGCTTGCCAGTGGGCTTGAGCCCCAAGAGATCTATGATTACCATGATTCATTGATCATGCAGAAGCCAAACTGGCTCCTTTTTTGTCCTGAGGCTGCATCATAGGACCTTGGCCTCTCTTCTCTCTTAGCAAAGGGAAAAGGACAGCAGTAAATCTGAGGACTCAGATAAAAACACCAAGCTATAATCACCCTTTTAATATTACCATCAAAATCAAACAAAGACTCATTAAGAGTTTCAGTATTTGAACTAAGGATTTGGAAACAAACAAACAAAACAAAACTGGCAGGAAAAGGCACATGAGCAAAGCAGAATGTTTCTAAACAGAGGATGTAGAGCTTATTTTAATGAGACTTCAATGATCTTCAGGAAATTTAATAGGAAACTTTTTTCTAACTGGTTTAAATTAGCTATGTTTTGAGAAGTCTCTTAAAACTCGGAATTAATAAACAGAAAAATAAAATCTACTCAAATCTTTGGAACTTATTCAATTCTTTATCTAGCTGTAAGAAAACAATTATTGGGAAAATATGTATCAGAATTTGGGCAATCTTTTTGTCTTGCCATGTTCCCTCTTCAAGCAGCCTGCTTATCTCCAGAAGAGCCTGGCCAACTTCTCATTTACGGATACGGACAAGTTTTGTATGTTGCTTACTATTTATGAAGCATAAGTTGTCTCTATTCTCTCAGGAGATTAACAGGGAGAGAGACATATACTGAAATAGAGGAGTGAAAGAAGAAGTATGAATATGAGTGGGGGTCAAAGCAGAGGTGAGAAGGAAGGCTCTAGGTGGTTTTGCCGAGAACCAACTTGCTGAATGATCACCTTTCCAAATGACTATTTCACCCAATTTCCTTTTAACTATTTAATTGTAGCTAGTCAGTTTTATTTTACTTTCCTTACATTTGAGGAATGTTGCTCTGGTAACTCCTGCCAGATATCTGCTATAACTAAATATTGAGGGTGAAGAGAGGTAGAAATTGAGGGGCATATAAAGACATATTTAAAAAGTATACAGTTTTGAATATGAATAATTTATACTGAAATTTTCATTATTTGTACATATTAAAAGAAGGATACATTTGTAAGAGTTTTCATATTTTAAGAACATAGCTTCCAGAAATACATTCTTATGGAGTATATCATGGGTATACCTGTCAAGTAAATACTGGTTCAGGGGAAATGGAACAAAAATAAAGTCAGAATTCTTCCCTGGGAACAATACACAGATATTTAAGGTCAGCAGTCTTGGGCTATGGAGCTGAGAAAACAAATATTTGGGACTGACAAAAGCGATCTTTTTTCTCTGTCTACAGACTGAAGCTGGTTGGGAATAGGCAGAAATGGATGAGGTATTGCCTTGATCTATTTGGGCTGCTATAAAAGAATACCATAGATGAGGTGGCTTGTTTATAAGAAAATTATTTCTCACAAAATTTATTTCTTACAGGTTTGGAAGCTGGGAAGTGCACAATCAAGGTAATAGCAGACTTGGCGTCTGATAAGAGCCTACCTGCTTCCTGGTTCACAGACAGCCCTCTTTCCACTGTACTCACATGGTCAAAGGGATGAAAAACTCTCTTGGGACTCTTTTATATGGGCACTAAACCCATTTGTGAAGGCTCTGCCCTTGTAATCTAATCACCTCCCAAAGGCCCCTCCTTCATATACCCTCACATTGGAGATTAGGTCTCAACATATGGATTTTGGGGGATATAAACATTCAACCCATAGAAGATATGGAGAGAAAGATGCTCCTGGAGGGCATAAATAAGAAACCCTGGTCCCAACAGTTAACCTTTTCTTTGATCCTTTGAGTTGACAAAAACTGTGAAGAATCTGAGGTTTTATCTTACTTACAAGCTAAAAGTTTGGCCTGCTAGTTTAATGGATGCCAAGTAAAGACATGAAACTCTTGGTTCAGAGACAAAGAATTTTTACTACTCACACCCATAATAAGCTGAAGGATCAGCATTTCCTTGTACCCATTCCTCAAGTCCCAGTACTCACATAATAATATAAAGAGGACCAACTGACACCTATACATACAGTGGTTGCATTACAAAAGAAACCCTGAGCTTAGGGAACTCAGATCTTTTATAATGGGCAGTAATCCTGCTTTCCCTTTGTTCCTGAGTGAGACACTAGCTGTTTACTATATACAAACGTTCTTGAAAAGGTCCCCCATTAAGGCAACCATTATTTCTGCTTACAAGACATGCAGAAACCTGAGAGAACTATGAGAATTGTCTCCAACCAGAGCTACTTGTGTACCTTTTTCAGTTCCATGAGTTAATACATTTCCATTAAGCTAGCTACATTGTATTTATGCCACTTCAATGAAGAATCCTAACCAACATACAGTGTGGCAGTAGGGGGGGGTCCCTATTTTGCGTGGCCCCTCTCATTCTATAATCAAACATGAGTAATGTAATTTTATTGTAGAAGATTTTATAAGTGTAAAAATATAATAAAATCAATCCCTTTTATATTATGTGTGGGACATTAGCTGGATCTGAATTTGGGATCTGTTTTCATTTTGTAGCAGCTGACGAGACTCCTTATATTTCTTTTTTTCATGGAGTGACAAAACAAAGCACATATTTTGGGTCATACAAAATATTTTAAAAGGTATCAATTGTTTTCAGTTAACTTAGGATATTTGTAGACAGAAAATTATTAAACTGGTAATGGTGTCAGCTAGGATCCTCTGCCCTCACCTTCTAATTGACCTTCCTTCTTTTTTATGAGTTCCTACTCATAAGACCTTTCTCCAGGTTAACTGCTATCTAATACTAGTAATCTAATACTAGTATCTAATACTAATAATATTAATATATTCTCTGTAGAATGATTTAAGACAAAGATCCTGCTAGAAGAAGTATTTATATGAAATTCTATAAGACTGTAAAGCCTTTAGGAAGGAATCAAAAGAAGAACTAATGCTAGAACTTGAGGCATCATGGGAGATGTCAGGTAGCTGGTTAAGGATTAGGGAAAACTGATAAGCAGCATCCAAAACATAGCTAGTTTTAAGGCCACCAGAAATGGTTTACCCCGTAGGGGAAAGAGGGCCTACCACTTCTGTTCCTGATGACTATACGATGGACTCTTTATATCTCGTTAACACAGTGTCTGACACATAGAATATACTCAATAAGCAGTTTAATGAGTGGAAATATGCCTCTACAGGAAGCATACTGGAATAAAGTGGTGGTCAGCTCATCAAGATCATTTGCTCACTCATCCAACTTCTCAGGAAGTTGAACAAATCCACATGGGGAACAACTCACAAATAATCAAAATAATCATGTTTAAACTGATATTTATGCAAGTTACCATCTAAGGGAAAACTGTGGCTAAATAATTTACTTACGAGAGATTTTCTCACTCCCAATAAGATTTCCTAGCAACAAACAAAAGTCCTTTGCCCTTCATTTGTGTGAGAATGTACGCATATTGTATTTGAAGGCGGGGGAGAAAATGGGGGCAGTGGAGAGGACAGCCAACCACCTCTGTGGCTTATCCCCTCTAAAGGCAGCTGTTTTCTCCATCAGCGGTTGGTGGCAGACTTCTCCATATCCATTTGCCGTGGAAGGGCGAGCAGCTGGAATGTCAAACCCAGACTTAGACTGAGAAAATAAACTACCATCCAAGGACAGATGTGAGGTTTCTAGTCCTTAACTGCCCTGGAAACATTTCACCCTGTGTTTGCTTTGTGTTTAGAAATGTGGAAGAATGTATATGTCAAATTGTTTCTTGTTGTGGGCATTTTTTCCCTTGTTCTCCCCACTGAGTAAGTCTAGCAGGTCAAAAAGAGAAAGCTATGTGTAAATTCAAGGTTATTCTATAAAGTCATAGGGGTAATTCATAAAAAGAATGATTTTATTAATACTGTGGGTAAGAGGTTTCTCATTGTTGGAAAAAGAAATTACAGTTACAAAAGGGGGTGAAGATGGAATGAGCCCTGTGGTATTAGACTGAAACTGAAGGTATCAATATGAACTCATAATTTTACATACAGAAATTGATACACATATATTTACAGATATAAATGTATATATAATTTTTTCTAAATATGTCTGATGAGAGATCCTAGCAGCAAAAGAAATCAAAAATACACACACACACACACACACACACACATACACGCACACCTCTAATGCTCATATTTTGGTTTCTAAATATCATTTTTCACTGAAAGGAACAGGGTCCTTGAAGAAATGTTCGATTCCAGGCTTGTGGCATGGAAAGAGCAACATGGGCCTGGAACATTATATTGTGTCAAAAAAGAACAAGTGCTCAAAGAATGCTGGAGAAATGTCAGGATGGACCTAGAATCCAGGTTGCAGGGGCTCCCACCAGCCAAACATGGGACAAATGGAAAGTTGTCATATAATAAAAAGAGAGTAAGAGACCAAGAGCAGAGAAGGAAGAGAGAAAAAAATGAAAGCAAATGTGGAAACCATATCACTTATACATAAATGTTCTAATTACATTGCCCTACTTCAAGAAAATGTGGAGGCCATGAAAAAAATTATATAATAAAGGGACACAGAAAGAACCCTAAATGAAGACTCACTTACTCATCTCTCTTCACATTTTTTACAACTTCTAAATGTCCGAACATCATGCTCTTTTCAGGTCTCAACATTTTCTTTCTATGCTAATTCCAAGTACCTTTATATCCACTTTCAAAGGACGTGGATCCTATAACTAGGTTATTTTATTTTACTTTATTTATTTTTATTTTATTTTACCAGGGGAGAGTGTGAACACAGTCCCCCACTATCACAAATTATGCCGTTGAGTTTCCCACATTTGGGGAAATCACAGGCGTCACCACATCCCCAGTGCAATGGACAAAAGCCTCACCCTGGGAAAACCACCTGCTTGATCAGGGTATCTCCCCTGCCAGGTAAGTATTATAACTAGGTTTTAATAGCCCCAACCTCCTTCACCTCCCACTCCATGATATGTTTTGTAGGTAAGCGTGCCCAACTGCCAACTGGCCAATCCCTTTACAAACTTAGCCTATCACCCAAGGTCCTGTCATCTTTTAACAGCTTCCTGGAAGTCTTTTAAACTCGAACAATCATTTGTTTGGGATACTTAGGGAGCACTTATCCTATCATAAGAATAGGTGGCCTTTCTTGGTCCATTTTGGCCTCTGATGCTACATCATCCTGGAAGGTCCTAATAATAATAACCAGTACTCATATATACTTACCACACACATGACCCTATTCGGAATGCTTTACCTGAATTAATGCATTGAAGCCCATTTTAATTTTTCAGTATTTCATATGACTAGCCTCTGAGATAAACCTCCTCAGAAATACTCTGGGCAGTTCTACAATACTCATTTGCCAGAAATTTTAGCATAAGCTAGAATTGGAAATATAAATGAGCCAAGTCTGTGGTTTGGTATGGCAGCCGTTGGCGATTAAAAAAAGAAAAAAAATTAGAGAAATGCTATTTCTATTATAAAAACAATATTTTCTAAAGTTCCAAAGAGAAAAACAATTATGACACTCCCAACATATTTTGGTGGTTGGAAAGTAGAAAATGGCTTTTAAAAAATGGGCAAAATACATCTTGCAACCATATTACCAGTGGCTTTAAATGGAAAGAATGACAGGCCAACCTGGGTACAAGGCTAGCATTTCATCTCAAAACCTTTTTCAGTTCTGTGGTCTCAAAACAGCTCCAGAAAAAGCATCTTCAGAACATGGTTCTAATACTAAATAAATACTACACATTTTATGGTTTCAGATCTAGGGCCCGGGAAACACAGCATCAAGCAATGGCAGAAGTCTTGCCTGCTGGGATCTCTAGCTAGAGGATGTCAGTCCTTAGTTCCTAGTGCCTACCACTAAAAGATGTGATTAATAGTATGCAGAGATGTCTTTGACCTGCTTTCCTGTGGCCTTTCCAGTTTTTTATGTTTCTCAATGAGTGAGACCTTTGGCTTCATTTTCTCCCTTGACTTCTAAGACCCCCACATGGTCCTGGGTCTTCCTCCTTTCTAGTAGCTTCCAGCCTGTATCTACGTGCTCCACTACTTCCATATCCCTAAGAGTTAGGTTTGAGGACTTAATTTTGTTCACATACAAGTTCTAGGCAAGTATGGAAACCTTCATTCATAACTTCTACTATTCTTGCTATGCAGATGAATTTCAAATCATCATTCCAACCACAGAGTCTCTCATGAACTTTTGTTCTAAATGTCCAAAAGAAGTTAGACCTTTTCTCTTGGACTTTACGCAACCACTCTAAATCATAATTAACAGTGGGTGCCAATTCTTTTATAATGAACCAAAAATTATGCTAAGCTTTATTTCTCCTTTCCTTACTGCTTTTATTTAATTAATCGATATTTTGGCTACAAATTCATACTTACTTTTGGGAAGGTTATACAGAAAAATATGAACGTTTCTTCAAACTGATTTAATTTTCCCACACATAACTTTTGACATTAAAAATTCTTTATACATTATAATTGATTATAGAAATATAAAATGAATATTAACTCATTTGCCTGTTGTTAGTGGTATGAACTCTCTGAGGCCTGGTGACATTCCAGCTGTTGCTGTACCTCAGAGAGGGTAGGTTATGGAAGTGGTCAAATGTAAAGAAGTTTCTCCCCCAGAAGTGTGGAAGTACAGGAAGTGGCACGTGGGAAATTGGATCTTTCCAGAAGTAGGGGCTATAATACTAGGGTAAAATGAAAAGCTTTCTACATTTCTGGCTTCTCCAGAAATCATTAGGATGGTGTGGTCCTGGCTGGGGGTGCTTATCTCCTTGAAGGTGTTAGCAGAGCCTGGAGCCTCTCCAGGCTTTTGTCTACTAATCATGACATACAATTCAGTCCTATTACTCAGAGGACTTACTCCAGTGAGCTGTCTGCTTCCCACAGGTGGCCACTTGTGTCTGTTGCAGGCTCCTCCACAGACGCAAGGAGCTGGTCTCAACCGCTAGTTCCTGTTATCTCTCACCTCGACACAAGCTCCCAGGCAAACCCCTCCCCAGCTCCATTCAATATGCTGCGTTTCTCCATTTTCCCTTCCACCCAACAAGGCACTTTCAGCCTCATTTATCAAAATGGTTTCCTGACCAGCTTTCTTATCTCAGCCTCCTCTCCGTTTCAAATCATTTCATGTGCCAGAGAGAGATTCATCTCCTTCCTTCATTCCAATTCACATTCCCAAAGTCTTTGGAGGCTCCCCAGTAAGATAAAGCAAAAAATCTTAGTCTGGTATCATTTTCAATCTTCTCTAACCCCATCTCTTTACATTTAAAAATATTTATTGTCCCACCTGTATTTCAGCCACACCAGTGAACTCATTGCTCCTAGATATGCAATATACCCCTGCTCTACTCATACCTACTTCAGGTGCTGTTTATGAAAACATCTAGCCTGTCCTGCCATACTGAATTCTGTTAAGTGAGTGATGCCCTTGGACTTCACACCCCATGAAATGAAGGTGAAACTCACTTATTCCACAAGACTGAAAAATAACCATCCTCTGCACAATCACGTTGGGCCTCTCAACTCGGCTCTAGGAAGAGATGAAAACTATTTAAATTGCTCTGCATACTTCCTCTTCGTTGTTGTAACTGGTCTGTCCTAAGGTCAAACCTACAACAATAGCATCAAATCCCCAAAGCTGTACCCATCACAAGTAAGGAAACAATCATTTCTTCAGACGTGACTTTCTGCTACCAGGACTCAGAGATGGTTAAATGGTTGGTGACCTTTATTTGGGTGTTAAAAGTTCCCATTTGCACTTGTGTTTTTGGACAGTTTATAGGTCCTTTTGATGGAGACCCAGTGGCACTGGATATGCTTCCAGTCATGGGCTATTTCTCTTATCTGTGCCTGTTTCCATAGCTGCTAGGCGCATGGACACAGGGTCAGCCTTATCCCAAATCCTGACTGTTCGACACAGGCCTCATCACTGTTATTGTTTTCCCTAAATGACCTTCCATCAAAATATGTTTCCAGAAGCAGTTATTCTCCTTAAATTGCAAAGGAGCTACAAAGATGAAATGAGAACACAACTCTGTAAACTTTTTTATGTTAAGCTTCTTCTTTCTGTGGCTCATGATGAATTCCAAGACCAATATTTGATAGGAGTTTAGAGAAAAACCATGCACCATTATTATTATTCATAGAAAATAAACATCCCAGAATGGTCTGGAATTATAAAGGCCTTTGTCTGAAGCTCTGCTACATTTAGGGTAAGGGGACCAAGAGCCGCACCCCTAGGACCAATTTGCTTTCACCTTCAGTCTCACGAAATGTCTCTCAGTATCTCCTAAGAGCACTGTTTAGACATTAGGAATTTGTAGGCAAGGCTGTGATTTCAACAGATACCAGAACTGAAAGAAATAATAAAACTTACTACGGATAATATTAGTCATCTGTATACTTTAATTATTATGACTAATATTTGAGAGATGGGAAACTGAGGCCCTGAATACCAACTCTGAGTACTTGCTCTGTTTGTGAAAATGGACAAACATTTACATTCATTTTCTCCTTTGAGCCTAATTAGCCTATGATGATCAGAGATGGGGAAACTAAGAGATTAAGTAAAATTTCCTTGTGGTAACAGCTTTAGTAAGTGATAGAGCTCAGATTTGGGTCTGTTTTCTTTTTTAGCAGCTCCTTGAAAGCCCTTAGCCCAAGACTGACTATAACCTTCCCAAAAGTAAGTATGAAAGTCCAGCTGTGTTGCTTCAAGTCAAGACAAACTCTGAGGGGTAATACCCTCTGAGCACCCTCTGGGATCCAGTGCATGCTGGGACACTGCCTGAGCTCACAGCCCTGCTTGGCTTCCCCCAACCCCCCACTACAGTGCTAATAAGTGGCAGAGCTGGGACTCCCACACTGGTCTTCTCCCTTCAAGTCCATGTTCTCTCCACCAAAGAAGCCAGACACATCTGTTCTTTCAAACTTCAAAACATACCTAAAGAGTGACACAAATATTAATGTGTGAAGCACTTTCCAAGTCTCTCCTGACACCCTTCTGGTCTCCTAATCTAAAAATGTTTGTTTGGTTAAGCTGCCAAATCCCAGTCACACAGTGGTACATTATAAGCTTTTTATTCTACCACAAATTCATGCCGCATTTACTAAATCCTATACATCATTGAAATTAGTTGGGGAATACTAGAAAGACAGGCTTTTAATTGATGTTGCTCTTTGCACATAATGAGGTGTTTTGTCTTTTTTTACTTGTTTGTTTGTTTTGTTTTTCCCTCACAACATCCTTACTTGGATCAGGCAGTAGGTAGTAGAGGTGTGAGCCCCGGAGGAGAGAAAGCCCTACCCAGGCTCTGCAGCAAAATTGTAAGGAAGCTAAGAATTGTTTTCAGCTACTCTAGATGTTTCTTTTATCGGTTATCATTCCACTTCTCATACTGTCCAAGTCAGATGTGTTGCTAATTCCTCTCCAAATCAATACACAACTATGAATGACTGGTAGCAGTTTTATGTGTATTTCTCCTAAATGTCAAGGACTCCAGAGTCAGGAAGGTTTGGGCCCAAATCCTTGATCCACTATTTACTAACTTATTGTCTTTGAGACCCAATTCCCTCTGTTCGATAAGAGAGACAGTGCCCACCTGACAGAAGGGTAAGAATTAAATGCTTAGCAAATATAAATTCAAATGGGCTTAGAACAGGTCCTGGCACAAAGCAGGGTTTCAAATATTAGTTCCCTTCACCCCATTTCCCATTTTCCCCTGTCCCAGAAACATCTGCATAGTAATCATAATCTTAAGCAGCAGAAGGAAAGCTCAGATGGTTGTTTCAGCGGCCACTTACTAGTCAAGGAAGATGTGGGAGTTCTCACGGTCACGTGACTTGGATGTCTGTTTCCTTCACGGGTGAGACCAGTCAGGGTGGGACTGCTAGTGTTAAGCTGGGTGGACTGTGCCTTTCTCCTCAGGAGCAGGTTGGTTTATGCTCACCTGAGGCTCTCTGATGGTAAAAAGAAAAGAAAACCAGGCCAACCCCTCTCCTTGGGTCTCCTTAGCAATAGAAAGATCACGTAAGACCCCAGAGGCTCAGACAACCAAGAGAAGACCATCTTTAGGCCTACTTTTTGGTATATGGGTTCTCTGGATGACCACATGAAAAATGTGGCAGCCTTTCTTTCCCAGGCACAGATTATGAGCAGAAACAGAAGCAGGCAATTAGAACTCACAGTGAGTCACAGGGCATTTAACTTATTTCTGCTTTTGATTTTTATGAACTTGGAGGAAAAGGGAGTTTTACTTTTTTCATCTGTTCCATTACAGTAACTGCTCTGTTAACACACATTTAAAAGTTTCATTTTAAGTCGGGGGCACTTCCTGGATGATGAAGTTCCAGATACAATATGCTTGCCTTTCTAAAATAAACCCAGAACAAGATTAGTAATTCCAATGACCCTAAAGAGATGATGCTTTGGGAAATAACATGGAGAGGGAAGCAGGTGTCACTACCACAGATAGTTTCTCACACTTTGAATCTGACAAACCATTGTTAAGGGGTGAACTGAAAATAAATTCAAGTCAATGTTCAGAATCAACGAACAAAAAGAATAGAAGCAACCTCAATAAACTGCAGTGCTAAGTTAGCAGGACTTGAGACTTTCTTGTTAGCTATTAATCTCAAAACAGAGGCCCTAACTCAGTTGTCTATTGACAAATATTCTTTGAGGTTACATAGGCAAGAGGGTGAGACAGAAAATGTTGGAGACACAAGTGACCTTGAATTTACTTAAGAGTTTCTCCTTCCCATAAGAAGATGACAAAGATAACTAGCGTTTCCCCTCCCAACTGTAGGTAAATTAGATCTCGTTCCTTACAGGTAGCCCCAGTCTAGAAGAACAATCCAATGAAAGTACAGAAACATTTTCAAAATGTTCACTGGTGGGTCTGATATAGATCTGTCTTGTGGACTGATCTCACCAATCTGGTCACATGCAACTTTATGTTCTTCATAGTGACGGCCAAAGAAATATGGGATCAGCGAGAATTATCCTCTTGGAAGGAAAGTAAGTCTCAGACTAGAGTCTGCCATGTATATGGATATTCATTAGGTAAATGTTTATTAAAAATAAGGAGAAATGGTAATAAAATCACTCTGGAGGCCTTCTTATCCTAAGACAAAAAAGGAGCTCTGACTCTCATATATAAAAGGTTCACTTGAGGTAGACACACCAAATGACTCAGAGTCATTATTAGGTAACTAGCAAACCTAATTTAGAGGCTACAATCAGTGCTATGGAAGGGCAGGCCGTGGATATCCCTAGAGGGGTCTGTAGGCCTCCCTAGATTATTAGGCTTTTTTTCAGGCCAGGCTTGGGAGGCTTCCTCAAATGTTTTAGTCAATCCACATAGCTTTCATCTCACCAGTGAGAAACCCTGTTTAACATTCACCATTTTACCAGAGAGATAATAACTGCTACGTTAAATATAATTTATAAGTAATAAAATACAAACATGCCAATAGGAAATCAGCAAAACTTATAAAAAGGGAAAAATGTGTAGAGTATACCAGGAAGCTAGGAAGTATACAAAAAAAGTTTAACCTCACTCATACTCACAGACAGGCACATTAAAATAAGGTGCTATTTGAGCTATTAAATTGGCAAATAACATTGTGTACATTTTGGTATGAGAAACTGAACTTACTAATATACAGCAATTGTTATAAGTTTACAATGTGTATCAAAGTATTGTACACATTTTTGACAAAATAATTCCATTACCAGGAATTTAACTTCACAAAATATACATCAAAACCTAACTGATAGGATATTTGCTGCAGTTTTATTCATAATACTGAAACTAAAAATGAACTGAATTTCCAATAAGAGGTGATTGTCAAATAAATTATGGTAGAGGTTTACATTTAAATTAACTACAGACATCAAGAATTATTTAAAAGTCAGAAAGACCTTTTAAACTTGACACACAAGACAAACAATATAAGAAAAAATTATGTAGTTGATTACATAAAATTGACTACATAAAATGTAAATGTACTATACATAAAATAATAAATACCATTTATTCAATAGATATAAGTATATATGGCCATGTAAATAGCAATATTAATGCTGATACAGATATACAGCATAGCAAAGAAATACTAAAAACATATGAAGAGACACTATGCCTTCATGAAGGGACAGTTTCTGGACTTTCTTTAGCTTGCTTTTTTAAGCTAAATTCTGTTCTACAGAAAAAAAAGAATTTAAAGAGTCACTGGAAAATAAATACATAAATAAAATTTTAAAAAATGTTCTCACCACAAAAAAGAAATGGTAATTATGTGATAGGATAGAATTGTTACATATATAAATGTATCAAATTGACACAGGGTACACTTTAAACTTATATAGTAGTGTATGTCAATTGTATCTCAATAAAGCTAAAAAAAAAAAAGCAATAAAAAAAGTCATCATTGGATATGCTGTCATATACCCATAAGAAAAGTCAAAGGGTCTGTATCACCCAGGTTTCTGTATGCCATGACCCAAATGAGTGAGAAATCCCCAACTCCCAATCACATGAGAGGTTCATTTTGGTGAATTCCTTAAGGTAAAATAATCAATTAAATCTAATTAAAATTGGGATTTTTCTAAAAAGAACTTATCCTAGAGGCTGAATGGGATAGTGAACCCATTTTTAATGAAAATTGCAAAAACATGAAGATTAAAGCAAATTAAAATCAAATAAAAAAATGATGAAGAAAGCCAAATTCACAGTGAAGAAATCAGGCTGAGTCTAGAGAGAGATTTGAGCTTTTAAACATTAGCCCTGGTATTTGCTAAATGTCTCATTGTGAACAAGTTACTTAGCCTCTATGGTCCTAAGTTTTCTCATTTAGAGGCAAAGGTATTAATTTAGTGTTAATTTAGTTGAGTGTTAATTTAGCTGAACTAGAGGCCTAAGTGTGTCCCCTTCTATCTATGGAGAGAATAATGTAATCTCCTGGATCCAAGTGGACTTCCTCATGTTAACAATAAAACCCTGCTAAGACCTCCAGTTCTCACACGTAAGAAGGGGTTGAACAATGTATCATCTCTAAACTCCACTATGCTCCACCACTGATTTTGCTATCCTGGGCAAATTAATTTCTCCAAGCCTCAGTTCCTCAATTATAAAATGGGAGTAACAATTACTTATTGCATAGGGTTGTTATGAGTTTGTAAAATCTATGGAAGAATACTTGGGACAGAGTAACCAGTCAATAAAGATTGTTTTGTATTACTATTAGCACTGTTATTTTTCTTATTACTAAATTCTTCATATTTTTGTTGAATTGAGCCTCATCTTGTACTTTCAAGTATGGGCTTCAAAACCATTTTTTAAGCCTATTTATTATTTTTATTCTTTTTTAAAAAAAAATAAAACCCTTACTCATTTAAAGAAAAGACCAAGAAGGACATGATGTTGTTGAGAGTATTCAAGCATTGGAACCATGTCTCCAGTTTTGTATCTAAAGCCAGGCTCTTAGCCAAGTTTTTCCAAGAGGGAAGACACAGAGCTGGGAAAAGAAGTCTATTTAGAGTTGGGCTCTATTTACATGATACTAAAATAAGAGGCTAGTTCACCAGTTTCATCAAACAACTGCTCCACTCAGAAAGAAACTACACATCCCACTCAGAGAGCTGGTTGTCCAGTTATAACTCATCTGAAGTTTATGAATGATTTTGATGTTGACTGTTTTATCTCATAATAAAACGAATTGAGATCTCACCCTCAGATTGGTGAAGACAGTCCAGATATAAAGACCAAAAGGAAGGGCTGTTCCAATGATGCTTCACCCTGAAGCAATCTTTTATTTCCCACAGCCCACCCACTGTGATATTATTGATTTTTGTTTTCTTTAGATCCAGCCCTTTTTGCACAGAAGGCATGGGAACTTTCTCTGCCACTATTTCTGGATGTGCCTTTTGGTTATCTGGAGGAGAGGAGAAGAGAAATGGAGAATGAATTGCACAGGGTTGGGAGAGTATGCCTCTGATGCAACTTCATGTGTTTCCTCTAAGGAGAGCTATCCTTTTTGCAATCTACAGATAACTAATCGGATTCTCTACAAAATGCCTAATGAAACTCTGATGAGAAAAAAACAAACTGTGCATAGGTCATCATAAACATTTCAATGCATTCCCTATATTCTAGGGTTTCAGATAAAGCATTAATTATCAGACCTATCATAACAAGTATTTTTTAGACATATTTTTAATGAAAAATTTCAACCATACAGAAAATTATATAGTATAATAGATATCCATATACTCACCACTTAGATTTAATATCACGTTTTCCCTCTGCTTCTCTTTTTCAAATGTTGAAGTAGTTCAAACATACCAAGAAACACAGGGTAAATACTGACAAATAGCTTTGCAAATAAAATATGTAAAATGTTTGGAACAAAGCCTTGCCCGAAGAAAAACACTAAATGTTATTCCCCACACCAAACTTTTACATTTTAACATTTTGCCATAATTGTCTCAGATTTTTTTAAGAAATCAAAATACCTAGACACGTGAGGACCCCCATTTATTCCTCTTCAATATTTTCCACTCTTTGCTTTCTCACTGCCTCTCATGACCCTCCCTCACCTCCTTGCTTCCTCATTCCCTCACTCTTAACCTTTGCACAGAAAACCACTCCCCTGGTTTTGTGAATTTTGTGTTGATTATTCCCATTTTTATACTTTTGCATCATATTGTCTGGATTATTATATTCCCAAGCACTATTTAATGTATTTTTATTATGTGTGTATATTATATAGTTTGCTTTTTCACTCAATATGTTCTTGAAATTTATTTGTATTGATGTACTACTCTGGTTCATTTACTTTAACTGCTATATAGCATTCGCTACATAAGTATTTAATTACACTTTTGGTGATCATTGAGATTGTTCCTAGGTTTTAATTATAAATATTGTGTAATAACTCCTTACATATATATGCAAGAGTTTATTTAAGGCAATGGCCTAATACACACATGCACATACACATAGTTATATGTATACTGAAACCAAAACTTTACAAAACAAGCTTCTATTGTTTTACTATTTTTATTATTTACCATTTATTGTATTTTATTCTATTCCATTCCATTCTTGTCCATTCCTATCTGATCTATCCTATTTTTAAAAAAGCAAGGGTGGGCTGATTCACTATGTTGATTTCCTATTTTACTAATGAGTCTAAACTCATATTTTGAATGATACCACTTTAGGCTGTATACTTGAAGATGGAATTCCTCATTCATCTAGCACATGAATATTTACTAGTTACTAGGATCAGTCTCCCCCCACTTCAAAACAAAAAACAACAAAACAAAACAAAACAAAAAAACAACCCACTGTAGATCTAGCAAAGCTAAGTTTCTTAAGCCTACTGTAGTAAGGAGAAACACTACCATAGAAGAGTCTTAATAAAACCTCAAAATAGGGAAATTAGAAGATGGTATTTACATGGTTTTAGGACCTGAGCTGGGTGATTTTAAGCTATATCTTGCATGGCATGGAACTAGTTTGGATTGGGCAGTTTAAGACATTAGAGCTTTGAATTGATAGATACCATGAGACAAGACTGCTGAAGCAAGTCTTGATGGGCAAGCTATTAGTCTGGATAAGTAAGTTATTCTTGTAGCCTCATAGTCTTATCCTCCAGAAGAAAATATTTCCCTGAAGCAAGCATCTAAGTATTACTTAGCAAATAGCAAAGTATGCTTGATCTCAGACTTGCCTAACATAGGGACAGAAGAGTATGTTTGGTGCCATTGTTGCTTAACATCAGAACAGGGAATTATGTTGGATTTGGTTCTCACTACACAATACCAAATATTCTCCAAGGTGGTTGTGTCAATTTACACTCCTCCCACCATAATTATATGAGAGCCCATCATTCCACATCCTCACCAAGATTTAGTATTATCTGATTTTTGCTTAATTTTACCAATCTGATAAATATGAAATATCTCATTGTCATTTTATTCTAAATTTTCTTTTTTTTTTAAAGATTTTTTTTAATTTATTTGAGATACAGACAGTGAGAGAGACAATGAGAGGGGAGAAGGTCAGAGGGAGACACAGACTCCCCATGGAGCTGGGAGCCCAATGTGGGACTCAATCCCAGGACTCTGGGATCATGACCTGAGCCGAAGGCAATTGCCTAACCAACTGAGCCACCCAGGCGCCCTATTCTAAATTTTCTTGATTAGCAAGATTTAACATCTTTCTATATGACTAGTAGCCATCTGGATTTCTTCTTTGTGAACAGTCTATTCATATCCTTTATCAATTTTTCTATTGTTTGTGTAACTTTCTTATTATGTTGTTCATATATATATGTCCTGAATAATATTTTGATGAGGTTAATCAATAAGCATTTCAAATATCTTCTCCAAATCTGTACTTTGTAACTTATCCTAATATTTGATGTCTTTTTTTAAAGCAGAGTTTTAAAATTAAATGTAGGAAAATTAATAATTTTCATGTTTTACACCTTCTGGTTTATTCTTCAAAAATTCTTAAGTACTTTATTTTTGCTTAGTTAAAAATATTCATATCTTCATTTCATATTTGTATCTGTAAACTATCTTGAATTAATTTTTCTGTGTTGTAAGAGAATATTTTATTCAAATATCATCATAATGATACTTTTTAAAAAAGTCCCCAAATCAGTGGGCTATAACAGAAAGCAATTACTTACATATAATGTATCTTTTAGTTGATTGTAGTTTGGCTAATCTCAGCTGGGTTCAGCTGGTTTTGGTTCCAGACTGTGAATTCAGGTCAAGTTTGCTTCACACACGTTACACAATTCTGGAACCAGTAGGCTACCCAGGGCAATGGCAAAGTGAAAGGGATCAAGTCCAACCTTGCTAGAACATTTCAAGTCCCTAATCATGTGACATCTATTACTATTCTAATAGCCGTAGCGAGGCACATGCCAAGCTTAAAATCCATGAGATGGGGAAATGTACTCTGCCTCTAGTTGGAGGAAATGCAAAGTCTCATGACAGTGGGTGTGGATGCATCAAACATTAGGAACAATATTGAAATCTACCAAAGGCCACCCTTTTGGTTATAATTATTACATTTCTGCCACACACAAAGTTCACTCAACCCTTTCTTATCATACCCCAAAGATTCATCCAATAAAGGCACTGAGCTATAAATCCAGGACCTTATTATCTGTGTCACATTTGGATGCAACTCCAATACTAAACAGACAAGTTATCTGCCTTCCACTCACTCAACATACAATGATGAAATATGTACCAGATAATTTCACCAAACTCCCATTCAAAAGACGAAACAAGAAGAGACACACAGCAGCCAGTGGCCCAAAGCAAATTTGAATCCCATTGAGCAGATGTTGCCAGGTCCCTTTTCCTTGTAGCTAGGACATATATTTTGATCAATATATCCAGTTTCAAATCCTAGGGATGCCTCCTTAGTCCATTTTTCCCTATGGTGATTGGTTCAGCCCTCTCCTGTGTCCTTTTTCCATTCTCTTCCTCAATCACTTCTGCAGAAGACATTGGGGAATATTTCTTCCTTGGCCACTAACCAGATTTATCGGCCTGTTTCCTGGCTGTAGAAAATTGGCATCCATGGTTGTTGATGTTGTTGTTGTTGTTGTTGCATCCATGGTTGTTGTTGTCATTGTTGTTGTTGTTGTTGTTCTTCTTCTTCTTCTTCTAAGCTTAATTAATCTCAGTCTCTCTCTCTTTTTTTAAAGAAAGAGAGCTCACATGCAGGGGGAGGAGTCCAGAGGAAGGAGGAGAGAGAGAATCCCAAGCAGGCATTGAGCATGGAGCCTGACACAGGGTTCAATCTCATGACCCTGAGATCATGACCCGAGCCAAAATCAAGAGTTGGATGCTTAACCAACTGAGCAACCAAGGTGCCCCAATCTCAGTCTCTTTTAATCCAGGCTTATGACATTTTACCAAAGCAACTCTCTCATAAGATTTTGTGGTTTTCTACCACATCTCATTTCATCTCATGTGCTAAATGCTATATCCATAATTCTTTTTGATATTTTCTCTATTTTCTTTAGACTTAAAATTAGAGTTTGGGCATATGAGTCTTCTTTGGAACTGTATACTTTATCTTTCTGGAAAGACTTCTGTCTGGTAGAGAAGAATTTTTGTCAGAAGTCTTAACAAAGACTCTAACAGCCAAAATTTTAATATGGTCTTTACCCTGAGACTGCGTCTTTCATTTTTTAAAAACATAAACTATTGTTAATTAAAATTATGCATATATTGTATCACTTTTTACCCTATTTTTGGATCATGTGATTTCTCTGGTTTCACTTCTTACTTGTATTCATTCTTTAGTAGTACTTTTAGTGAGGGCTAAGGGCAAAACTCTTGGCTTTGTACAAATGAAAACGTTTTTGGTTTGATGTCATTATTTTGCCTTTGCTCTTAAATGACAGTTCATTTGGATATACAATTATAGACTCCCAGGTTTTTTCCTTCTGTTTTAAAGCCATCATCCTATTGTATTTTGGCCTCTATTGTTTCCAATAAGAAATCTGTTTAAGTGTGAAGGTTTTTCCTTTATAAATGATCTGCCTTTTCCTCTCTGGTAACTTTTTTTTTTTTCTCCCCAAATTTGTTTATTTTAATTTTTCAGTGTTACAAGATTGACTGTTCATGCACCACACCCAGTGCTCCATGCAGTACGTGCCCCTCTCGGTAACTTTTAAGGATTTCTCTATACCCTCCATATTCTGTAGTTTCACAAGAATGTAATTTCACATGAATTAATTTTTAACCATCTTGGTACTAAGAATGTATTTTCAATCTAAAGATTCATATTTCTTTTTAATTCTGGAAAAATATAGTTAATACATTCAGACATTACTTATCTTCTGCCATTTATTTTATTATTCTCTTTTGAAAGGTCTAATAGATGCATGCTGGAATCTCTTCATCTATCCTCTTCAGTTATTTATATTTTCATCTTGTTCTTTCCTCTTCTTCAGGCTAAATGATATGTTCAGCACTAGCTTACTCTATGTGTATGGTTTGCAGTTTAACCACTTTACTGAGTGTTTGAAAATCGACAACTATACTTTTTCATCCCAAGATTTCTAATTAGTTCCTCCCACATTCATTTCTTCTTAGTTCTCTTTTTGAATCATAAACTTTTGCTGATTTTAAAAGAAAATACTTTTTTCACTTACTATCCAGCATATGCCATACAATTATCTTAAAGTCATTGTCAAACTGTTAACATAAAATTAATTTCAACCAAAATGTATTAATGTTCTGATGGTTATTTTTTTGGTTATTTTTCATAACCTTGGATTTCTTAATATGTCTAAGAATTTTGCTCAGTGTAATTTTATTAATTAAGTTCAATTAACCAACATATAGTACATTAGTTTTTGATGTAGTGTTCAGTGATTCATTCATTATACATATAACACCAAGTGCTCATCAGATCACATGCCCTCCCTCATACCCATCACCCAATTACCACATCCCACCATTCCCCTCCCTTCTGCAACCCTTGATTTGTTTCCCAGAGTCCAGAGTCAATCATGGTTTGTCTCCCTTTCTGATTTCTTCCCATTCAGGTTTCCCTCCCTTCCCCAATGGTCTTCTGCCTTATTCCTTATATTTCGCATATTAGTGAAACCATATGATAATTGTCTTTTTCTGCTTGACTTACTTCACTTAGGATAATACCCTCCAGTTCCATCCATGTCAATGCAAATGGTAGGTATTCATATCCTTTCTGATGGCTGAGTAATATTTCACTGCATATATGAACCATTCATCTGTTGAAGGACATCTCAGCTCCTTCCACAGTTGGGCTATTATGGACATTGCAGCTATGAACATTGGGGTGCATGTGCCCCTTCTTTTCAGTACCTCTGTATCTTTGGGGTAAAGACCCAGTAGTGCAATTGCTGGGTTGTAGGGTAGCTCTATTTTTAACTTTTTGAGGAACCTCCATACTGTTTTCCAGAGTGGCTGTACCACCAACAATGGAAGATGGTTTCCCTTTCTCCACATCCTCGCCAATACTTGTTGTTCCCTGTCTTGTTAATTTTGGCCATTCTAACTGGTGTAAGGTTGGTATCTCATTGTGGTTTTGATTGGCACTTCCCTGATGGCAAGCGACGTGGAGCATTTTTTAATGTGTCTGTTGGCCATTTGTATGTCTTCTTTGGAAAAGTGTCTGTTCATGTCTTCTGCCCATTTCTTGACTGGATTGTTTGTTTTTTGGGTGTTGAGTTTGAGAAGTTCTTTGTAGATCTTGGATATCAGCCCTTTATCTGTTATGTCATTTACATATATCTTCTCCCATTCTGTAGACTGACTTTTAGTTTTGTTGACTGTTTCCTTTGCCAACCAGAAGTTTTTTTTATCTTGATGAAGTCCCAATAGTTCATTTTTGCTTTTGTTTCCTTTACCTTTAGAGATGTATCTTGGAATAAGTTGCTGTGGCCAATGTCAAAGAGGTTATTGCCTGTGTTCTCCTCTAGGATTTTGATGGATTCCTGTCTCACGTTAAGGTCTTTCATCCATTTTGAGTTTATCTTTGTGTGGTTTAAGAGAATGGTCCAGTTTCATTCTCCTGCATGTGGCTGTCCGATTTTCCCAGCACCATTTATTGAAAAGACTGTCTTTCTTCCATTGGCTATTCTTTCCCGCTTTGTTGAAGATTAGTTGACCATAGAATTAAGGGTCCATTTCTGGGCTCTCTGTTCTGTTCCGTTTATCTATGTGTCTGTTTTTGTGCAAATACCATACTGTCTTGATTATCACAGCTTTATAATATAGCTTTAAGCAAGGTATTGTGATACCCCAGCTTTGGTTTTCTTTTTCAACATTCCCCTGATAATTTGGGGTCTTTTCTGGTTCCAGACAAATTTTAGGATTTTTTGTTTCAGCTCTATGAAAAATGTTGATAATAATAATTTGGTAGGAATTGCATTGAAAGTGTATATTGCTTTGGGTAGAAAGACATTTTTACAATGCTTATTCTTCCAATCCATGAGCATGGAATGCTTTTCCATCCCTCTGTATGTCTTCCTCAATTTCTTTCATAAGTATTTCATAGTTTTAGAGTACATATCCTTTACCTCTTTGGCTAGGTTTATTCCTGGGTATCTTATGGTTTTTGGTGCAATTGTAAATGGGACTGATTCCTTCATTTCTCTTTCTTTAGACCTATTGTTAATGTATAGAAATGCAATTGATTTCTGTGCATTGATTTTGTATTCTTCCATGTTGCTGAATTGCTGTATGAGTTCTAGAAATTTTGGGGTGGAGTCCTTTGGGTTTTCCACGTAAAGTATCATATTGTCTTCAAAGAGAGAGTTTGACTTCTTCTTTGCCAATATGAATGCCTTTTATTTCTTTCTGTTGTCTGATTGCTGAGGCTAGGACTTCTAGTCCTAGTTGTTAGTGTAATTTTAAATAGAAATTTTTGTATTATGTCTTTACTTTCTATCTTCTGGTTAAACTCCAGAGTGGATACAGAGAATAATTTATTACTGAGGATATCACTACCTCTCTTTAGAAATTTTGCAACTGCCCCCACTTATCCCTGGGGCTTGCCATAATGGCATTTGGTACCATTGTGAAGGAATCTCCATTGTGCAGAATATAAGGATGTCTCACATCCAGTGACTAAGCACACTAAGCAGTGGCACCATGCTTCAGTGTGTGCACTATTAGACTCTGTCCATATCTTCCAGCAATGATGGATTACATCCTGCTATCCGGCTGTAGATCCAAGTTGGTCAAATATTTTTCCTACCTTCTTTTCTGAGTACAGGATGGTTTTAAATAGCTTAGAGCTCAATGCTCCCTTGTCCTACATGACAATTTTAGTCCTCTGTAGTTGCAGGACATTAATTCCTACTATCACTATTTGCTTCCAGACTCAGAGCCTAACACATCTGTGGCTTCAGCCTTACTCACAGCTTTATGTAACAGCTCTGTTCCTGGTCCACAGAGATGCCTTTCGTGTTTCTAAGGCCACCTGTGTTGTTTTGCTACTTTACACACCATTGCTGTGTGTTTGGACTGGAGGGTTATGTTTTGAATCCACTGAAGAAAACTTGGCCAGGGGTTCATAACATTTGGTTTTCATAGAAAAATTCTAGCTTTTTTTTTTTTTTAATTCAAATGCCTTCCTTAGTGGCTACAAACTACTGAACTTGTCTGAATATTGTTCGGGGGAAATTTTTTAAAAGGGAAACAAAAACACATAGCAAATAAGTAGAGCAGTAATTCATAGTTGTCAGTACTAGTGATCTGGTAACTTGTGTATTTAATATTTTTCTCAAGGACATTAAGTTCTATTCACAGGTGTATTCCAGGAGGCCCTATTATCTCTGAAGCCTGCCAATTGGAGCATTAGCATGATAAATATGACAATATAATATTTACTGCTTTTCCTTAATGGTGTATCTTTGAAGGAACTGGAACACTGCATGGGAAGATCACTGTTTACCCCTCAAGCATATAGGCAGAATGGCTTAACTGGTTCCATGTCCTTTCAAAGAATTCTTTAATGAGGTTGTACATCCTCCAGCTCTGCTTCCAATGTTCTATTCTCATTAAAAAGGAAAGTGTGTATGTCAGAGACTGAGTCTGGGCTAGACAAAGACTCTCTCTGATCATCTTGTTGTTCCCTGGGCTAATTTTTAGGCCCTGAGATGAACTAGATATCTTTTCCTCAAATCATTATTAGATAAGGGTAAAAACAAAAACAAAAACAAAAACACTGTAGACAAGTAGGCCAAGCATCTGAATTTAATGTATGTATGCATCAATTTTTGTCTACATCAAAGATCTCCACCCCATAAGTGTTCTGTTCAATTCTTTCTTCCCTTTCCACTTTTGTCCTCCCGCCGTCTTTGTTCAGACTTGGATCACTTGACTGTCTACTAATTGCAGAGAAAAATCATTACCTCTCCCCTCAACTACTGCAAAATCCCTGTAAGTAGTTTGTCTACTTAAACTCTTAATTCGGTTCCTCAAAATAAACTAAAATTATTTTCTTTTTTTTTTTTTTTTTAAGATTTTACTTATTTATTTGACAGAGAGAGAGAGAGAGAGATCACAAGTAGGCAGAGAGGCAGGCAGAGAGAGAGGGGGAAAGCAGGCCCCCTGTTGAGCAGAGAGCCCGATGTGGGGCTTGATCCCAGGACCCTGAGATCATGACCTGAGCTGAAGACAGAGGCTTTAACCCACTGAGCCACCGAGGTGCCCTTAAAATCGTTTTCTTAAAAACAGTTTTAAAAGCAAAGTGATAGAGGAAAAAAATTAAAAATAAAACAGCACCAAAAGATACACAAATAAAGTCAATATTTTCCACCTCCACCCCTCCTCTCCCTCAGTACCATTCTAAAAGAATAATTTCTGTTTTTGGAGCTTATATTGGTTATCTCAGTGATTCTAAATATAGTGCTTTATAAGAATATAAAATCATCAATTAAGCATTATCATTCTGCCATTGTCCTTCTTGCTTCAACTGATGAAGATTTAGATGCCTTCCTCTCAACTTCTCTCATTCTAATTACATCACTGACCTCAGTTCCACCACAGACTTCTTTTGCTACTTTAAACAGTACTCCTTTTTAAAAAATATTTATATATTTGAGAGAGTGGGGGGGGAGGGGCAGAGGGAGAGGAAGGAGAGAAGAAGACTCCCCGCTAAGTGCACAGCCTGACGCTGGGCTCAATCCCATGACCCTGAAATCATGACCTGAGCTGAAACCAAGAGTCGGATGCCCAAACAACTGAGCCACCCAGGCACCCATCAAACAGTATTCTTAAAACCTTACTTCTGCATCTGCTCACTATAGGCCAGAACTACCCAGAAGAACATCTTGATAATAGAAATGTTCATATCTATTCTATTCAATATGGTAGTCAACTACCTACTGTGAATACTAAGTACTTGAAATCCGGCAAGTACAACTGAGGAACAACAGAATTTTAAATTCTGTTTGATTTTAATTAATTTAAAACTAATAGCCGTATGTGAATAGTGGTAACTGTACTGGATAGAGCAACTATAGGTAGATAATATCTTTCAATTAGCTACAGGTTTTCTGGCCAAGGATTTTAGCTCCTTCATTTCTTTCCACCTCTTCTCATCCTTCCCTCTCGCAACCTCAGTTATCTGTGGTTTTATATTTATATTGCCCAAATTAGTAATGTTGGCATGTTATTTGTAAGTATAGTTAAAACTTCTATGATAAGTCTAAGGTTAATCCTAATGCTGAAAATCTAAAAATTACATTACTATGATTCAGCTCCCTTCATAGCTCTTTTCATGACTTCAAATTTTGTGGAGATGTATTTATTGTTTGTCTCTTTTAAGTCTGATGAAGGCTAGAATCTTGCCCACCTTGCTCAGTATTACAATCGCAGAGCCTAACATAGTGATCAATAGGGAGCCTAACAGATGTCGCATAAATATTGAATGGATAATCATGTTTCATTTGTTGTTCAGATATTTTGGCATCATCTCACAGAAAGGAAGCTCAGTACATGCTCCTTGAAGGAATAAGTGTTGATAAACAATATTTTCCTTATCATTTCAGGCAACTACTATTACTCTATAAAATTTTTTTTTCTTCTTCATACTTAATCTATAATAGTGTTTGTAAACCCTTTTGATATGAAAATTCCTCTGCTAGCAATATATAATCTAAGAGATTAAATGAAAATGATTGAAAAATCATTTTGTTATTTTGTATTGTGCATGATGATGTGATTTTAAGTGTACTTGATTTTTATCAGTAGACCATTATACTATAAAATTTATTTTAATAATTGCTTAGTGACAGACATAATATATAAAGATTGTATATATATAACAATATCAGTGCAAAAAAATTTTTTTTCAGGAATGGGTGAGATGGTGAGGATAGTGATGATTCTTTATATGTATAACATATAAAGATTAAAGTGATGCATATTCTTTATGTCAATTTTGTAAAATATCATTTGGTGGTATATGTGGTATATATATTATTTTTTTAATTTTTTAAAAAAAATTTATTTTAGGGAGTGTGTGCATGTGGATGGAAAGGCAGAGGGACAGGGAGAGAGAGAATCTTCAAGCAGACTCACTGCTGAGTGCCAAGCCCGACACGTGGCTTGATCCTCGGACCCTGAGATCATGACCTGAGTTGAAATCAAGAGCCAGACACTTAACTGACTGAAACACCCAGGCACTGCTTTATAGCATATGTTTTAAATGGTGTATTTGAATTTGGGCTAAATGTATACTTAAATGTAAGTTGAAACTGAACAATACGCTAAAGTTTCAAAAACTTTCATGGGTAAAATGCTCTCATGTTTTCTATTTTAATTATTTGCATTTTACATTTTGAAATTCAACTGCTGTGTGCATGTGTCTGTACATAAAACATACATATAAGTCTTTCAAATGTTAAGAGAAGTTTCAGGATGGCATTTATAGGTAATTCTTTGTAGCTAATGGATTTTAGGAATGCATAAAGTTTGCTGCCAATAAATGAGAAGCAATTTTTTAAATAATTGCCACATAATTTTTTTTCTATTTAGCACTTGATATTGAAATTCCAGATGTTCTACATAGGGATTCTTGATTTGAAGAATTAAATTACAAACCTGGTAAACAGTATATGGGGCAGAATTTCATTATTATTATTCTTTTAACTTGTATTATTCATTAACTTTTGAATATCAGAATTCTGCTTTCCTATCTTTAACCAATGCTTTATGACTAAGAGTCATAATGTTCAAAACCATCAAGAGCTAGCCTGCTGAAGAAAGTAACAAACAATTTCAGCTGTGTCCAAGTCAGGAACCCTCCTTCCTGATCACCTTTGATCACAGCCCATATTCAATATTCAGGACCTCTGAAGCTATAATAGTAAAAGAAAAAAAATGCTAAAGTATTTTACTTACTGATTTAAAAACTGAAAAAAAAAGATGCCACTGTTAAAAATGTTAGTCTCCAGGAGTATCTTTCCAAACTCTGGGGATTTCTGAATTGTAAGTGGGAGCTACTGTCACGATCTTCTATGATTAACTTAAAAAGCTGACTCCTTTATTCATTAAATATAAATGACACTATAGAGGACATACTTCTGTATCATAAGATGGACCTTACCAAACGTGAGCCCAGTCAGCATTAGTAACTAAGTCATATACCTTCAAGGACTGGAGCCATTTTCATCCAGAATCACAATAATTCCCTCTTTATCTCTATTTCAATGCATGCATGAATCCTGGAGTTTAACTGCAAAATGGCAGCTGGTACTGCTGTCTTGTCCTATGTAAACACCTTGGAGGTTCGGGGATTGTTTCAAATCATGCTAGCATGTCACCCACGTATTTAGGTATCCATCCCATTTTCACATAGCCTTACCTGTCATCAAGAGAAATCACAACAGCAGGTTTGACTAAACATTGATTTGAGCAGCAGGCTGAGTATTCAATCTTTCTCTCTTTGATTCCTGTTCTCTCTAGCCTTCATTCTGAACATGGAACCACACTGCAAAGTACCTGACCATTTCTATTCCACTCAGATTTATCTAAACTTAGCTACCCTGAGTAACTGACCTCTTTGATTCTGTATGTTCTCAACCAGTGGTGCTGTGACAAGCCAAATCAGACATAACATCTGATTATGCTGCTCCTAAAGCACTACATGTATGGTAACAAATTTCATTCTTAAAGCAGGCAAGAGAGATAGTTCCTGCTCCACAGAAAGAGAGAGCTTCAGCTCTCAAAGTGCACTAGGGAAGAAACTAGTAAAGGATAAGCACTGTCTCTGCTTGCTCTCTCCTTCTAGGGCCCTTCTGTGTCTCTCTCTCCCACCCTCCTCCCTCCATCTCTTTTTCTCATAAATTCATCTTCACCTTGGTAGGTCTGAGAAATTCCCAGAGAAAAGCTATGATTTCTGTGGAGGACAAAAGATCTTATGAAGGTGATGAGATATAATCCTTGACCATTCTAATGGGTTGAATAGTATCCCCCCCAAAAAGTCAAGTCCACCTGAAACTTTAAAATGCGACCTTATTTGGAGACAGGGTCTTTGCAGATGTAATTAATCAAGGGTGGAGATGAGACATAATTAATTAATCAAGGGTGGAGATGAGATTACATTGGCTTGCACCGGAATAGTGTGGGCTCTAAATCTAGTGACTGGTGTCCTTGTAAGAAAAGGAGAAGACACAGAAACACACAAAGAGAAGAAGGCCATGTGTAGACAGAGGCAAAGATTGCAGTGATACAGCTACAAGAAACAACAGGATTGCCAAGAGCCACTAGAAGCTAGGAAGAGGCAAAAAAGGATTCTTCCCTAGAGCCCGCAGAGGAAGCATGGCCCTGACCATCTTTTGATTTCATACTTCTAGCTTCCAGAAGTCTTAAAGAATAAATATCTGTTATCTTACCTTTGCGTTAATTTGTTATGACAACTCGAGGAAACTGACACAATCACCTAACCCCTCCTCTGGAGTTTTGGATATTGCTCTCCTCCAACTTCCCACGTGCCTCTGCAACTACTCTTCATTCTCTTCTGTCATCCTTTTCCTCTACCTACTACTTAAATTAGGACATTCCCCAGAATTCTGTCCTTGACCATTTTCTCATTTCAGAGTGCCTGAGCAATCTTGTTCAATTTCATGCTTTTAAATTACCACTCTGCTAATAACTCACAAATACAAAGCTCCAATCAGACTTCTCTCTAAATCTTTTGAGATTTACTTTTAGTATCTTACTTGATATCAAAAACCTATGTCAAAAAGCACAGGTTCAAAAATAAATTCATTTTAAACCCCTTTTCCATACATTCTTCTCCTCCTTTATCTCCTAATAAATACCTAAATAGAAAATACCTAAAAAATACCTCCTCCTTCCTAATCCTTTATTCCCTATTTATTTTCTTGCAGCATATTTGGTCCAATGACAAAAGCCAGAAATCTTGAGTCATCTAAGAAGTCCCATGTTCCACTCCCAACAGCCAGTGTTTTAGCAAGCCATTTGTTTAATAACTTTAAGTTCCCCTGAATTGACTATTTTCCTAGCAAAGGTCCTCGTCAACTTTTAGTTTTATCTACCTGGAGCAGGTTTCTGTTGATCTCGCTGCTCTCCAAACCATCCCACAGTATCACAGACACCAAAATACCACTAACATCCAACTATGATAGCATCACTTCCCCGCTTAGAATCCTTCAAGGATTCTCAGTTGCCAAAAGGTAGAGTCTCCTTCCAATGACTTGACTATCTTCATGTCCCATTATTTTCCCAAGCTCCCAACGTGGATTTTAGTCACACTGACCAACCTGCCATTCTCTAACTTAGCCATACTTTCCAACATTTCCGTAGCTCTGTCCATTTCGTTCTTTAAAAATACCCTTCCATGAGACTCTTAACCATAGGAAACAAACTGAGGGTTGATGGAAGGGAGGTGGGTGGGGGGATGGGGTAACTGAATGATGGGTATTAAGGAGGGCATGAGATGTGATAAGCATTGGGTGTTATACATAACTGATGAATTATTGAACTCTACATTTGAAACTAATGGTTTCAACTATATGGTGGCTAATTGAATTGAAATTAAAAAAATATAATACCCTTACTCTTTACCACATTTATTTGGCTCACTAGAAGACTCTTGATACCTCCCACAAGACTTCTGGGTTTCCAATCTGTTTTAAATACCCCTCTGCTGGGTCAGCAGAGCTCCCTCCAGAAACACTTACATCACTTACTATTGACAGTTTTCACTGAGAAGTCTCACTCAACAATTAAGTCCATAAGACAGGGACAGTGTTCAATTTATAGACAACAACTATTTTAGAAATTATGAGCAATAAAGCTTATACATTAAAATATTTAACAAATATACAGTATGTGTGTCTGTGTCAATGGATTTTTTTTTAAATGTAATGATTTTAAAGGAAGCAGTTAACAACAAAGTTGTGTGACTGGGATGAATACTGAGAAGAGATAAGACCTGAAGAAGGTCTTAAAGAAACAGTGGGACTTACATAATTAGCCTGTGATATTCCGGATAAAACAAAAAAAGCAAGAACAAACTTGGCATAGGGAGTCAATAAACTGATGGGTTTAACAGCAATTTGGCAGATAGTTTTGTTACCTTGACACCAGTGATGTTGACTGGCTCCACTGAAGTGCCAGGCTGGTATGGCCTAATGCAGTTGCTGAGTCCATGAATGGAGGTGTTGTCCCTGGAGTATCTTTGGTTACAGAAGAAGTCTAAAAAAATAAAGAAAAGGAAACCATCTTTCCCAGTATCCTGGACAACGTTCGAATGAGTCAGAATCCTAAGTCATGATTTCAAACAAAACAGGCAGATGTATGGGACATTCAAGCTATCCCTTAGCATGTTAAATTGCTTCATCCATGAACCATGGGAAATCAAAGCCAGTTAGTATCAGCTGAGAAAGGGACTTGGGAATTTTCTCTGGTAGCTTAACTCAGGTTCCCAAATAGCAGTACTGTAAGTTTGTGCATCCAATTCCATACTTTACTTCCTATAATAAGCTTCAAAGAGTGCAAAATTTCAATTCTTTGGACAAAACTGACCAAAACACCCAATTGTTTGCTGTTGCTTATCTTGTAATAAAAGCTGTATTTGGAAGCAAACTTGTCAAAAGGCTTCTGTTAGATGGCCTCTTTGATGCCATTTAAAGGTGGGTATTGTTTAAAGTATGATATTGTCTTAGACTCCTCTAGAAAGCATATATGACTAAATTGCACTTATTTGTACCTTATGCAGAGTCCTTTTGAGTGAAGTTATAGCAAGATTCTGAGTATTTAAGATATGAACAAGGTAATTATCACACAATTTGCATTTTATGTAAGATAGACTCAAAGGAATACATGTTAAATTACTGAAAGAAGTTGGTAAGGTTGAAATAGGTAAATTCCCCAATGAATACACTTTGAAAGGATTTCCATGAATGGGCCAAGGGATATTAGATAGGCATAAATTTTAATAAGGAGAACACAGGACAAGGAATGAAGCAAAAGGAATTTTGTTTCTTTTTCCTTTTAATGTTTTTCTGCCCGGAAACAACTGGGTCTTCTATTTTTTTAAAGCAGAGAAAGTCAATTATCATATGGTTTCACTTACTTGTGGAGCATAAGGAATAACATGGAGGACATTAGGGGAAGGAAACGAAAAGTGAATTGGGGGCAATTGGAGGGGGAGGCAAACCATGAGAGACTGTGGACTCCGTGAAACAAACTGAGGGTTTTGGAAGGGAGGGGGGTGGGAGGGATGGGTGAGCCTGGTGGTGGATAATAAGGAGGGCATGTATTGCATGGAGCACTGGGTGAGGTACATAAACAATGAATCTTGGAACACTGAAAAAATAAAATAAAATAAAAAGACCACATGCTGATTATAAGGATTAAGCCAATAGTTCTCATTCTTACTGTAAATATTAGGACCTATTAGAATTTAGTCTGGTCAATTAACCAACTTAGTAAGTCATTGTCATCCTTGATTTTCTATTAAGTACCAGCCACAATTCAATATAGTTGGTCTCAAAGGAAACAACCAATAGACGTTGGTCTGATGGAATTCTGAGGGGAAATATCTGATATGTTCCAAGGGAACTAGGAGGAAAATAGTTATTTTCAGCTACCCAGATATGATGTGTTTCTAACCAACAATTTTGCCCCTGGTGAAAGACTTTTCTGTAACTTAAGTTCAACACATCTACTTTTATGGGTAATTATTATGTATGGTTGGGGGATGTTTGTCCCTAAGCTGTTAGTATCACATCTTAGCACTCCTCATGGACACTCAGGTGGCACTTCCCTTGAAGTTTTTCATCTAATATCATGTCAGTTTTCTTCCCATTCTTCTATCCATCTTCCCTACCACTTACTTGTACCACACTTCCTAGTGGAATCTAGGATGCAAAGTTCTCTAATCACCTCTATAGCTCTACTTCATCTATCATTATTCCCATTTACAAATAAAGAAACTGGTCTTAAACATCTCTCTACTTTAAGGCAGAAAAGGCTGAAGAAACACTAGACTTCCAGTGGTTACCCTGTTAAATCATGAGAAAGATATTTTTGACATTTTCCCTCAGTTTTATAAAATTACCAAATTGTTTAAATCCCCATAATGTCAGAAAAATCAAAGCAGAACTCATATTAGGTTGCCATTTCTACTGTACTTGAGTCTTTTGTTCTCATGCTTTTTCCACTGGATCATGTGGGGAAAAGGTCACCAGCTAGAAAAACCCAGATTATTGCCAATATCTTGAGTTCCAATTATTTTTAACCACTGGGAGTGGGTGGGGGCGACTCAGTGTAGGCATCAATTACGTCTGATCTGACTAAAAATACTTGGCTGTTGTTATTGTTTTCATCAAAAAAAAAAAAAAGTCTGAACACATAGCATGGTGCAGAGAAACAGAGACTTAAACTTCTGGGAGGAGGGAACATAGAAAGTTAGCTCTAAAAATGATCACACTATCAATGTATAAAGCTTTAGTTTCTGTTTATTTTTCTTCTCTGAAAACATAAGGGAAATTTAATAAATGTTTTCTAACATTCATATAAGCAATACCCTGAGATTGATAAGTATCTTCTATAATACTAGCTCCTTGTTGTTTTTTTTAACATCAAAAGAAGATGTATGTGGCACTTGGGTGGCTCAGTTGGTTAAGTGTCTGCCTTCTGCTCAGGTAATGATCCCAGGGTCCTGGGATCAAGCCCCGCATCGGGCTCTCTGCTCAGCGGGAAGCCTGCTTCCCCCTCTCCCACTCCCCCTGCTTGTGTTCCCTCTCTCACTCTCTCTCTCTCTCTCTGTCTATGTCAAATAAAATAAATAAAATCTTTAAAAAAAAAAAAAGAGGATGTGTATCCATTCAACAACTACATTTTGGATACCCATTGTTTTGAGACCTTTTGTAGGCATATATAAAGACTCTGCCCAAATCGTAGTGGAGTGAAGATATGAAGGAGAGCCCAAAACACAAAGAAACACATAAAGTTTCTATAAATTTGTAAGCTCAGAGAGGAAATTTTTTTTAAAAAAATTGTAGCTATTTTGGATACTTCTGAGAAAAGTTTGAGAAAAAAAACTGGAGGAAGTCTTGAAAATTGGAGTTGATGATTGGAGTTGATAAGATGATTTTATTTATCATCTTATGTAGATGAAAAACATTTTTGTTGATTGAAGATAACATAAGTGGTACTTGATTTGTTCATTGATGCCCTGTGAAGGCACAGAATATAATTTGAGAAATTTATTTCTGCAGAGAATTCTGACCCAGTCACAATGAAAGATTCCAGTTGAGGACAATTTTATGTTCTGCCAGGAAATTAAGCAAAATATGTGGGACACAGGATGAGTCAAGATGGAAGGATAAACTTCAGTTTCTTTTCCTTGCAAATACTAAAGTGCTGTTCTGTTGGGAGTTTATTTTCCTCTCCTCTTGAATTGTAATACCAAGGTTTGACTAAGGTTAAGAAACAATAATCAAGATGGGATCATCATAAAAGACTCTTTTTTTTTTTACAGGATATAAGTATACTTATTATTTATTTTTTTATTAACATACAATGTATTATTTGCCCCAGGGGTACATGTCTGGGAATCATCAGGCTTACACATTTCACAGCACTTACCATAGCACATACCCTCCCCAGTGTCCATCACCCAGCCACCCTATCACCATAAGAGGCTCTTAATCTCACGAAACAATCTGAGGGTTGCTTGGGGGGTGGGGCAGGTAGAGATAGGGTGGCTGGGTGATGGACACTGGGAAGGGTATGTGCTATGGTGAGTGCTGTGAAATGTGTAAGCCTGATGATTCCCAGACATGTACCCCTGGGGCAAATAATATATGTTAATAAAAAAAAAAAAGAAACAACAATCTAATTGACACCAATCTTTTTACCCCCTATCTCCTGTAATTCACTTTCCTATGACAATAATCAAAGATATACAATCTCAACAGGAGTTGAAGAATTAAGTGATAGCCTTAGGAAGCTGAAATGAAGACTTCGAAAAGAAAGGTGCGCTAGAGATAAACACTTTGCTCCTCGTGCTTCACTATTGTCCATGACAACCACGTTTCTGCAGTTGTAGGATGTTTCCTATTTGCTAACATTATAAATACTCTACTATGAAACCTGGAATTGTTTTTCATTTCTATCAAGTGTGAGAGGGGGAGTTTATCTATTCCACATTTTCTGAAAGGAAAGACTCCTTTTATGCAACTCAGCTAAGGACTCTGGTGTGCCAGGGAGTGAAGCTGTGCATAAGATGAGGAAACTCTACAAGAAAGATCCTGGGGAAGGACCCAAGAAGTGACTACAGATGCAGGGAGGTAGTTAAGATGACCTAGCCCCTTTTCGGTTCCTAGGGGGACATGAAGGATCTAGCAACCAGACCTAAAAAAATAGCAGAATAAAGAAAAATCCGTGGCATTTCTAACCACTTTGATCCTAGATCCTAAGAAGTTAGATAGTGCTCATTTCCCCCATTTTGTAAGTGAAAAGGCATGGATACTTCAATGGCTTTAGTTTCCCAACATTTCTCCTTTCTGAAGAAGGAGCCAAGCCTGCCAGGAAGTTACTGAGTCGGTCCAATGACCTATTAGACTACAGTCTTTTTTTTAGAGCCCTTTAAAAGGTGACAGAGAATTCAAGGTTACCAAAAGCATAGATTATAAGTGGCACACGTGGAATCACTCTCCTGACCTCATAAAAAGCAGAGCCTATAAAGGGGGCATGCCAACAGGCCAAACCTCAGGTGTGAACTGATTTCCCAAGAACACTGTGGAACAACTTGAGGAGTTTCATCGTCTGTGGAGCCTCGGAGACCAGAACTCCAAATTTATCTAGGTTCTGGAGAGACCTTAGAGGTATACATGCTGCAAAATGTAACTTCCTGTCTCTATAGGAAAGAAACTCTTTTAACAGGGCTAATAAAATGAGCTCCTAATGAGGCCTCTCAAACATCAAACAGAGTGAAAACACACTTAGATGAGGTAAGTGTAAGGGGATCAGAAACATCTCCCCACCCCCAAAAGAGTTTCCTTTCAAAGCCATGTGGGCTGAAAAGTTAAGGATGCATCATACTTTGCCAAAGCCAAGATATCTGGAGCAAGACTTTGAAGATATTAAAGGATTAATGAGTGCCTAATTAGGAACTGGCCAAAGTCACCCAGTCTTTATGTCATCCTCTACTGTCTCCCAGCCAGAATGTAGAGGTCCGACCCCATCCACCACCACACCCCACTTTCTTCAGTAAGCTTCAGTTTTAAAAGAGCTGTTCTCTTTTAAAACTACTCTCTAACAAGAATGTGATTAGGAACAAATTTTTAAATCTTAGTATTTGTGGAGTCACACACACAATCCTTTTTTCTTGTACCCATATAATGACCATAATCCTGCCCAAAATAGTCTGTACATAAGCATAAGCACACATTCAGAAGTTATGATTCTAAGTTAGGAGTTACGATTAACATATTAAAGAAGATTTCATCTCAATAGTAGTAAGAGTTTCTATGAAAGACAGTTGTGTTTAGGGAGATCGAAGGCAAGTTGTTTGAGAAGCTGGTGAGTGTTCCAGCCCTGGAAGTGAGGCTGAGAAATGCCTGAAAGAAATAACAGAGGTTGTACGATATGATATTAATGACATGACATTCCAACACGCTGGCACTTAGATTTGATAACCTCTACAGTTCCTTCCGACGCTAAGATTCTATCATAAATAAATGAGGGTACAATAGATCACTTTTAATGGTTATACCAAGGATTTCACTCCTCAGGAAGACATTGTTCAAAGAAATACAAATGGCCAATCAAGACATGGGAAGATGCTTGACATCGCTAGCCACATAAGATACAAATACAAATGACATCCACATAAGATACCACTTCACACTCACAAGGGTAACTATAATCAAAAAGACAGATAATGACAAGTGTTTATGATGTTGTGAAGAAACTACAATTCTCATATACTTCCGGTAGAAATTTAAAACAGTGCAGTTGCTCTGGAAAACAGGGAGCAGTTCTTCAAACGCTTAAACATAAATTACCATATGATCTAGCAATTCCACTCCGAGGAACGCAGCCAAGAGAAAGGAAAACAAATGTCCACATAAAAACTTGTATGTAAATGCTCACAGCAGCATAATTCTTAATATCCAAAAAAGGTTAAACAACCTAAATGACTATCAACTGATGCATGGATAAACAAAATGTGGTATTATGCATACAGTGACATATTATTTAAGCATAAGAAAGAATGACGTACTGATACCTACGTGGAGGAACCTTGAAGACGTCATGCTAGTGAAAGCAGTCAGTCACAAAATGCACCACATTTTGTGTGATAGCTCTCATTGTGTGATTCCATTTTAATGAAATGTCAAATAGGCAAATTCATAAGGACAGAAAGTAGACTAGTGGTTGCCAGGGGCTATGGGGGTTCAGGAGACATGGAAATTAATGGCTAATGAGTCAATTTCTCTCTGGGGTGATGAAAATGCTCTAAGTGGATTGTGGCAATGGTTTCACAACTCTATGAATATACTATAAAACACTGAATTGTGAATGCATAAATTGTATGGCATGTAAACTCTATCTCTTTAAAATTGTTATGTGTTTTTTTAAAAAGTGTCTTTGGAAAATCGGCCAGCAGAAAAGTTTAACTGACCCGTTGGGGCAAGACTCTGATCAGACTGATGATGAGCCCAGGCCTATGGCATCTGCTGGCTTCAAGCCCTGCCAGGAAGCTGGCTGTCAGAAGGGGGCAGTGAGATGTGTCTCTGCTGTTCCGCATTCGCCACTCATACCAATCAAACTGAAAGCAGAAAACTCTGCCCTTAGCTGCTAACCCATTCCAGGCTGTCCCTCCCTGTGCCACCCTCACCCGACAGTTGTGTAGTCTGCCACTCAAAGCAGGCTGATGAGGGTGGAACCCATCCAAAAGAACACTCAAAAGCTGGCCTAGACATAGTATTAGCTCAGAAACTGCGCTTTTACCTCAGTGGCTTAAGAATTTTGATTCATTAGGTAACAGTTTATCTTTGATGATGTACAAATGCATGACTCAGTTTTGTGGCTTTTAGCACTTCAATGCTGGGAATCCACTGAAGCCCATTTTACTTATTCCAGAGACAGCCCTGGACTTCTGCCCTAACTTCTTCCTTCCTCCTGGCTCCCATAATAGGGAATTTCTTATATGTTGGCCGCTCAGGAGAGGTGCTGAGATGCTGTCATTTCACTGGTATAGCTCTAGTTTTTTTGAGGGCTTTTCAGTCTTTTGAATCTTCTATTAAATTACAAATATCAATGATCAGATAATAGCTTTATCTGGGATTTTGAAGAACGGAAAACAGGTTTAAAAACATAATCCAATTTCCCCTCAAACTTGACCTTGCTAAGATCAGAGTAAGTCAATGGATTTTTCTAGTAGGGATGCCCCAAATAGTTGATAAAGAGACCTTGTCAGGATCTGATTTCCAGCGCTATAGATCTAGAGCCTCATGTAACCTGAATGCTCTTTTGTCTACCACCTACAGACACAAATAATTCACAGTGACATTGTGACTCAAAAGCTGTAGGCTTATTGCCTTCATTCACATAATGCTAAGAACTTGGCCCCTTGAAAAGTCCTGCAAGGTATTTCTGGCCTTCTCCAAAGAAGCCTCACATGTGTTCAAGCAGGCCCTACACATTCTGCTGTTCCTACGGGGCCAGTGGATCTGCTCCCAATCTTCTGACTACCTGGGCAACTGTTGCACCCACTGAGCTCTCACTCTGTCCACCAGCAGCACGCTTGCCAAAGAATGCTGGTTAGCTCGGGGGGCTGTTTTCCCTTGTTCAAAGCACCTCGTGATGCTGCTTTGAGGGAGTTTGTACCAAAGGGAAATGTTTTCCCATTCCCAGGAATGGGATGAATATGAATATAAATATGAAACCCCAGAATGTATCTCTCCCACTGTTCTCTCTCATTGAACTCCCAAGTATCTATGCACAAACCTTCATGTAGGTACTTCAGGCAAAGTGAGCCAAAACCCAATTCAGATCCAACCCTTGTAAGTCATAGTCAGACATCCCTACAAAGCTCTCTATATTTTTCAGGTTAAGCCAAGGTCAACTTATCTTATTTAAACTTATATAACAGGACACCTGGGTGACATAGTCAGTTGGGTGTCCAGCTCTTGGTTTTGGCTTGGGTCATGATCTCAGGGTCATGAGATTGAGTCCTGTGTCATGAAATTCAGCCCCTCATAGGGCTCCTCACTCAGCACAGAGTCTGCTTGGAATTCTCTCTCTCCCTCTCCCTCTGACCTCCCCCTGCTACTTGTCCTCTCTCAAATAAACCAATCATAAAAAAAACTCATCTAAAATTTAATTGTTGCCAATCAAATCCAAGGAGATTTGAATACAAAAAGCCTCATTTTCAACTTATTAGTTTAAAAGGAAAAAGTATTACCAAGTTAGCATTTTCTCTCTTTCACCTAAGAAAAAGATAGTCAGGCAGGCAAGCTTTCAGAAGAATTATTGGTGAAAGGCTAAGAGCAAAGAAGGGTCACCACCAATAAAATATAGCAGCCTTTGCTCATGGTATATAGATTTTCCAGGTTTCTATCAGCCACATGTTAACAAACCATGAGTACAGATCTCATCCTTTAACTTGAGTTGACTTTTGCTAATCTTAGTTGCAAAGAAATGCTCAAATTATATTGTACCTTACCTTCTTACCCTTCTTAAATCATGATCCTTCCTAGGATTGGGACTTGAAACAGAAAAGTTCTGAATTTAACAAATAAGGCTTTGATAATCCTTTATTAATTATGCTCTGACTATAGATTTCTGTACAGTAAGACTTTATAGGAGCTGCCACTTTTATCTCTACTTATGTAACAGGATATTAAAATGGGACTCTTGTTTTTTCAGCTTTTTAAGTGATACAAAGATCAAGAATGATAAAAGAAGAGCTGGATCCCCCCTTTTTCATGTTCTGGAGTCAGGTGCTACATCATCTATGGAAAACAAGCTGAGAGATCATAAAAGCAGTTCTCCCAATATCAGCCCATCACCAACCTCTTAGCTACAAGGGAGAGGTTAAAGAGGTCAGTAGGTGAGAATGCCACGGAAAGGTTTATGGAATGCTGTGATATCCATCCCTCCTCTGGGGATGGGAAGGAAAGTTCCTTCTCTTATCTCAAGTTGCCTGAAGACAAGCTTAAAGAGAACCATGTGTAGAACCTGACATGTATGTCTCGGAGTCTGAGGACATAGGAACTGTATCCAACCTTAAGTAAGGAATTTCTAAATATGAGAGGTTGGGGCTGTGCCTACTCTTGCAGAGAGTAGGAGAAGTGGCTGCCATGAGAACAGCCTGCCCTTTTAGTTAGATATTCTCCACGTCCCAGACGGGGACTCTAAGAAGAAGAGCAAAATGGGGTCACATATTGAGAGAGAGGCCAAGTAGTTTGCCCAGATGGTGGAGTGACCCCAACAGAGGAGAGAATAATCAGAAACTAGAAATGGAGAGCAGCATACAAATAACCAGAGCAGAAGCACTGCTTTAATCATGGGAACTGTGACTAAAGAGTCCCAGTGATGAGGTGGGGATTTTATAAAATCCACAAACACATCAATGAGAGAGATAGCCTTGGACATATGCCCAAACAGAAGTTACCAGAAAATCTAAGGAACCTGTCCAAGCTTTCATCTGGAGTGGGGAGAACAAGTTGAGAGGGTAACTGAAATAGGCAATAATGAGAAATAACAATAGTCATCATTATTCAGTTAACACAGTAGTTACTGTGTTCAGAAACTTCACACGTATTAATCCATAAAACTGCTTTCTACTTGTTCTCTAGTAATGTTCAGTAAACCAGTTACACTTATCTCCTATCATTTCCATATATAACAAATACACATTAAATACCCATAATGTACCATGTTAATGCCGAAAATGTAGTGGTGAACAAAACAGATATTTTAATGAGAGGGACAACATCCAAGTAGACAAGTAAGATAAGAACAAGTTGTGGTAAGTTCTGCAATGGAGTAATTAAAGAAAGTCAATTCAGGCCACTGTCTAACGGAACTTGTGAACATCAGTCTGTGATGTGACTTCAGTTACCTCATCAAGTGAGCCACAGAGTTCCATCACAGGAAGGGAACCATCAATCATGGAGATCATCTGAGCCAAAAGATTCTCTCATCACATATGTTAACATACCTGGAAATCCACCTTTCACCCTAACAAGGGCCAACCACAGCAGAGAGAACTGTTCTAGAATGTTGTTTCTATTCTCTATTGGGACCCAGTCGAGGTGTGAATGTCAACTTTACACTCTTTTTATCAATCAAAATATCAGCAGAACCACAAGCTTCCAATCACTTTTTATTACAAGAGGTTAGGATGGGCCTAGGAATCTAGAATTTGAGAATATGTGTCTCAAAATCTTGCTGAGAAGCAGAAAAGACTTAGTTAAATGTGCCTTCTCCCCTGTTCTTGTTGGGTTATGTGTTTCAAAAATCCAGTAAAGAAGCCTCAAAAGACCAGAAGCTTATTGTGAGGACTTGGAGACTGGACATTACTCCTTCTGTTCCTTCTAAGGCTCATATGACCAGTGTCCCTCTGCATATTCATTTCATTTTTTTTTCTACACTGGCCACAGCCTCTGTCCACTCATACCTTCTGCTTGGTGATTTGTTTTTAGGTTATTCTCTATTGTAGTCTCATCTCAAAGAACTTTTCATGTTCTTTGGGCTTCAGTTCCCACTCCTAGTTACTGTATCACTGCAGTTCAAAGATGTCATTGATTTTCTTAATATATATTATATGCATTTTAAAATTATATGACATATATATATAATTATATATTATATAATTTTAATAAGACATAGTAGCAAGAGAAGGAAATATACCCCACTAGATACATATACAGATTGTGTGATACAGATCTTAGTTTCAGATATGTAAAATGCTCGGAGGGAGATGAGCATCCAAGAATAAAACAAGTAGAGTGAGTGACTGCTAATTTGGGCAGCAGCTGATTAGGGCTGCTCATCTTCTATACCAACTGAATTATGATAAAGTGTTGGTCAGCCAGGCGCCTGCTGCTAGCTTCGATGCTCATCCTTGGTCCAATCAGTTAATGCTGTATCCAGAGGCTGAATGGCTCTTAACACAGTGGCTTGAGCCATTGTCTCCATGAGAGCTGTGGCATGGCAGCTCTCCTACAAGATTCTGGGAGGGAGCAAGAATCGACTTGCCAAGTGTCATTAAAAAAGAAGAATGGTCAACCCCCACTGTCCTGTGCTTTAGTATTTTTTCTACCTTACCAATATGATGCTGATTCCAGACTATGAAATCATAGCCAGAAACTACACAGGAAATCATGCCCACATTTGGTCAGTTTTTGTCCCTTACATCATTTGTTTAGCCTACTGTCTTTGAAGTCCAAGCTAGTATAAAAAAAGAAAAGTCTGAAGAATCTATACCAGATCGATTTAAATTTCTGAAGAATACCTAACTCTCTGAATTGTGAAATCACGTAACACTGATGTCATTTTTCAAGTAAAGACACAGCCTTAGAAGACCTGAGGGTGTCAAAGTCTTTTCCCTGCCGCCATTGGATGAACAAGTCTCATTTTCCTTTAGAAAAATCATTCCTGAGACTGCCAAGAGGCTGCTGGCAGATGTAGTTTATATTAAACAGATGGCTGGTCTGTAATTAAATGCTTGTCCATGGCCAGGTCCAGTGCATTGTGAATGCTGCAGGAGGTTATGCCAGTAGTTAATGAGTATGGACCACTTCCAGGATGAAGGTCAAGGAGAGGAAAGTGTTTTGTGGGCTTTCACATGAGATCACTAGAGAGATGAACAGAATCTGACCTATTGATTGTTGACAAAACCCTGTGGAAAGGAGTGCTGAATTATTCAAATACTAGTGAATCCAGAAATGGGGGATCTCTTTGCAGGGGTAAGCAGGAGAGATAAACAGTCGAGGTGTGTTTCAGGCTCATACACAGAACACACACCTGGAAATGAAGTAACACCGTGTCTACATCAACATACTGCTTGGATACAATTAATTTTTTTAAGTAAATTTAGAATGTCAGGGATGTGGGTTTCCTTTTATTTACAGGCAACTGAATAGCTCATATGGACAACTAAGCATTTCCTTTTTCAGCTGAAGATTTAGAAACATTTAGAAACAGCTTTAAAACGTTGATGATAGAGGAAGCCTCAGGTGTCAGAGACCTATCTTTTGGTTTGTGTTGGCAGAGCTACTACAAAGAACAGAGATTCCCTCAGATTATAGTAATGAGAGGACACAAGTGGAATCCAGAGCTTGTGTCTTAGCTCCAGCTCCCTGACAGATTATAACATAAAGCTGTTACTTCTCCCACATTTATTAATTACAGTACAGGTTTCTGTACAGAATATAGAAATATTGAATGCAAAAGTGAATTTTGTAGTTAGGGGCCTAAAACTGACTGTGTGTGCAATTTCAAATGGTCTAATACATCTAAAAGGACAAATTAGAGATAAGATCTGTTCTCAGATCTGTGCGAAGTGACAGGGCCTGGCTTGAGAGCCCCAGATAATAGTTTACCTCCAACTGGGCCAAATGAGAACAGGTCCTGTGACCTTTCAGTGGCCAGCAGGGCAGCTTGTGAGCCAGCCCTGGTGGGCCTGTACTCGTGTAGCTGATCCTGTGGCTGGAGCCTGCCTGCCTCCTGCCTGATCCTGGCCTGCAGAGAGCAGTCTGCTTGACCTACAGCAGCCCTCTGCCCAGGCAACATTCCTCACTACCTATCCTTCACAGTGTCCTGTTCTCAGTCACATGGGTTATACCGAGCGTTGCTAAAATGTTTGCATCTAAGCAAATGCAGAAGTGATTTCAAACTAAATGTTTTTATTGGCAATGTTTGTTTCTAACCCTCCTCCTCAGTCGAGTGAATGAAGACCCTTGAGATAAAAATCAGTGAGGTCAGGGGTGCCTGCATGGCTCAGTGGGTTAAGCCTCTGCCTGACTCTCTGCCTACTTATGATCTTTCTCTGTCAAATAAATAAATAAAATTTAAAAAAAATCAGTGAGGTCTGGAAGAGCACCTGAATGGGGGGAAAAAGCAGCACAGGGGTAACAGCTCTGGCTATTGGGCAGCCTGGCCCATAAAGGCTTACTGGAAAATACGCTTACCCAATGAAAACCAAAGAGGGGAGAATCTCCAAGCTAACTGCAGCTTAGTGCTTTCTTGTTCCTCTTTCTCTTTTGTTTACACCAAATCAAATGTCCAAACAGCAGTCTATTTGTCCTTTTAAATCTTCTTGGGAAAAAGAACCAGATAACACAGCTGATTTAAAAATACTGAGCATGCTCACTCCCACTGTTCCTAGCACCCACACCAATGCATTCATAGAGACTGCTTCCCAGGGAGGCCTCCAAACAAGCAGGTGTTATGTGCCTGAGTGGAGTGGGTGCTTTTCAGTCCAGGATTCTGGAAAGGTCCTACAGAAGGAGATGGCAGGTAAGCAATGGAAGGTGAAATGCTGTTGGAGGAGCCAGGCCCTGGAAATATCCTGGGGACAGAAGGACTCTAATATAGCCCAAAGTCCAGGGACTCTGAAAGCAAAGCAAACTCACCAAGTACAAGGTCCTATGAGGACTTTAACTGGAAAAGAGAGCTGAGCTTGGGCAGGTCAAACACATTTGGGACAGGATATTTATACACAGCTATTTCTGTAATTGGAATCAACCAGACATAAGCATTGCAGTTTACTTCAGTTCCCATCCCCTTGAGCACACACACCATCGCACATATTTATGTATTCTGCATGGCGTACATGCTGGGGGTGTGTGGCATAGCCATATATGGACAGAGACGTCGCTCTGATTTTCCTTTCTAGCCTTTCAGCACATCTCCTTCAGGGTCCACTCACTAATACCTAAACCCTTAGGACTGGCATTTGGAAGGCTCTATAAGAATTCTTGTTGGCAACAAGTTGAAATAGACATTCTCAGGTTTTACCTGAAGGTTTGGAGTTAGCAAGGTTAGGTTATACCCCGGAATCTGTATCTTTAAGATCTCATCAAGTGACCTTGATGCCTTGTTTGATAAGTAAGTGTCTGAAAAGTGAAAAAAATATCCATGAAGAAGTTCATTGGCAATATTTATTTTACTCTTTCCCCAGAACAGAGATTGCTGAAGCCTAATTTATTTGACCAAACTTATTTAAACAGAGACACACTTTCTGGATAGCTACATCTAGTCAAAGAACAGTATTACATAACAAATAGGGTTAGATTTTAAAATTTAGAGGCTCACCAATCTCTTCTTTTAGACTTTTCTCTTGATGATGATCTACTCCAGTTAACTATATTTCTAAAGTGGCCTAGATATTTATTTTAAGCTATTATAAAGAATTTGGAGTGACTATACACTATAAACAATAATCATTTTACATAAGTAGAGATAATGCTGAATAGACAGACCACCCGGCATTCACTCCACTAACTGTTGTTTTGTTTTGTTTTTATTAAGTATCTATAAGTAGTTTTATAATATGAACTTCTATTTGTCTTTGCTAATGACCTTTCAAAATACATTAGATGTCTTTAAAAAGAGCCTTCTACAGAATTACCTTATAACTGTTTTCAAGATAAAGCTGATATAAAACATTAAAAGGAATCCACCACTCCCAGTCCACAGACATATATGTATACAATATCTAATAGCTCTCTGGTTTGTTGGAGAATTATTATAGAACCAAACATTAAAATGGAAAGCTCCAGAGAATCAAGAAAACAAACGAAATGAAGATCTAAACAGTAAGGTTCCATAGAAACCAATTAGACATATGAAAATAAATGCATGGGAAAGCAGATGGAAGCAAATAGTGGGTCCAGGGCAATGTGGCAGCCTGAGCTTATGCACAAGTGGGTAAGAACTTTTAGATAGGAATTGTGAACTTACTAAGAGATTTTTTTTTTGCAAAATAATTTGTAACTGAGTAATAAGCCTGCTTAATTTCTCCTTTGCTTCATAAGAGATATTTCCCCAGTCATTATTTGTTTCTATCCACTCTATCCTCTCTGTCTCTGCATTGGAGTGAGTGAATGAGTGTGTGTGTGTGTGTGTGTGTGTGTGTGTGTGTGTGTGTGTGTGAGAGTGTGTGTGAGAGAGACAGAGACAGAGACAGAGATGAAATATGAAAAAACAAAACAGTGATCCCTCTAGAATGCCTTAGATTGGGAACCCAAAGGAGAAAAATAATCTTTGTTATATAGAAGCCAAATAGCATTCTCCACAGTATTAAAATTAATATAGAAATTTTAATAAATCATTTGATACTATTTCTTTTGGTTACATATAATGCCTCGCTCTGATTTATGCTAACCTCAACAAATCCAAATCCTGAGTTTGTTTTATTCAGAACTATTGAACAGCTCTTATGACAAAAACAGTGTATGAGTCAAATATTAGAAATAAAATAAGATGATGTTATTGCTCATTATGCTAACTACAAAAAAAAAAAAAGATCACTAGATTGCTAACAACAGGCACTAGCTACTGAAGCCACACAGCACTACCCAAACCAAGAGGAGGCAGTGTTGTGAAGGGGGAAGGGGAGATGAATGCTAGAGGAAGAAAAATTAAGAAGAGAGATAAGAGGGGCACCTGGGTGGCTCAGTCGATTGAGCATCCAACTTTTGATTTTGGCTCAGGTCATGAGATCGGGCCCCACGTGGAGCCCTGTGTTGAGCTACATGCTGGGCCTGGAGGTTGCTCAAGATTGTCTCTCTCCCTCTCCTTCTGCCACACTCCCTTACCTCGCCCCCCATGTTCTCCTTTTCTAAAGTAAATATATAAATCTTAAAAAAAAAAAAAAAGAGGAAGAAGAAGAGAGATAGAAAGGGCAATCATTAGAAACCAGAAGTGTTTTTGTTTATTGTTTTTTTTAAGATTTTATTTTATTTATTTGTCAGAGAGAGAGAGCAAGTGGACAAGCAGGGGGAGAAGCAGGCAGAGCAGGCAGAGGGAGAAGCAGGCTCCCTGCAGAGCAAAAAGCCTGATGTGGGACTCGATCCCAGGACCCTGGGATCATGACCTGAGCCGAAGGCAGCTGCATAACCAATTGAGCCACCCAAGCGTCCCTAGAAACCAGAAGTGTTAAAGATTAGAAAAGAAGCAGCGAATCACAGATACTTTGACAATAATGGCACAAAGACAGAGGAGGTAACACATAACTGGAAAGGAGGGGGGAACTGAAGAAAATTAGAAGCTCCACTCTGAGAGGCTAACCCAGCACTCAGTAGGACCTCTGTGCCATATTTAAGGTATGGTTGAATTAGGAATAAGATTGAAAAAAGGAATCATTAGGAATGGGATTTATGGTGGTTTAGGATTCAAAAAAAGAGCTTACTTCTGGATTCTCTACGTTATGACATTTTAACACAGTGCAATAACTCAAAACAAGTTAATTAAATATATTAGTGCACTAGTGTTTAAAAAATGCCATCTAGGGCACCTGGGTGGCTCAGTTGGTTAGGCGACTGCCTTCGGCTCGGGTCATGATCCCGGCGTCCTGGCATCGAGTCCCATATCGGACTCCCGGCTCTGCGGGAAGTCTGCTTCTCCCTCTGACCTTCTCACCTCTCATTCTCAGTCTCCCTCTCTCTCTAATAAATAAATTTAAAAAAAAAAATCTAAAAAAATGCCATCTATATGAGTTAAGTCCTAAAGATCTGTTGTATAGCTTAGGTGTATAGTTAATAATACTGTTATATATACCTCAAAATTTGCATAGAGGGTAGGCCTTATGTTAAATGTTCTTATCACAAAAAAATAGCAAAGAGGGAATAGATATGTTTATGGCATAGACTGTGGTGATAGTTTCATGGGTGTCCACTTATCTCTAAACTCATGAAGAGGCCATATCAAATATGGACAGCTTTTTGTGTGTCAGTTATATCTCATTAAAGTGGCTTAAAAATACAAAATTTAAAAATTAAACTAAAAGATGTGATCTATAGAACATAGTTTACAAAACGGGCAGAAACTTAGATGTTTGCAGGGATTCAGAATATCTTTGCTTCTTTCATAGCCATGCCTTTAAAATGTGGATCTATAAAATACACAGGCTTCTTAAAAATATTCCTACATGACAATATGCATGCCACAGATAGGGTCCTTGAGTCTTCTGTCTTGTTAATAAAACAGCATACTTATCTGGAATTCTAGAAAGACCAAATTGAAAGCTGAGATCCTGAACCGGTAAAATTTCAAATCCTAAATTATGTAGTGACATCTCATGTGGATGGGTTGATGTTTTTATGGAATTTGTTAGTAGTTCAGTTGTGGGGTTTAGCCCATATTTTAGAATGTGACCAACTCTCTCTTCTCAAAATTATGTGATTTCTTATTTATTCATTTATTCATTCACTAATTTAGTCATTCATTCATTTATTTATTTACTGTCAGCCACCTATCACTCAAACTTGGGGTTATTCATTGTTCTTAACTAATACGATAATCACCTAAACAGAATAACTATATGGGTCAGCAGGGATTGGTTTTAGTTTGCAATATATTTGGTTTAGTGTCTTTTTTTTTTTAAAGACTTTATTTATTTATTTGACAGAGAGATATCACAAGTAGATAGAAAGGCAGGCAGAGAGAGAGGGGGAAGCAGGCTCCCCACTGAGCAGAGAGCCTGACACGGGGCTTGATCACAGGACCCTAAGATCATAATCTCAGCCAAAGGCAGAGGCTTTAACCCACTGAGCCACCCAGGTACCCCTTGGCTTAGTGTCTTGCATTAATTCACTGTATTTTAGCCCTTGAAATTTAATGATTAATGAATCTGTGTTCCCTAATCCCTTCCATACAACCCAGACAAGGATTTGGTAGTCAGTGCTTTGATGGAAAAGTGGCAAGTAAATCTTTAAGGGGCGGTTGGTGAGGTATTTCTGCACAAGTGGAATGTTGTTATAGAAAACAGCACATTAGGGGCGCCTTGGTGCCTCAGTGGGTTAAAGCCTCTGACTTCTGCTCAGGTCATGATCTCAGGTTCCTTGAATCGAGCCCCACATCGGGCTCTCTGCTCAGCAGGGAGCCTGCTTCCCCTTCTCTCTCTGCCTGCCTCTCTGCCTACTTGTGATCTCTCTCTCTCTCTCTGTCAAATAAATAAATAAAAGCTTAAAAAAGAAAAAGCACATTAATTACACTTTCAGCTGTCTCAAGTAATAAGGTAGTGGTGGAAGAAATTATATGCTGAGTGTGCAGGAGGAAATAGAGAAATTAGCTGGTGTCATTTGTAACAGTAGCAGACTTCAAAAGAAGTCACAGAGGCAAGAAATTAAGGTTATCAAAGAAGAGAGAGAAAACAAAACATACTGACACTTTAAGACATTTTTCCAGTATCCCTTTGGATGGCAACAAAATACTATTTACCTGGTTTCAAAAAATGAGCACCTGCATCTTAGGTATTTTCAGTGGCAGAAGCCAAGGTTTCTGTGGTATATATATTGCTAAGGATTTAATATTTATCTGTGAACAACTTCAAGGACCTCTTGGAAGAACCTCTTTAAACAGACCAAATAGCATACAATAGCAACTATTCTCAATATATGCTAGATATGGAAGAGGTAGATATAGAGAACCTTCCTGGGGAATCCCAGATATACACAAACTATCAGGTTGCGACCACACATTCTTGGTCAAGCTACATGTAATAATAATAAAAACAACAACAACAAAAACATCATAATAGATAAAATGTATTGAGCATTCATTATTTATCAGGCAGAATGCTTGCATCACATGCATTGTCATTTAATTCTTACAGCAACCATAAAGGCAGATATTATCACTATGACTCTTTTACATGTGCGGAAATTGAGGCTTTGGAAAGTACAAAGTAATGCGGCCTTTCAATAATAAGGGATGCAGCCAGTAGAACCCAGGACTGCAGGACTCTAAGACCAGGATATTAGCCACCAAATTCCACTGCATTTATATAATAACACGTACCAGACAATTTGCCAGGGTATTTAAAAACGATGAAACACTGATGAAAGAAATTGATGACAACACAAACAAATGAAAAGATATTCCATGTTCATGGTTTAGAAGAATTAATAATGTTAAAATGTCCATACAAACTGGAATACACTTTCTTATTTAATGAAATCCCTATCAAAATACCAAGAGTATTTTTCACACAACTAAAACAATCCTAAAATTTGTTTGGAACCACAAATGACCCAAATAGCCAAAACAATTTTGAAAAAGAAAGCAAAGCTGGAGGCATCCCAATTCCAGACTTCAAGTTATACTACAAAGCTATAGTGAAAAACACAGCATGGAACTGACACAAAAACAGACACACATAGATCAATAGAAGAGAATAAAACACCCAGAAATAAACCCATAATGATGTGGCCAGTTATTCTTTGACAAAGCAGAAATGAATATTCAGTGGGAAAAGGACAATCTCTTTCAATAGATGGTGCCAGAAAAACTGGTCAGCAACATGCAAAAGAATGAAACCAGGTCACTTTCTCACACCATACACAAAAATAAACTCGTAATGGATTACGGACCCAAATATGAGATCTGAAGCCATAAAAATCCTAGAAGAGAGCACAGGTAGTAACTTCTCTGATACTGCATAGCAACATTGTTCTAAGTATGTCTCCTGAGGCAAAAAACACAAAAACAAAAATAAACTATTGGGACATCATCAAAATAAAAAGCTTCTGCATAGCAAAGAAAAAAACCAACAAAACTAAAAGACAACCTACTGAATGGGAGAAGGTATTTACAAATGACACATCTACTAAAAGGTTAGTATCCAAAACACAAAAAGAATTTATATTAAAAAAATCAAATAATCCAATTAAAAATGGGCAGAAAAAATGAACTGACATTTATCGAAAAAAGACATCCAGATGGCCAACAGACAAATGAAAAGATGCTCAAGATCAATCATCATCAGGAAAATGCAAACCAAATCCACAATGAGATATCATCTCATACCTGAGAGAATGGCTAAAATCAAAAACATAAGGAACAAGTATTGGCAAGGATGTGGAAAAAAGGAACCCTGGGAGTGGAGCAAGATGGCGGAGAAGTAGGAGGTTGAGATAGAGTCAGATCCCAAAAGTTCATCTAGATAGTTTTCAAACCATTCTAAAAGCCAGCATACTCAACAGGAGAGAGAAGAGAGGAAGAAGTGCAATTCTAGGAGCAGAAAATTGACCACATTCCGAAAGGTAGGACGTTTGGAAAAGTGAATCCAAAGCGATGGGAAGAGAGACCGCAGAGGGAGGGGCCGGCTCCCTGCAGACGCAGAGCCGCGGAGCACAAAATCAGAACTTTTAGAGTCTGCTCTGCTGAGGACATCGCTCCAGAGGCTAAGCGGATGGTTTAGCCCTCCCGAGAACAGTGTGGTTTCAGGACCCATGAGGTCACAAAGGGACCAGGGGTGTCTGAGTGCGGCGGAGATCCCAGATATCGGGGTGGAGAAGCCGGCAGCAGAGAAGGAGCGACGCAGTGCGCTTTCAGCTTGGGCTTACTGTGGACAGTGATCCAAGACACACCCGACCGTGGCTCTACGAGTAGGGACCCCACAGGAGGAGACTCCAGAGAGACCCCCTGCTTCCTTCTCCGGGAGGAGCTGCACGAGAGCGCACAGCAGGAATCGGCTGGGTTCAGAGCAGGGCCCCGAGCGCTTGGCTCCTCCGGCGGGAGACTGGGAGCCGTCAATTGCATTCCCCACCTCCAGGTCAGTACAGAAAGCGCTCAGGGAACAAAGACTCCGGAGAGCGAACCTGAGCAAATTGCTTGGCCCATCCCCCCCCCAAGGGTGGGGCAATTCTGCCTCAGGCAAAGACATTTGAGAATCAAGGAAAAGGGCCCCTCCCCCAGAAGATCAGTGAGAATATCCAGCCAAGACCAAGTTCATCAATCAGTGAAAACTGCGGAACTCCAGAGTATTTTTCTCTCTCACTCATCTATTCTTAGCACGATAAAATGACAAGGTGGAAAAACTCACCACAAAAAAAAGAATAAGAGACAGTATGGACGGCTAGAGACCTAGTTAACAGAGACATTAATAATACATCAGAAATAAAATTCAAAATGACAGTTATCAAGGTGCTAGCTGGGCTCAAAAAAAGCATGGAAGATATTAAAGAATCCCTTTCTGGAGAAATAAAATCCCTTCCTGGAGAAATAAAAGAACTAAAATCTAACCAAGTGGAAATAAAAAAAGCTATTAATGAGGTTCAAACAAAAATGGAAGCTCTTAATGCTTAATGCTCATTTAGACTAAATGAGGCAGAAGAAAGAATTAGTGGCAGAGAGGACCAAATGACAGAATAAAGAAGCTGAGAAAAAGAGAGACAAACAACTATTGGACCATGAGGAAAGACTTCGAGAGATAAGTGATACTATAAGACGCAACAATATTAGAATAATTGGGATCCCAGAAGAAGAAGAAAGAGAGAAAGGGGCGGAAGGTATATTGGAACAAATTATTGTAGAGAATTTCCCCAATCTGCTGAGGGGAATAAGCATCAAAATCCAGGAGGCACAGAGAACCCCCCTCAAAATCAATAAAAATAGGTCCACACCCTGTCATCTAATAGTAAAACTTACAAGTCTTAGCGACAAAGAAAAAATCCTGAAAGCAGCTCGAGACAAGAAATCTGTAACATACAGAGGTAGGAATGTTAGATTGGCAGCAGACCTATCCACAGAGACCTGGCAGGCCAGAAAGGACTGGCATGATATATTCAGAGCACTGAATGAGAAAAATATGCAGCCAAGAACACTATATCCAGCTAGGCTGCCACTGAAAATAGATGGAGAGATAAAAAGCTTCCAGGACAAACAAAAACTAAAGGAATTTGCAAACACCAAACCAGCCCTACAGGAAATATTGAAAGGGGTCCTCTAAGCAAAGAGAGAGCCTAAAAGGAACAGAGACCAGAAAAGAGGAGAGACAATATACAGTTAACAGTCACCTTACAGGCAATACAATGACACTAAATTCATATCTGTCAATAGTTACCCTGATTGTAAAC
>CM052797.1:54005920-54049082 GCA_028533885.1 Nasua narica | reverse complement strand
GGCGAGGATGCGGAGAAAGGGGAACCCTCCTACACTGTTGGTGGGAATGCAAGATGGTACAACCACTCTGGAAAACAGTATGGAAGTTCCTCAAAAAGTTGAAAATAGAGCTACCCTACGACCCAGCAATCGCACTACTGGTATTTACCTTCAAGATACAAATGTAGTGATCTGAAGGGTCACATGCACCCGAATGTTTATAGCAGCCATGTCCACAATAGCCAAACATTGGAAAGAACCTAGATGTCCATCAACAGATGAATGGATAAAGCAGAGGTGGTATATATATATACAATGGAATACTATGCATCAAGAGAAATGAAATCTTGCCATTTGCAATGACGTGGATGGAACTAGAGGGTATTATGCTAAGTGAAATAAGTCAGAGAAAGACAATTATCACATGATTGCTCTGATATGAAGAATTTTAGAGGCAGGGCAGGGGTTTGTGGGGGGGAGAGAAATGACACAAGATGGGATGGGGAAGGAGACAAACCATAAGAGACTCCTAAACTCATGAAACAAACTAAGGGTGGCTAGGAGGTAGGGGGCTAGGGTTACGGACATTGGGGAGGGTGTGTGCTATGGCAAATGCTGTGAAATGTGTAAGTCTGATGATTCACAGACATGTACCCTGGGGCAAATAACATATTATATGTTAATAAATAAATACATTTAAAAAAAAAAAGGAGTCCTTATGAACTGTTGGTGCAAATGCAAACTGGTTCAGCCACTGTGTAAAACAGTATGGAAGTTCCTCAAAAAATTAAAAATAGAACTACCAGGGATGCCTGGGTGGCTCATTCGGTTAAGTGGCTACCTTCAGCTCAGATCCCTGAATCAGGCTCCTTGCTCAGCAGGAAGTCTGCTTCTCTCTCTCTCTCCCTGTGCCTGCTGCTTCCTACTTGTGTTCTCTCTGTGTCTCTCTCTCTGACAAATAAATAAATAAATAAAATCTTTAAAAAAATTAGAACTACCATATTATCCAGTAATTCCATTAGTGGCTATTTACCCAGAGAATATGAAAACACTAATTCAAAGAGACATATGTACCCCTCTGTCTACTGCAACATTAGTTACAATAGTCAAATTATAGAAGCAGCCCCAATGTCCATCAATAGATGGATGAATAAAGGAGATCTGGTATGTATACAATAGAATATCATTCAGCCATAAAAAAGAATGAAGTCCTGTCATTTGCAACAACATGGATGGATCTAGAAAATATAATGCTAAGTAAAATAAGTCAGTCAGAGAAAAGCAAATACCGTATGATTTCATTCATATGTGGACTTTAAGAAACAAATCAAATGAACAAAGGAAAAAAGGAAGAAATAAACAAACCAAAAAAGACTCATAACTATAGAGAACAAACAAATGGTTACCAGAGGGGAGGTGGGTGGGGGATGGGTGAAACAGGTGAAGGGGATGAAGAGTACACTTATCATGATGAGCACTGAGTAATGTATAGAATTGCTAAATTGCTATATTGTTCACTTGAAATTAATTAGCACTATGGTGACTATACTGGAATTAAAACTATATGCTGGCTAACTGAACATAATAAAAAATAAATTAAAAAGAAACAAAAATAGATTTTAAAATGAAAAAAATACCACAAAAAAAGCACAATATATACAAGGCTATTAAAAATAACTCCTCTGAATTCTCTTCCTTCAAATGAATCTCTTCCCCTAGCAGATGGTATAAGAACTTGCACCAATTTTGAAGAAACATTCCAGAAGAACTAGTAAAGTCACTTTAAAAAGTTTCAATGCTCTCATCATTCCATTACTGTACTGTATCACTCACCTTCATTTTTGACAATGAGTTTGCATTTACTTTATATGTTTAAATGTATCCTCATCTGAGTTACCTGCCACTTGTACTTATGACACTCAAACAAAATAGAAAGTTACAGACACAGTGAAGATTGATGACATTAAACATTTTTTAGAAGGAGAACCTTGATTTTCTCATGACACACTATGCACCAATAGGTCAACACTTAATTAAAATGACTCCTTCCAGACATAGATGAAGATTTAGGAAGCAAGATTATATATAGTCTGGAATTTTTTTCTACCTCCCACTTGTGCATTTAATGGGAATTAATTTTTCCTCATTTAACGAGAACTATGAAGGTAACTTAAGTATATTTCTCTCATTAAACATAAAGTCACAGGACTTGGGGCATGCAAAATCAGAGTGCAGGTAAACCATATAGACCTTTCCTACCGTAGTCATGAACTATGGTGGAATTCTTCCAAGGGTATGTATGAACTTGGGAATTTTATTTACAAGGTCAACTGGTATTAATTCAGCTACATTCTCTGAAGACTTGACAGAGTCATAAAGTAATGAGTTCTTTAAGAAAAAGAAATGTGGGCCCCTGGGTGGCGCAGTTGGTTGAGCAACTGCCTTCAGCTCAGGTCATGATCCCGGAGTCCCGGGATCGAGTCCCACATTGGGCTCCCAGCTCCATGGGGAGTCCGCTTCTCACTCTGACCTTCTCCCTTCTCATGCTCTCACTCTCTCTTTCCTAATAAATAAATAAATAAATAAAATCTTTAAAAAAAAAAAAAAAGAAAAAGAAAAAGAAATGTGTTGGGATGCCTGGGTCGCTCAATCAGATTGAGCCCTACGTAGGACTCTGTGCTGGGCATGGAGCCTGCTTGAGTTTGTCTCTCCCTCTCCCTCTGCACCCCCACTCCTTGCCTTGAAATAAACAAACAAACAAACAAATAAATAAATGCGTTCACTTTGTTTTTATACCCCTTGAACTTATGAATTCATGCGTGATTTAACGGATAAATAAATGATAAGGGTAAATAAATGGAAAGAATGCAATGCTTCTTCTCTAATCACTGCTAATAAGGAGTTAGCTAGCATTTCTACTGATATGCACATTAAAGCCACATAAATCTATATCCTGATTTAGTAGATCGTGCTATGAAATTACTTATTTGAAATTTTCCTATGTGTTTTAAATTTAAGCAGGTAGAGAAGTGCATTACTCAGAGCCAAAAAAGGCTCACTACTGGTGGATAAAATATTATGTTGTTAATTTATTCATCTGTTTTACACTTATATAAATATATATAATTTATATATATATAATTTGTGTGTATGCTCTTACACACACATAGCATATGTCTTTATTTATATTCCCATCTTATTCCAAAAGAATTTAAAAGTTAATAGAATGTTACATGCAATATCAGGTTAAAAACAAAAATTAGATTTAAAAAGCAAAAGAAATACACAGGTAAAAGGTATCAGTCAGGACTAAGGGTGAAAAATTGGCTGGTTTGGAGGAGTGAGATAGGACATAGAACAGAGAAACCCATGGGTGAATGCTAGCGTCCGTGCTTACTTTGACTTGTGTAGTAATTCAGGGTAAGGTGAGATCAGAGTCAATTTCTCCCTGCTTACAATTTGTTACTGCTTTTCTTTACCCTTGCCTGTGTCCTTTGAGCCAGCAACAACACTTCAATAAAGGAGAAAATATTTTTATTGTTAGTGATTCTTTCCAGAAATTCTCCCCTACCTACGTTATTCATCTCATTATTATGATCACTAAAAGAAAAGAAAAGAAAAGAAAAGAAAAGAAAAGAAAAGAAAAGAAAAGAAAAGAAAAGAAAAGAAAAAGGCATACTCTCCAGCTGCCATTTAAATACAAAGCTGGGAATGAGTAAAGATATTTCTAGTGATAAGAAATGGTTTCTTTGTCTGGAGATGTTAATCAGAGGGGGCAAACAATAATCCCCAAGGAAGACATGTTCACCTTGGCACCCTGAAGCTCTTGAAACTAAAGCCAATCTTACTGCTCAAAGAATTGGGTGTTGTGTGAGATTAGAGTGTGTGGGGATAGGGGTGGGGTACTGGGGAAGGTCAGGCAGAAGCAGAGAGCAAAGAATGCAAAGTCTTTCAAAAGTCTGAATCTCCAAACTGAAGGAATTAAATTGTGGGTCACTGGTTCAGCATCTTTGCACGACCTTGAAGAGCCCAGTCCGAATTCAGGATGAAACAGGACACTTGTGGGTCTGCCCAGACCAGGTTTCCTTTCACTGCTCCCACTCAGCTGCCCTGGAGGCACCAGGCAGCTGTCGTTCCTAAACACACCCCTGGATCCACTGCTTACTTTGATAGTGGGAAGTAGAAAGTGAGAAATCTCTCTGGGCTCCTACTCACTTTAAACTGGTCAGACCAGTGAAGGGAAAGTAAGGGGGTTTACTTTGTCTCCCACCACTCCCTTGTGGTTAAGTAGTTTAACAGAAAACAAATCCCACTGACTCACAAATATCCAAAGCACAAAGCAGATCAGAGCTCAAGTCAGTTCTACAGGTCATGGTATAGAAAGCAGTATCAAAGACCGTTATTCTCTGAGCGTGGGATCAAGGAGGTCAGCACGGTGAGGGGAAATGGCAGACCAGGTTCCTTTTCTCAACACTGGGACCACTATAAAACTGCAAAGGATTTAACTTGTAAGGCCTCGGGATACTGGTTATTCTAAAAATGCTGCTCTGTGGAAGCATTTTATTCTCAAAGGGAAAGAGCAAACGTCGACTTCCTTTAAAACATAATCAAGAAAATTAGCAAAATGTTGAATATCCAGAAAGGTCAATAAATTTCAAAACAGTCTGAGTGTGCAGTGTTCAGATTTGATTTCAGAGGGATGTATAAGGGTGCACTTGCATCTGGAAAGCAGTGTGGGGAACTGAGAAGAGCGCTAGACTTTGGATTCATACCTCATCTCAGCTACTGGCTAGCTAGTTCTTAAAATGGGCAAGTCATTTAACTACTCAGAGTCTCAATTGCCTCTTTTTTTAGAGTGAAGAGAGAGTTGTTAAAAGAGCGTTAAATGGGAAAATGTAAGTCACAATGTCCAGCAAATTTCTTGGCACCCAGTTTCTCAGATGAAACTAAAGTGGACAATGTTGGGTTAGAGGTAACCCAGGGGGCCACTTGGTGTTCACTTCAAATAACACCATGAGGCCATGGCATAAACCTGGCCTGTTCTTCCAAAACTATATGCTGCTTTCTCCAATTCCCGCTCCTTTAGGGGAAGAGAGGAGACAAGGGTTGGATGGTGAGTTCACACTTAACAGTGGAAGGGAGGAAGTGTGGTGAGGTTGATTCTGAAACCTGGAACCCTTTACTGCAACATGCCTTCTGCTGCATGTGCCAAAAAATCTCACATTTACACCCATGGAATCCTTCTCCTCAAGAATAGTTAGCAGGGGGCTGCTGTGGCGCTCCTAATCATGCAGGACTCATATGGTTCATCCTAGTATAACAATGACTTTCTCGTGACATGCTTGGGCACCACATGGTGGTGACAAGCATAGGTTTTTTAAAGCTGAGCCTCGCAATGTAAACTTAATTAATTTTTTAAGACTTTTTCATCTGTAAAATGGAAATAATAATATTATCATTTATAATACATGATAATAGCACCTACCCAATAGGGTTATGGTAAGCATTATGGAGATTAATAAATTTTAGTACTTGGCACCTGCCTGGCATACAGTAATTAGTGGAAAACTTTTAACACTATTAACTACTATTGACTACTATTAACACTACAGAGATCAGGGGTTGTGTGATTACAATCACTATTAGGTATGGGTACATATAGTCAAAATATGGTGAGCTAAATTTTTCTAAAATTGGCTTTAATGATGTCTGAAATAGAACAACAAAAGCTGATTACACATTATCTAAAATTCTGCATCGATTATTATACAACAAGAGCTGTGATTTTCTGCAACTATCAAACTTTCAAAGTAAGCCTAAAATGAGAGACCAGACTCCAGATATTTCTATATTCTTGAATTTTGCTTTAACTTAATTGGGAACTCATTAGTATTTTGATGCAACATAATGGATATGAATCTTCTCCCAATGAATAACACAAAGAATTTAGTCACAGGAAAGAAGTAAAAACACAAAACAACCGCCTTGTAATAATTTTTACACTTGGGTACCTGATAAGTTCTGTTATTTGATGACATCAGTAGAAGTCAAAACAGTATTAACTGTTGAGAAGAATAGACAACAGCAATCACCTATGACTCGGCTATACTAATCACCTATATTACTCATAGCATTTTGAGGGCTAGAATGGGGAAAATGGGTCATTTTCCAAAAATGGCAAGGGCATTGTTGATACTAGAAGAAGAAACTCTGTAATGACAGGTCAGGATAGTAAAGCCAAAGAATGGTTTGTTTTCGTGATTACTAACGTGAACGCGGGAGGGGGCTTCACTGTAATTTCCTCGGTGGCCATGAGGAAGCACCGTGCACACAGCCTTGAGTGACAAACCCAGTGAGCCAGGTGTGCCTTCACAGCAAAAGCCATTCCCATGAAGACGTTTCTAGGGTTCTTTGTGAAGAACCCGAGGGCATTGCTGAATAAGCTTCTGGGGCTTGAAGCACAGGTTGGTATCACAGGGCTCACTAAATACTCTGCTGTTCCGAGGGTCTCAAGAAACTCCTTTGTGTTAATACTTGTCCCTCGAACTGAGGAAAGGGCATGCCAAGAAAGTTTTAGACAATTTTTACTCACAGCGGAGAAGCTAAGCAGTCTGACACTTTCACCTATTCTACTTTTCTTCTCCTGATACATGTGGAAAGAACATGATACTAATATTTAGCAAAGCTGGTCAACACACGTTCTGACTAGTTACCGTGGAAGAGTTCGACAGCTAATGATAAGAGAATGTTACACCGTGTTACTCTCCGGTATCCAAAAGAATGGTCCCGAATATGACCGTGCGCTCTGCCCCTGCACTGCACTCACTCCCAAGGTACCTGTCCAACTACAGTGAGTCAGCACCGCAGCTCAGGCATTCCCGTCGGCTCTGGGTGTGAACAGTGACAGCTTTAGTATTTTTTTCTCCAAATGAAGAGGCCTACGTTAAGACTCCCTTTACCAAAATCCTTATTGGAGACCTGTCACCAGTGGGAAAGACAGGCAATTGTTAGCTTAAATGTCATCATAAACTTTCATGAGAGCTTTTCTTTTTATGAAAATGCTGACAAAGGATAGTTTCTGCTGGAATATGCATCCAGTACACATGTACTTATGCATTTAAAGCTTAGCACCACTTCCTGACAGGATGGCCTGGCTGTAATAAACCAAGGAACACTCAGGCATGATATCTGACAGTCAAAGAATATCCAGAACTCTAGTTAATTAGGCTGTGAAAAGTTACTCCCTGTTTGGGGACATTCATCTACAACCTATATAGGAGTGGAATGTACATGTTTTCATTCTAAATGTGCACAAAATAGTGATTTCTTTGGGAAATAGACAAAACTGGGACATTCAGCTTTCTTTTTTGTTCCTAGTGGCAGGAGCCATGGCCAAAGGTATGTCCATGTCCAGAAAGTGCAGAGCTGCTGGAAGCCACCAGGTCAGCCAGAGACTCGGTGGCTAGAAAGGAGCCATTAATAAAGAGCCGGTAGGAATGAACATGAGGACAATGGTATATATTTGGCATCACCACAGTGAGGGAATTAAAAGGAATGAATGATCCAGCTAGCTGGTGGAAACATACGTATCTTCACATCTTTTCTTTCTTTCCAGGATCCTCTCTAGTTGTTTTTCCTTCTTTACACACAAATTGCACAAGACCATGGAAATCCTGTCCTACTCCCCACCTTACTGAAAAAACAGAAATGAGCATCTTTCAGAAGCAATATTCTTCCTTATAGTTGGAAGGATAGAGATGGTGCGAAGGTACAGAAAAGTCATCTCTGTTTTTCTATTTGTAATCATGGCAGAACAAAGAATTATCCTAGAATATATATTTTCCACTACTCATTTCTTCACATTTAAATTAGCAAAAATCTATTATTTTACCTCAGAAATCTCTTTCAAAGTCACCTTCTCTTTTCTACCTCCAACCACACTTTCTTACTTTAGTTGCACATCATTTTTTAACATTTCTTACTATAGAACTCCATTGACTGGATACTCTATTGTTTCTCCATCATAGCTCATCTTTCACATTATCATCAAAAGACTCTTTCTACAACAAAATCTGACCACACCACCTCTTTGCTTAAAAAAGCACCCCCCCCCAAAAAAGCATCCCCTATTGTGTCAGAGTTTCTGATTTCAGTACAAGATGTAGCCTTGGAAATTATACTAAAAAACAAAAATTCACAATTAATCTCATGTACAGCTATTACTGAAAACCTCTGAATTATGTATCTATGTAAAAGGAAGCAGAATAGGTGTGACATTGCTCTGATAATATCCTTAAAATTATTATCTAGGAGAAACAAAGGAAATGGACTCATTTTTTCCTAGTATATGTCATATAATTTAAAAATGTCAAACTAAGTAAATCCCCTGTGGTTAAAAGATATAATAGCGCTCTCTGTCTTTCCTCTTTAATATAGATTTATCTAAAAAGAGGAACCATTGACATGAAAGATCCACCAGTAACCCCCAAGTGCCAGGCTGACATTTATCCAAATAAGAACTGACTCTCATAGCAATTATATAACCTGCCACTCGCTCTATCGGCAATTCCAGGTCATCAGAAGTTCTACCAGAACTCCTCCTTCGTTGTTTGCTAAGAACAACTGAGGATGGCAAAGCGCTAGAATGAGGGAAGACAAAATCACCATTCTGAGCACTTCAGCACTGGGAAGAATTAAGCAGAAAAACTGATCTCCATGCCCCCTCTTGTTTTACTTCTAATTTTAGAAATAAGCGTATAACAGTAAAGAAAAGAGACAATAAATGCTCACCTACGCATTATTCAACTCAAAATTACCGACTCATCTTTAATCTTGTTTCATCAAAACTCTCCACACACACATATTCTTTTCACTATACACACTGCATTATTTTGTAGCAAATCTTAGACACTGTTTTATTCTTCTACAAATACTGTACTATGAACTTATAAAAGATGAAGACTTTTAAAACAGAACCACAACATACTTAAACTGCATTGTATGTTTCCATGGTTGCTGTAGCAAATTACTACAATCTTAGTGGCTTGAAACAATACAAGTTTATTCTCTTATAGTTCTCAAGGTTGTAAATTGGAGGTGGGTCATAAGGGGGCTAAAATCAAGGTGTCATTAGGGCTAGTTCCTTTTTGAGGCTCCAATGGGAGAATGCATCACTTGCCTCTTCCTGCTTCTAAAGTCTAATGGCATCCCTTGGTGACCGGCTACATGACTCCAACCTCAGCTTTGGTCATATCGCCTTTTCTTCTTTGACCTTCTTGCCTCCCTCTTCTGAGAATCCTTATGGTTACATTTAGGATACACCCTGATAATCCACGACACTATTTAGCTTAGTTACATCTGCAAAGTCCCTTTTACGATATGAGGTAATGCATTCACAGATACCAAAATCTAGGACATGGATATCTTGGGGGAAAGGAAGTTCATTATTCAGCCCACCACACACATTTAAAAATCAACAACAGTTCCGCAGTATCATCAAATATCTAGTCAGAGTTCAAATCCCCTCCATCATCTCACAGTTTCTTTGGTTTGGATTTATTTGCAGGTGGTTTGACTAAGTCAGTACACAATCAAAGTCCATATGCTATAATTGATTGTCTCTTTTAATCCACAGTTTTTTTTTCCCACCCTTATTCCCTATCAGCTTTGGTTAAAACACTGGATTGCTTCAGCTGTTGAGTATCCCACATTCAGGATTTTGCCTACTGAGTTATTTAATACACTGATTCCTTTGCCCACTTCTCCCCATAAACTGATAGATCAGTAAGTGTGATCAGATCCAGGTTGCATTTTTGACAAAAAGATTTCATGATGCTTCTAATTCCCTTAAAGCACTATTCTTTACATTCCTCTTTCTCTGATCAAAACCTTTCTGAAAAGATTCTCATATCCTGGGAGTCATTACACTTTAATATGAATTAGCTTAAAGGCTGTGGTACAGCATAACACATACCTTGACTTTATTTTTGTTCTATCCAGCAGCCCCATTAATAAAATCCTAGAGGTTTCAGTCATTCCAACCACATTGCCAAGCTTACACTGTTACTGACTAGAGTGATTCAGATTTTCAGTGACAACAGTTCTAGAAGGACTCACCCATTAAGTGTATAGACTCTGCCTAAGTTTGAGGAGTGACCTTAGGTCCCAGGATAACTCACGTATTACATCTTCAGAGAATTAATAAGTAAGACCATATTCATGACAAATTCAGGACACAAGGGAATACTAGGAAGCAGAGAACGTGGACCCTTGAAAGAGAAAAGAGATTCAGAAATTAAGATACTAGGAAGAACCAATCCTTGGTCTATGTTGACTCTCTGTCTCTCTGTCCAAGTCCTCATAATCAGACAGCTGATCTACAGGATGGGATAAAAGGAGAAACAACTATAAGGTAGAAAAAAGTACTCACAGCTTATCCGAACAGAAAAACCAGGACTTATAACTACTTCCACACTGCTGATTAAAATATATATAATATATAATATTATAATTATTATATTTATATTATATATTTACACATAATTTATAATAAAAATTATATATATATATATATAATAAAAGGAAAGGAACCTGATTTGAAAAGACAAGCAGAATTTTATAGCCATATAATGTGGGATAAGGATTGAATTCTCTGTCTTGAGTTTGGCAGCAAACTCTACCACTAACTAGCTATGTGATTTGGGAGCAAACCTTTAAATGTCCTAAATTACTGGTCATCTTTAAAATGCAGGTGTAGATTAGATACTCTTTAAAGCCCCTTACACAGATTTTTTTCAAATGCATTCCATTGCTAATGTTAAACATAACATAAAATGTACACTCATCTGTTGATCTCAGGCACCTCACAGAATTTTAATTATGAGCAGATTTAAAAATATGCCTTTGCATAACACTTTAACTGATGCTTACAAATGTGCAGACTTCCCTCACAGGCCCTACCTCCAAGGTAGGTTGAAACACACTAACACACTTAACAGAGGTGTGTTGTTCTTGTCACCTATTCCTGCCCACTTCTCTCTCTCTTCCTTTACCCCAGAAGTTGTGGGTATACCTGCAACATCACTGGTATAAAAGAGGACTGCAAATACAATGTCAATACATTCATAATGAAAACACAAATGACTGGTACTTGAGAAAATGGGGTACAACGAATCCATAGGGACTCATTCACGTTACCTTATTTGGTGACTGCCAATTTTGTTAGAATGAGAGAAGAATGGGAATGGGGAACATTCCATTTAAGGCCATTTCTTCTATGATTCCTGAGAGGCACTAAAAATAGAAATGTTTGCATTCCTGACAATCAACTGAATAAAATCTCTTGACATCATGTGGGCAAAGTGAAGGGTTGATTGGCAGTAGTAATAATCAGTGTGCAACTTAGGCGATTCAGGTATAACATGGGAAGACCTCAGGAAGACAGGTTGGTACATGCACCACCGCCTCCCTGACAGCACCTACACAATGAGGGAACAGATCATGAGGTGGATCAGTAAGAAAGTCAAACCCAATACATTTATTTTAAAATAATCATTTGGGGCGGACATAAATAGTCTCTCCACTTTTCATGGTACAGTACACGCATTGTGCTCTACATGAAATAAAGATCAGATGGTTATTGAAAACATGTGAATCCCTCACAATGTGGTTAGAGTACCATATGGTTCCAATAACCAAGTAGTATTTGTTTAACATACAGTGACTTTATTATTAAATGTGGTATGATTATTTAATTTAAATGTCAAATATTGAAACCAGCCTGGCTGAAGATTAACAGCTAATACCTACTTAATGTTAAATAGTCAACAAATACTTTCTAGTACGGAATTACTACTTAACTGCTCCAGGCCTGGAGATTTTCTTCCAATTTATCTTATTATCCAACAATCCCTACGTGTTAAAACCTTAGAATTGCACTGCCTTAGCGTTACAATGTCCTTATAGAGCTTTCAGTCTGTGCCTTTGTCCTTATCTACAGATGAAGAAAAGGAGACACAGAGAGGCAGGATGACTTATTAGCGGTTTTTAGTAACGGTTTTCTACTTCCAATCCAGTGCTTTTGATGACATCGCACTGCTTGCCTTGTGAAGAACTAATTACAGGAGGATCAGAGATTCACTGTTTTCCAAAATAAATCTCTGTAAAACTAGTACATGACCAGTACAGAGCAATTTTTCCTTCTTAATCATGCCCTTCGCCCTGATAATATTTCCTCATGGTGGGACCAGCAGCTCCTTGCTGGTTCAATGCCTAAGACATGAATCTATGCCTAGGACACGAATTCTATTCCATGGTCCTAGAGATGAAGAAAGTTCCTGCCTCAGATCTCATGGTATCTACAGAAAGAATGGAACTGAAACCAACTGTCTTACAAAGGAAAAGGAAGAATGATGCCAAGTATTGAAAATCCAAGGCAGGGAGCAAAATCATGGCAGGGGAAGCCAAGAGTTCCCAACCTAACGTCAGGTCAGGATAAAGCAGAGAAGCTTGTATATATCTAGGTATGATTGTGAATTGTGGGTGGCTGAGGCCAAGGGTGGAGGGACCCACTGAAACTTGAGCTGAGGTGAATATTTGAAAAATCTGGTGCTCTATAAATGGTATTAGCCAAAGCTCTTGCTTACTCCCACCCTCCTTGCTAAACTGACTGTAGGAATGAGGCTTACTCAAGTATTTTTAGAGTAAGCAATCAGAATGGTCAGCTTCCCATGGCTCATTAAATCGTATGAAAAACCCATATAATAATTGGGCCCATTCTACCTGGAGCAAACAATAGATAAGTGTGGTGTGTCTGTGTGCATTGCAGGAGGAGGAAGTAAGAAGGGAATGGAAAAGGTGACAGGAAAGAAGTTGCTGCTTTAGGACAATCTTTACATACTTTCTTTGTCTTGTGGAACTAAAAATAGACTATTTTCTATGTAGCTCCAATTAGAAGAACTAGTCCCAATAGTAAGAAATAAACAGAAGCTAATGCTGCTGATAATCAGAAATACTTTCTATCAGAGTTGCTCAATGACAGAATGGTAGAGCCAGCCAAAGTTGTGAGCTCCTAGTTTCTAAGAATTTTTGAGCAAGGAGACACTGAACTGCCCAGGGAAAAACTTTAGTGAATTGAGCTCTGGATATCTTTTCTGTTTCAACTCAAGTTTCCACAAGCCTGCTATATAAGCTTTGGATTCACTTTTCATGAAGCAGCATTTCCTTGAAGATCCCTCAGGTGTCATTTCGTTTGGGAAGGAGGGGTAAGACCAAGAAGTATATAAGGGAAATAGAGAAAAGGAAGAGGAGAGCCTGAAAAGGAGGAATTGGCCTAAAACAAGGAGGAAGAATAAACCTGCTCAGATAAATGTGTCACAGTTCCTATGGTGATATGAGAGAAGAAGGAAGAGCTAGGAAAAAGAACACTGGATTAGGGTACAAGTCAGAAGCAGGAGGGGAGAGCTCTATGTAACTCAAATGTCAGCTGGGGCATCCTCACACTTCAGAGATCTTACTAAATTTGAACCAAACTGCAACTGCCCAGAGCTCTTCCCCTCATTTCTGTGCATTCCATATTGACTTAGGAAACAAGGGTCAGCCTTGATATGATTTCTAGTGACCTTTTTTGGACAAAGAGTGTAAGGTCTAGATAAACAGCTTTTGTTTGCACGTGAAAATTTTCTTACTAGAGTAGTATGAAGATGGAAGAGATAATTGATGGCCAAAGTAAGGTTTCCTTCTCAGGGCTGGGAATGTTAGAGAAAATATAATTACTTTGTCAAACCAGGCCATGCTTCTAAACTACTGGCAATGGTCCTAAGAATAGCTGCAGGAAGCATGAAGAAGGACCTAAAACTTATTACAGGAAACTCAGGAGACATTTCTATAAGACTGTCAGAAACTAAACTATAAGCTGGAAACTTTTAATATATCTCTTCTCTCCCATATATGTGTTCATATAATATCTTTTCCATCACCAAATTTAGTCAGTGGGCCCTTACATTTTTTTACCAGTTGCAACCTATGTTGTGACTTCTAAAGTCAAAACCAGACTGACAGGTCTCATCAGCTAGGAGATGTATTGCCTCTACATTGGTTGTCGATGTAATTTTACTTCTAACATGTTATGATGGCAGGAGGCAGTTAAATAAAAACCAGACCTGCTGACTGCTCATCAAGGAAACGACTCATGCTGAGAGTGAGGGTTCCTTTACCTCCACTATGTTTATACAAGTCTCTTCCTGGGTTTAGGGCTCCGAGATCTGCCTCTAAATGTGGTAAAATAAAGCAGAATTTTCCTGACTGGCTGGTAACTAAGTACTACGTGTTGAGCAATGATTTCAAGTTAATAGCATTCTTGTCTGCTGTCCTCTATATTGCCATCACCATTTGAAAGAATAGGGAGGAATTACTCAATATCTTTCCTTCCTTCAGTACAAAAAGCACATTACTTCTTATCCTCTTACCATAGAAGGAAGCTTTTCCCACCATTAAGATAAACTCACAGTAGATTATTTAAATAAGGATAGGCCCTAATCTCTTCCCAGTTCATATCAGCTTCCTGCTCTGATTTCTAAGACCATAAGCTCTTGAGGTTGAACTGGAGCACTTATTACTTTTTAAGGGCCAGATCCACATATATTCTCCTTGTGGAAAGAACTTACATTTTAGATTACAAAAACTCAGCCTACTCTCCCACATGTAAGCCAAAGATCCAAAATGGACTGCTGCCCACTGAACACCCTACCCCCACTCTGCCACCCACATATATGCTCACACATGCCACCAATTAAAGGAAGCATACCCTGCAAAAGAACAGAAGTGGCTTGCTGTAGTTTTCCTTCTATCCCTCTCATGAGGCCCCATTACTTTGTTCAGCTTTGAGTCACACAAGTCTTGACACCTTGGGAAACTGTTTTGTGACAAGAAAACCAAGAACAGAATTCTGAAAGACCTCCCAAAAATATGAGGAACAGTTGAAGGAATTGGGGGTGATTTTTTTTTTTTTTTTTTTTGGAGACCAGAAGTTTTGATGGGGTCAGGACTGCTAACTGACTTTACAGAGCTAAAGAATTATTTGCTGTGACTATGAAGGGCATGGTTAAACCAATAGACAAAAGCTCCAGACAGGTTTGAGGAAAATTTTGGCTTCCTACAAAAATTAAAAAGAAAAAAAACATAGTAATGATTAGAGATGTTCAAAGAGGCAGAAATAGGCTGCCTTAGAAGACAGAGCATTCCACGTTCCTGCAGATACAGTTGCCAAGTAGTGGCTTTAAAAAAGAAACAAGAGGGGCGCCTGGGTGGCTCAGTGGGTTAAGCCCCTGCCTTCGGCTCAGGTCATGATCTCAGGGTCCTGGGACTGAGCCCCGCATTGGGCTCTCTGCTCAGCAGGGAGCCTGCTTCTCCCTCTCTCTCTCTGCCTGCCTCTCTGCCTACTTGTGTTCTCTCTCTCTCTCGCAAATAAATAAATAAAATCTTAAAAAAATAATAAAAAAGAAACAAGAGATCAACTGTTTATTTTCAGACAGTTTATACGCATTCATATGCTTAAAAATGCAAAGAAGATGAAGACTTTGTGACATGAAGACAATTGGTGTGTTGGGGTAGAAGCTAGACTGGGTTGGAGGGAATGGGAAGGAACAATTTGATTTCAGCATCTGAACTTATCTCATGACTCTGCACCTCCGCACAGATTCCTAGAAATAGAGGCTAAAGCAAAAGCTCCCATGCTACCCCTTTATTGAGGAGTGTGGGGGAAGTGGGGAATATGGCACAGAAAAGAGAAGAGCAAAGGTAATGATGTGCCGAAGCCATGTGGCCCCTGCTTGGCAGCAAGCATAGCTGATTGCTTAACTGGGCAGGATACCATCAGAGAGACGATCAGAAAACAGACCGTCCGGGAGGCAAAAGAGAAAAGAGTCTATTCCATTCCCCGCATTCCATCACTCAAGGTTGGATTAATGGAACTCCTGCACTTTCAGGCATTATTTCTGGGCTACCCAGAAAACAGCCAGAGCCCACAGGGCAGGGTGGTGAGTGTGCAGGAAGAGCATTCTTCTTTGCCATGTGGGTCAGGATGGCAGTGAGGAGCTGGCTCCACAGCCACCCAAACAGCACGGGAGCCACTCTGGCTAGTGCCAGCCAATTACACAGGTGGAGGACAAGGAGGCAGGGGCACATGAACTGTGTCCAACAGAGCCCCCACTCTGGGTTCACAGCACTGTCTGTGAACATCGACATGCTCAAATCCAGAGTAGATTTAATTAAATCTACTCTGCCCTCCATGTGCTGAAGCTGTGGGAACTCATACCAGAAGAATGACTCTTTTTTTTTCCTAAGACAGAGCTACCCAGACATACCAGACCAGAGAGTGAGTGACAGGCCATCCACGCCTATCACACCTCCAACCAACAATGGAAAAATCCCCTTCTCAGAAATAACTCTCCTAGATCCCAGAGAAGGCAAAGGCCTCTTCCTTGGTCCTGATTCAGAAATTAGGCTTTTTGACATCTTGTTGGAAGAGGTACTTCGTAAGACTTCTAAACAATTTTTCCTGGGGCTGGTCAAGTTTGTAAACAAACTGTATTCTGGACAAGGTTCATTTTAAGAGATAAGTATCTGGACCTTAATTTCATTTTGCAGGCACATGAGTCTGCCCTCTTCCTAGTTATTACAAACTTGATTTTTCTTTTCTTTTGTTTTTTTTTAAAAGATTTTATTTATTTATTTGACAGAGAGAGATCACAAGTAGGCAGACAGGCAAGCAGAGAGAAAAAGGGAAGCAGGCTCCCTGCTGAGCAGAAAGCCCGATGCAGAGCTCTATGCAGAGCTCGATCCCAGGACCCTGAGATCAGGGCCTGAGCCGAAGGCAGAGACTTTAACCCACTGAGCCACCCAGGCACCCCAACAAACTTGGTTTTTCAACTGCAGAAGAAACAGCCTCACACTGAAGAAAGGGAACTTGGGAATTCAAGGACATGGGTGAGTCTTGGGCCTATCCCTTATTCACTGCGATCCTGGTGAAATTTCTTAAACTCTAAGGCCAGTTTTTCATCTTCTAATTCTTTTACAATTCCAAATAGGTGCTGCATGAAATTGACTATACGTTACTACTATAGAGTGTCCCAAAGCGTGGGAGCTGAGACAGTAGCATATGGCACATATGCTCGGAAAGATAAATGGCAGCTACACGGATAATCTTATTACAATGGCCAAGAAAGGAAACCTTGCAAGTTTAGAAAGGCGGGTATGGTTTTAAAGAGGACACTGCTCAGGAAGACACCAAATCAAATGTTGTACAGAATAGTCCTTGATCCTGGTTCGATCGAATGGGAAAAGATCCTCAGAGGCTGGGGAAAGGTATACCTAGAAGAGGAAGGACTGAGATTATTAGAGAAAGACAAGGAGGCACCTATAAGGTATGGATGCTATTCTGCTACATCTATACTATACTATCTACACTGCTAGGAATACTGCTAGGAATAGTATTCCGTTAGGAAACTTCAATGTAAGTCATAGATAAAAAGAGGTCTTTCTTTTTGCTAATACTTCATTCAATTAACAAGTTTTTTGTTTTGTTTTGTTTTTGTAGTACCTTGAGAGCACTGTTAGGTAGTGGGTAAGATATACAGAGCACAGAAGTTGTGATTCTTTCCCCCAAAGTACATGAAATCCAACTGCTGTGTTAAGGTATCATATCTGGAACAATAAAAGAGAAAAGCAACACATAACAAAATGCATGTAGTAAGTGGAGAAAAATAAGCAATAACAGAGACAGCTAACATAAAACAGGGCCTTCTTCCTAGGCAATGAAACAAAAAATAATGATAATAACAGATAATATTTATGGAGCATTTACTGTCCAATAGGGTCCATTCCAAGCCCTTATATGTATCAACTCATTAATCCTCATAATAATTATAGAATTAAGAAAGTAAGGCACAGAAAGGCTAGGTAACTTGCCCAATGTCATACAGCTATTGAGTGACAGAGACAGAAACCAAACCCAGGGAGTCTGACAAAGAGGTCCACATGGTGGGCAGACAATAACCTTGAAATTTATTAGACTATAAATTATACTACAGGTCATCCTTGTGTTCTCAGAGTCAGGCTCTTACTAGTCACTCATTTGTTGAAACAAAAGGAGCTGAAATGAAGGGGCTGGGAAAAGAGAGGAAAAGAAGCATCAAGGTCGCCACACTCAGTGGAACACCAGAGGCAGAAGTGAGCACGCCTCTGCCTGTGTCCCCAGGGTAAGCCCTCGGTCACATTCAGGGAAGAAGTCCAGGGGACGACACGGCTTTGTGAGGCTGCAGAGAGGACTGCAGAGCTGCGGCAAGCTGGTGCATGGACCAGGGTCCACAATTCTGCCCAGAGAAGAGGGCATTCACATGCCACAATGATGCCATGAGCAACAGGCGTCCTTGATTCGGTGACTCGTCTTTGCTCCACAAATACAATAAGCTACTGTAATGGCTAAAAATGTATTCTGGATTCGCAGTTCAAATGGCTAAGTAATGTGGCCTCCAATGAGTCTCATGAACACTTGCCAAGTTTAGACAAACCAAGAGAATAACCGGGTAACACCCTGAGATTTGGCACTCCGAGAAACACCGACAGCTGGTGCTCTGGGCGCTTCTGTCTGACCACCTCTCGCAGTTCAGAATGTGTGTGCACCACACCATGAAATGGCTGGGAAAGATTCCGCCATCCGCCTTTACAAGGGCATTCAACTCTTGCACTTCCTCACATGACCCGGTCTCACTTTGGCTGCTTTGCTTTTGACTGTTTTCTCCTCCTCACCCTCCCACCCACTTCACAGAGCCCATCTTGCTTTCCATCTTGTGTGTACCCCAGTGAGAGACGCCAACATTTTTTCCAACCATGAGAGTGGAACTGGCCATCAGGATAAACTTTTTCCATCTAGTAAATGTTCATCTGCTATTTTAACGTCTTAGTCATATCATATGGCTGCCGCAGCCAATGCCCTCAGGGCAATAGGCCATATTGACACAATTAGCCTACATACCCTTCCGTTCCTGGAAGTGCCTTTCCTTTATTATCCTTGAATATCCACAGTTCTTAATTTCCGAAGACAGGGCATGTAACCTAACTCCCAAATCCCACAGTGAAGAGACAATACGGCCCCCACCCACTCGCACGTTCCCAGCAAATCTCACAGACTCTGCTTCTTTACAGTTAGGCTGGGACTGAACTTTTCAATCAATTATACACTTGGTTGAAGCCAACAACATTTGTTTCTACCATATCATGTTTGTAGTAATTAGAAAGTAATTCTCTGAGGCAGAGACTACATCAGGCTTGCCAAGAATGAGCTCTGCTGATGACTTCTGAGCACTACAAATGATTTTGCTGTGATCTCCATCACAAAAAAATCACTTCACTGACTACAGAGGCTGGCCATTTTTTTTTAACTTGGCCAGCCATTTTGCCAGCAGTCTCCTAAAAGAATTTCTCTTTGAAAACTAGAATTTTTCATATGATTTACAGTCAGATCAAAATTAGCTAGAAATAATAAAGACTTTTCTGACCATTTTCTAAATTTCAAATGGAATCAGTGAAACAGGGTGAGTTCATTATTGCTTATCAGATGGTATGAAGGTCACGAAAGAGAATCAAATGACTCTTCAGTTTGACAAACAATGGTTTTCCCAGCCCCAGAAATGGTCATTTGTCTATTCCAGATATTATATTAGGGTAAGAATACGATTATAGTCAATGTATACATGTAACTACTGTTAGAGTCACATAGAGTTATGAACTCAAGCAAAGCTGGCCTTTAGTGTGCCTCCTATTCTATATCAATGGCTTTCTGATATCCCTTCAACTTTCCTTTTGAGATTATATCCTAAGGCTTTCTATTAGGAAAAGTACTTTCAGAAAATAAAGGAAAATATTAAGTACTGATATTCCATTAGTGATCTCAGAAAAGTAGTTTTAACCTAATGGGATTTCTGAAGGTGTACAGATGGAATTCTAGGCACTAGCCATCAGGGGGAGCAGTTGTGGTTTCTGTGGTTTCATAGGGGTGGGCCTTCCTGGTATCTGTGAAATCAGAACTCACAATTTCCTAGTGCCCTACATTGCCAAAATTTAGAGCACCAGCACTGGTTACCTGAAGAAGGACAAGGCTGCAACTACTGTTCTTTAATGGTGATGTGGAGTATCTCATTGTCACCAGTACTTAAAAATGGTCCCTGATAATGACTTCCCTTAAGTTTTGGCAACTTTCAGGCTAACGAGACCTAAATGTTAGGTTAACAGTCACTAGATATTTCTTGTACAAGTCTGGGGTCAATAGTGAATAAGAGGTGAAGACTTAAGTTATTCCAAAAATGTATGTAATATTTGAGAACTTCTAAATTTATGGCAGACATTGCCTTGAAATATAATAATCTAATTGCATTTATCGATAGAAGTTTTCATTATAAGGAATTCAAATATATTACAGATATTATTAATTCAGCGACTATAAGATCATAGTATCTAAGATTTATTGAGTACTTCCTATGTGCCAGAAACTACAAACACTTTACATTGTCAACTCACTTAATCCTCATGGAAATCCTAAGAAATAAATATTATTATTATCTTTAGATAATAGAGAACTGAAACACCTGGGGCACCTGGGTGGCTCAGTTGGGTTGAGCAACTGCCTTCGGCTCAGGTCATGATTCTGGAGTCCCAGGATTGAGTCCCACATCAGGCTCCCTGCTCACTGGGGAGTCTGCTTCTCCCTCTGACCCCTGCTCCCACGCTCTCTTTCTCCCTCTCTCATTCTTTCTCTCAAATAAGTAAATAAGATCTTTTTTTTAAAAAAAAAAAGTCAGAAAATTGAAACACAGAGGAATTAGGTAATTTGCCTAAAATCACAAGCAAGAATTTGAACTCCACAAGTCTGAATCCAGAGCCTGAGTTCTTAGTAGCTCCAAAGATCATATTAATTGCTTTAAAAAGTACCAAATTAGGAACTTACAGAAAAATATAAGTGATGAACTATTTACTAGTTTTTCTTATGATACTCAGTCCAGAAGCCAATTCCTTTGAAAAATAAACAACCCTTTATTACTTTGAGCTTATTAAATTACCAACTTTTGATTCTTAAAAAAAACGTAAGTGGTCAAGCTGAGATGGAAAAGTATTTTTTTTAAATTCCCAAGCTAGATGTTATTTTACTGGTCTAGCCCACTGAAATCCAGCCAAGGATTTCTCCTTATTAGAACAGTAAGGAGACTTCTTCACTGACTGGGACTTTGCTCCTCTAGTCCTGTCCCCCTTTACCCTGAGACCCCCAAACCTGGAAGTTGCTTAATATTGCTTCCCCCAGATTTTGATATTGACTCAGCAATCTGACTTTGGTTATTTTTCTTATATTTCACTGACTCTATATGTATCCAATTCATCCTTAACAGAATTTGATATCAGGCCTTGGTTTTTAAATCTCCTCCTTTTATTCAGTGTTTTAGGGAAGACATTCTTGACTTTGGACCAAACATCTCTATTATTAACTTAGACATGAGACACTTTTGGTATATAACATTATTTAATAGATTTCAAATACTCAAAATTGGAATTTCTTTAAACTGATCATACATCAGAATCATGAAGCTTTAAAAAATATGGATTCTGAAAAAACCATAGCCTTGGGATTGGCAAATATTTCTGAAATAGTAAACAGAGAGTATTAAATATACAGCTAAAATAGATAAGTTGGACAACATAAAAATTAAGAACTTCTATTAATCAAAAGTCACTACTGGGGAGTAAAAAGATAAGTCACAGTAGAGGACATTTTCAGTGCATATTAAGTCAAAGAATTAATACAACTAAGAAGAGAGACAACCAGTAGAAAAATAGGCAAAAGATCTGATCAGTGTTTTTACAAAGGAAAGATGTCAAAATGATCAAAACTATGAAAAAGTTCTCAATATTCATGACGGAAACTCAAATTAAAATCATGATGAGATATCAATAACACCTACTAGGATGGCAAAAATTAAGAAGACATATTACTAAGAATGGGCAAGAATGTAAAGCAACTGGACTCCTGTTTACTACTGGGAGTAAACTGGTAGATCTGCTTTGGAAAACTGCCCATATCTGCTAAAGCTGAGCACATGCATCCCATCTGAGCAATTGCGTTAGGAGGTATAGGCCCAACAGAAACGCATATATTCTCACCAAAAAATATGCACAAGAATGTTCATAGCAGTACTGTTTATATTAGGAAAAAAAACTGAAAAAAGTCAACTACAGAAAAACGGATTAATAAATTATGCTACACTCCAACAGTGGAATAGTGTAAGGCAATGGGAATGAACAATTTACTACAGAAAACAAGACATATGAATCTTGCAAACCACTGAACAAAAGAAGCCAGGAACTATGCATACTGTATGGACCTATTTACATAAAGTTCATAAACACACAAAGATAATCTGTGGTGTTCGAAGTCAGGATTGTGATTATTTGGGGGAAAGATAGTACCTGGGATGCAGTAAGGGACAGAGCTAATGATGTTCTATTTTTTGTCCCAGGGATATCGATTACATGAGTGTTTATACTTTGTGATAATTATCTGAACTATACGCATTTAATTTTGTGAACTTTTCTGTGTGTTATTCTTTAACAAGAAGTTTACCTAAAATAAAAAGAAAAAAAAAAGAGTACATTTCCCTGGGGCTTTCCTTCAGTCCTAGTGAATCAGCAACTTCTGGGTTAGAGCCCAGGGAATTTTGTTATTAAAATATCCCCAGTTATTCTGATAAACAATTAGTTTGGGCAACAACCAAGAGTGACTCCTGGGAGAACAAAATATTAAATTAAAAATTTAAGGCCAGGAGGTTTACTTCACACAGGGATATTTCTAGATATTCTGGAAAACAAGTAGACCAGTGAAGAGTACACCCAGTCATAAAAAGTCACATGCCCTGCTTAGGTGAGCAGACAGAGTACAGATGATGTGGGTCCCTACTTCTGTCTAGTAAGCACCACCTGCCCTCTCTCAATTGCAGATGACAGCTCCACGTGGGGATAACAGTATAGCCATAGAATGTCACCAGAGAACCCCTTTACCCACATTCTTGTCCTGATGAGTCATTCAAATGCAGTAGATAAACTTTGTGTTATATCTCAGCCCCTGAAATCACACAGCAGATCCACTCACTTCAGGGAGAAAAAGTCCTTCTTTCCCTCCTTCTGGGGTGGGGGTAACTCTGTTGTCAGCTCCAGGGGTCTCTCCGTGCCAAGTGAGAGAGTTATGGGGTTTCCGGTAAAGAGAAGTTCACTTGTTTGGATCAAGTTAGACTGATGCGAATTTTGAAAAGGCCAAACGACTTTGTAATGCTATCCATTTAACATTGTTGCACTGTGATCCTGACAAAGAGTTGTGCAAAGGCTTAAAATAAAATCAACCAGTTTCAATTCTTCCAGGCTGGGAGAAGGGAAAGGTCCATGAGCACACGGGTCATTAAGATGTTATCTCCTCTAGAAAAATGACAAAACCCTCATGATATGTGCTTTATTGTTGGCCTGAACCAGATTTAATCCCAGCACTGCTGATTACTATACTTACAACTTTCCTAAGCCTCAGTTCACTCTTGAGTAAAATAAGTATAATCAAACCTATTTTAGAGGATTATGTCAAAATTCAAAGAGGTTTGTGTAAAATCCTTAGCACAGTCCTAGCACATAGTAAAGGCTCACTAAACGAAGTTATTATTATTGGTAGTGGTATTTTGCAAAGCAACTGAGGCTTAAATAAGGTTGTTCTAGTCCTAGTCACTAAGAAAAGTGAATGAAAAATACTTAATTAGTAAAGCTTCCTTGTAGATCTCTGATCTAACTCACTCAAAACACAGCTGGCAAAATCAAGATTTTGTCTTGCATTTGTCTTATCACCTTGAGGGTTTATTATTTACTCTTAAAAATGAAAACAATGGACTATTTTGAAGAAAATTGCTTGGTGACCCATTTTAATTGCTTTTAGATTTTATATAGATAAATTTCCCATTTACTTCTTTTTTTTTTAAGATTTTATTTACTTATTTGACAGAGAGTTCACAAGCAGGCAGAGAGGCAGGCAGAGAGAGAGGGGGAAGCAGGCTCCCTGCTGAGCAGAGAGACTGATGCGGGGTTCGATCCCAGGACCCTGAGATCATGACCTGAGCCGAAGGCAGAGGCTTCAACCCCCACTGAGCCACCCAGGCGCCCCTCCCATTTACTTCTTCAACTTAAATGTTCTCCCTAAAACCCAAACTGATTTATCCATCTGTCTACTCAACAGCTTATACTCAACTTAGTATATCCTAAATTCCTGATATCCTGTTCTTTTGCTGTTTTCCAAACTTGCACTTCTCCCAGTCTTTCTAGCCCATGAATTTCCATCCACTATTTATCATAGGAAGTCAGTGAAAAACCCGAGTCATCCTTAACGCCTCTCTTTCTCTGATACTCAATGTACAATTCATTAAGCCATTATTATCTCTCACAGGGGATAGCTGATGCTGTACTGTGCTGCCCAGATAGCTCTCTTTAGCATTCCACATTTCTTCCAAGGAAATGCTGGGCAGGGAGTACCAGTCATCCCATCACTGGCCACCCCAACCCTGGCACAATGGGTATATTAATGGAATACCCAGGGTCACAAGAATGGAGGCTCTGCATAGGTCCGATAGTATAGAAGTCATCAAGGCTGGTTTGCCTACTATTGCCACTAAATTTCCAGTCTGCCTACAATAAAGAACAAATCTCAGTCCCTAAGATCGCACCATCCCTCGATAAGACACATCTATCGCATGCTGGCAAGTTAACGGCAATGGTTCCCTCCTATCTAGAAAGGGGTATGATTCACTTGACTAGAATTAACTCATAATCTGGTCATACGTTTCTTTCCTGCCTGCATGGCCTCAGCCAATACCACAGTCAAAGGCTTAGAGAGAGTCTGATCTCTCAACCTGGCATCCAGTATCACACAGTATCAGACCAGGGAATCCACTTACAGCATCAGAGTTCTAGCAGTGACACAATGACCATAAAATATGCTTTACTGTTGGGCTGAAGTGAATTAAACCCCAGCATTGCTAATTACTACACTTGTGACAAGCTTATCCATCAGACCTATCACATGTCACAGAATCCAGAAACTTCATGCTTGAGAGAACTATGGGCATTCCTTGTAAAGGTGCAACTCTGGTGCCAACTTGGAGATGAGGAAGAAGTATATACCTCAAATCAACAGTCATTAGGTGTCATATAACAAAAAAGGATAATATGTGGATTTGGGAACTACATGATAGTAGTGAGTATAGCTAAGCTTCCTTTCACTCCCAGTGACCCGATGAGAAATCTGTGTTTTCCATCAATCTAGCTATAGGTTTTGTAGCCTTGGAGGTCATGTTTCCCACAGAAGGAACATTTCTACCAGGGAAATGGTTTTATTAAACCTTAAGGGACAGCCACTCTTCAGTCATTTGGGGCTTCTTGGTCAACAGACCAGTAGGCAAGGAAAGAATCACCACTCTAGTAGAGGTAACTGAACCTGACTGTCAGGAAGAAGGGCTGCTTGGCCACAGTGGAGTCAGGGGAGAATACACTTGACACCTGCATGATCCACAGGGCACTTCTTGGTTCTGCTCTGCCCCATTGTGACAGTAAATAGACAAGGGCAGCAGAAGGGCATGATGAGTAGGGCTCACACCCCTAGTGATGAGGTCTGGGTCAACCTACCACATAAACTACTAGTATCAGCCAAGTGTGGAGTATGTAGAATGTATGGTAAGGAAGGTGAACTTCAGTTATAGCCATGAGACCGGTCTTTTCCCTGGAAAAAGAAACAGATCAGAATCCTGGAGAAATCGTTACTGGATGGGCTAAAGAAATAGGAAGCAAGTGGATGTGGGTGACACAGGGGTAGACTGGTATTGATACCCAGAGGCCCCTTTATGTTGGTAGCATGCAATCCCACCCTTGCTGGAAGTGTGGCTCACTGATGGCTCATGACTTAGTCCCTTTTCAGAAACTGACTTTCATTAAAGGGAGCTGTCTCACTTATAGTTATGCCCTTTCCCCAGGGGAGCCAACATCTAATGATTGTTTGATGAGGGATAAAAAAACCCAAGCCCCCTCTGCCTCAATTCTAGACATTTCTGAAGGTCTAACCTTCAGAATTGGTGGGATGAGGCATTTTCTGCAAGGGAGTCACAGTTCAAGTTCTCCTCTAACCCTGCCTCCTCACCCCCTTATATATGCTCTCTCTGAACACACTTCCCTATATGTCACCTGCACTCAATTTGTCTCTGAAAGTCTATCTCTTGTCTGATAGGCAATTTATTGCAAAAACCTCCTATTTGGTTTCCTTCCTCTACTTTTGTTCCCTCAAGTATTTCCTCAATTCAGAAGCCAAAATGATCCTCAAATGTAAGTCAGATGATATGTTCCCCCTGCTTGGAGTGCTCTTCCTCCAGTATACATATTCTATCCAACCTTCCGTCATGTGGATCTTTGGTCAGTGTCACCTTATCAGAGGGGACTTCTATGTCTACTCTAGGAAAACTGTTCTCCATCCTTATCTGCTTCATTTTTCTCCATAGCCTTTACCATTAGTCTATCAGCAGCATTCTATTATTGATTGGTTGCTGATTGATAATTTTTTTTTTTTTTGGTCTTTCTTTCCCATTACACTGTAAAACCCATGCGAGCAAGAATTTTTCCTTTGCTGTCCAATACCTAAAACAGTATCTGCTTATGTTAGGAAGCATTCAGCATCAATGGATGAACTAATGGATGAATAAATAGTATATTATGAGTCCATATATTATGAGTTCATATATCCAAGCACACAGGTGTTCCAAACAAAAGAATAAGAATCTAAAACAATGCTGACAACAACCTTGTGTGGTAGGCAATCTCAATCCAAACTTGGGTCATTCATTGGAGCGGGGTATCGTGGACTCAGATCTTTTGATAGTCCTCAGAGCCTAATATTATTTCCATTTTATAGATGAGAAATCAAAGTTACCCATCTCAGGAAACCTATAAAGCTAATACTATTTCCATTTTATAGATGAGAAAAATCACAAATCCATTTATAAATGAGAAAATCAAAATTTCAGAGGTATGCTATAAAAAGCAACAGCAAAGGTGGGATATAAACTGAAGGTCAAAGTTCTTAACCACTAGGCAGTATCACTCCCAACACCAGTATACACCGCCTATTCCATCAACACAAAAACTCTTGACCAACTGTAGCCTCTTCTCCTTTCCTCCCTCCCTCTTCCTCTACCACTCCCTCCTCCTCCTCCCCTCCCCTTGCATTAGCCCTCCTGCTATCTCACTTTCTCACTCTCACCTTTACTCTAGTTTTCAACAAGTGACCCCCCCTTCTTATGGATGAATGTACTATTCCTCTACTTAATCGCTATCATCATGCGCCTCAGTCTTAAAATCCATACTTAGGAAGTTTCAGTGCTCTAAAGTGATTACATCATTTCCAAAGATAAGCTGCATAAGGAAGGTCTGAAAATCCTCTGAGAAAAGACACAACTCTTCAGATGATAGAAGTGAGATGCTGGGGAAAATACCAATATCCCTAGTGGGAAAACTTAAAAAACATTTCAAAATTCTCTTAGTCATGCATCAGGGAGTCTTGAGAAAGACCAGTCACTGTGGCTATTTTTAATACTTACTAAGAAAATTTAAACACTCCTATATTTGTTTTGTGGTTTCCTAGGTTATCTTTTCCAGAGGTCATTATGGATTGCAATTAAGGGAGGATGAGCTAGAGGGGAACATAGATGAAGCAGAATGACAAGCACATTCTCTTTCTGCTGAGAAAACCTGGGGTCATATTAAAAAGCAAGATGGTAGGGCTTGGCATTGTTGTAATGCATGTTAACTTAGCATAGACTCTTCTGTACAGCTATCTGTTTTCATCCTCACACAAATTCTATACATACTGTTGACTTTGTTTAATTAGACTAAACCAAGGTTTAGTAACTTGTACATATTCACACTGATAAAAGGTGGCAGAGCCAGGATCTCAACCCAGATCTTTGGGTTCTTCTTGTTGAATCACCTCTACCCATACATTATAGACTTTCCTTTGTTGGAACTTCTATTTTCTGTTCTTATTCAGCTTTCAATTTAAAACTAGTCATAAGCAAAGGAATGAAACTATCTTATACCATACACGAAAATGAACTCAAAATGAATTAAACCTAAAACTATAAAATTCCTAGAAGAAAAACATAAGCAGTAAGCTCCTTGACAGCGGTCTTAATGATTGAAGTTTTTGTGGATCAGACTCCAAAGGCAAGGGAAATAAAAGCAAAAATAAACAAATGGGACTGCAACAAACTAAGAAATTTCTTCACAGTAAAGGAAACTATCATTAAAATGAAAAGGCAATCTACTAAATGAAATAAGATATTTGTAAATCACACATCCAATAAGTGGTTAATATCCAAATTATATAAAGAACTCATAAAACTCAATAACCAAAAAAACCTGATGACAAAATGGGCATAGGATCTGAAGAGCTATTTCTCCAAAGAAGACACACAGATGGTCAACAGGCACATGAAAATATATTCAACATCATCAATTATTAGAGAAATTGCAAATCGAAACCACAATAAGGCATCGCCTCATACCTGTGAGAATGTCTATTATCAAAAACACAAGAAATAACAAGTGTTAGAGAAGATATGGAGAAAAGCGAACCCTTATATATACTGTTGGTGGAATTGTAAATTGGTGCAGCCACTATAGAAAACAGTAAGGAGGTTCCTCAAAAACTTAAGAATAGAACTAACATATGATCCAGTTATTCCACTAGTAGGTATTTATCTAAAGAATACTAAAACACTAATTTGAAAAGAGACATACACCTGCATGTTCACTATAGCATTATTTACGATAGCTAAGATATGGAATATGGAAACAACCCAAATGTCCATTGACTGATGAATGGATAAAGATGTGACACACACACACACACACACACACACACACACACACACACACACACACACAGCAATACCATTCAGCCATAAAAAAAAGAATGAAATCTTGCCATTTGCAACAACATGGATGGAATTTGAGGGTATTATGGTAAGTAAAATAAGCCAAATAAGAATATAAGAAAGACAAATACTGATTTCACTCATATAGGGAATCTTAAAAAAATCCAAAACAAATGAACGAACAAAACAGAAACAAAACTCATAGATACAGAGAATAGATTGGTGGTTACCAGAGGAGAAGGGGATTAAGGGATGCATAAAAAGGTGAAGAGGATCAACTGTAGAATGATGGATGATAACCAGACTTTTGGGGATAATCACTTTGTAGTGTATGCAAATGTCAAAGTATTATGTTGTACACCAAAACTTATATAATAAAAATAATATTCCATATGACTTCTAAGCAGAAATCCCATCCATGACAATTTGGTCATAATTAATTGGAGCATGTATATTGTCTTATTACAATAAATGTGTCTATTATAATAAATTTATGAACTCCAAAGTGCTTACAAAAAAACCTGTAATACAGCTCATGAAGCAATGCGTAAATTTATGTAACGTACCTGTGTCTATGTGTGTGTTTAATATAATATTACTGCCATATAGGTATAGAAATGGCTATTTCAGTAGTGGCGTTTGTCAGAATAAATGAATTTCTTTTTGAAAGGAAAAACCAGCCTTGAACCAATTATTTTTATATATCAGTCTGAAACATATTAGGAATTAAACAGATCGACACTATGCCTGGATTATCACTAAAAAATTTCCCCACCTCAAAGGAGGAACACCTTTGTGAGGGAATAAACACAGCAAGAGTTTTATAAAATCTCAAGGTATGGCGATCACCCAGTCACATCAGGTACCTTGGCCAAGAGAAGGGAAAGGAATTACCACCCTCCTAGGCATACGTGAACCTGGTAAGTTGGAGGAGGTAGGGCTGCTCTACCACAGTGGAGTCAGAGAAGAATACATCTGGCATCTAGATGATCTACAGGATATCTCTTGGTTTTCCTTTGCCCCTTTTCAACAGTGCACAAACAAAGACAGCAGAAAAGCCATGATGAGCAGGAGCTTAACATTAATGTCGCCTTAGAAAATTTACAGAATTTTTTTAAAAAATTCATAGAATTGTGGATAATTAGCAGCAGTTAGAACAAAGACTGGCACAAGAAAGTGCCACAGTCAGAGACAAGTAACAGGATGATCCATTAGTAGCAACTTAGGAATGTTTCCTTCTGATTATGGCCACATCTGAGGGGTTTCTCTGGCAATCAGTATGAACCTTGCTCAGAATCCCTTAATTTTGGTCACACAGATGAGAAGAGGCTTTTAACTCATAATTGTTTCTGGACATTTCTGGAGTTTGCGTACCTCTTGCAGTCTGCTTCAAAAGCCAGAATCAATGTGACCTCATGCGTATGTCTATTCTCTCACATCACCTGAACTCCCCCACCTGAACATGGTTTGCGCTTTTTTCACATTTTAAATTCAGCAACCTTTGTAGGAATTTGGGAAGCAGCTTGAGGATTTTATTTACTTGTAAGCAAGTAGTCTTTTCTTGACTGATAAGCAAGGGGCAATATTTCACCAAATACCTTTTCTATGGTGCTCTCAGTAACACAGCTTGCATTAAAAACAAAACAAAACAATAAATGAATGAGTTAACAAGTAAGTAATGACTTGCTCTCTCATACCTGGCCAAGAATTCCATTTCTCCAGTGGTAGGAGGGAACTCACTGTTTTCAAAGAGTCACGATTAAGCTTTATAATGTGATGATTTATTCAATAATTGATTCCTTCATATTCGATAAATGTCTATTTGTCAAGTCTTGTGCTACAGGTTAGAGATCAAATATAAATATGGCATACTTGTACCCCTGAAAAACCAAAAATTAAAAGAATCACAGAGTGTAATATTTATAGACTAAGTGCTACTGCATAATAAGACACAGCATTTTTATCTCTAAATGGGACAGGGTATTAGGATTAAGGAAGACAAAACAGAGAAGCTGGTATTTGAGCTGGGCTATACACATATAATGACTAGGTGACTGCTAGGTAAAAATGAGGAGGAAAGCCATTCCAAGAGAAGTCTAGCTTGAAAGTTGTAGCTGGGAAGCGTATAGAGCAGAGGGGTCATAAGGGCGGATGAGTGGCTGAAAGTGAAAACAGAACCAGAGAGAGTGGCTGAGTGAAGTGAACACCAGTTTCATTTATAGTTTATATTCTGTAGGCAATGGGGGTCTACAGGACCCTGATGACAAAATATGTGTTCTCACCTTCTGTGTTCCTAACCTCTAATGATCTCTCCCTACCAGAATACCTACATTAAGCCTTTACTATGTATGTTCTTCCTTACAAAGCTTAATTGTGGGTAGGGCCTAAAGGTGACACTTCTTTCTCTCTTCTTTCCTGATGAATAGTTCCTGTCTCAGATTCAACTGTCACCTCTCTGTTAATAACACAAATCTTATCACTTCTCTTCATCTTTCAGTCATTTTAAGACTTTTCCTTACAATCGACAGGTCCTCTCCACTGGAATGTGTGATGGCTTTGTGGTATGTGAACTTGGCTAGGATGAACTGCGTTCCTCACACTCCTTTCTGTTTCTGATTAGAGTAGGCTACCGGAGAGCTGGCTTGTGGGCAAGAGGGAGGTGGCAGCCATTTTGTTGTGTACTTGCATACCTTCTCCAGGTATTCAATCTAACTACTCAAGCTGTAGTCTAAACACCGCAGTGAAAGGATTTTACAGATGTAATTAAATTCCCAAATCAGTTTATCTGAGTTTATCAAAAGGAAGATAGATTACCCTGGGCACATGGGTAGGGAGGGATCTCCCTTAATTAGGTTGAAGGTCTTCCTTTTTTTAATTAAGTTTTTAATTTTAATTCCAGTATAGTTAACATACACTGTTTTATTAGTTTCAGATGTACAATATAGTGGTTCAACAATTCTGCACACCACTCAGTTCTAATCATGATTAGTGTACTCTAATCCCCATCACCTTTTGCATCCATCCCCCTCCCCCTTCCCCTATGACAACTATCAATTTGTTCTCTATAGTTAAGTCTGTCGCTTGGTTTCTCTCTCTCTTCTTTCTTCCTATGTTTGTTTTGTTTCTTAAATTTAATATGTGAGTGAAATCATATGGTATTTCTTTTTCTCTAACTTACTTCACTTAGCATTATATTATCTAGATCCATCCATGTTTTAGAAATGGAAAGATTTCATTCTTTTTTTATGGCTGAATAATATACCACCTCTTCTTTATCCATTCATCCATTGATGGGATACTTGGGTTGCTTCCTTCCATAATTAGGCTATTGCAAATAATGCTGCAACAAGTATGGGGTGCATGTATCCCTCTGAATTAGTGTTTTTGTTTTTTGGGTTGTTTTGTTCTGTTTTGTTTTTGTAAATACCTGATAGTGTGACTACTGGATTGCAGAGCAGTTCTATTTTTAACTTTTTTGAGAAAACTCCATACTGCTTTTCACAATGGCTGCACCAGTTTGCAATCCCACCAACAGTGCACAAGGGTTCCCTTTTCTCCACATCCTCACCAACATTTGCTGTTTCTTATGTGGTAGAAACCCTTTAAAAGGGAATAGGCCTTCCCAGGAGATCAACAACACCAAGCATGCCAGCATGCTTTCCCTTCCTCCAGACTTCCTCTTCTTGTGGACTTCAAGCTTCAGCTGGAGCTCATGGGATTCCTGCCTGCACATCTCCTCCTGAATGCCTGCTCTGTGGACTTTAGGCTTGTTTAGCCAGTCTCCACAATAGTGTAAGTCAATTCCATACAGCAAGTAATATATAATTATATATGTATAAAATTATGAGATTCATGTCTATATTACAGGTATATGAATACATGTACATATATATACACACACATATACATGAATGATGATATATACAGATGTGAGAGATAAATCTCTCTCTCCTACTGGTTCTACTTCTCTGGTGGAATGATTGAATCCTGACTGGTACAGAATGTTCCACACTCACTTTCGATTATCCAGAATTCATTATCCTTTTCCTTCTTCATCTAACTCATGTGCACAATTTCCTGGAATTTGAAAAGCAAGGCCAGTTTTGTCACTTGTCTTCTCAATTATAGCAGTAGCATCCCCTAAGTCCAAATAGTTTTCCTTTGAAACCTCTCTCCTGTTCTAAACCAGGCTCTCCTTGTCTCATGCTGAGATGGTTTTTCTACTTACCAAGATTCTTCCCTGTCTCCATCCACATTCAATACTGTCTAAAGGCCTCCTTATATCTTACCACTTACTGCTTTTTTTTTTTCAAACGGGCATACAATTGCTTATAGGTTAAAACCTAAGGATTTTTTTTAAGATGACATTGAGGGCTCTCAAAACAATGATCTCAGAAGTAACAGTAAAAATGACAGTCATAACAGAGTAATAAGCACTTCTATGCAAGGCAATCTGAGAAGTGATTTCTAAGTTATCTCAATTAGCACTCATCATAATCCCATTAAGTGGTTATAGTTATTACCCTCATTTTACAGGTGCAGAACTGAGGCAGAAGAGGAAAATTCACTTCTCAATTCATACATCAGCTAAGTGGGGCATCAGGGATTTGAATCCCTGATCTGAATCTGGAGCCCAGCACTCACAATTCCCCACATGAATTCTGCCCTCTAAACCAGCCTGGATTTTCAATGTACTTGAATCCATGGTTTTCATCTCCTTACCTGTTCATCTAATTGCCCTGTAAGGGCCACATCTCTTTCCGGCTCTTTACCTAAAGGGGGTAAAAAGTGTTCATTTCCTAGGAAAGCATAATAATCACTGGTTTATAAGCTCGGGTTGTGGTTGTTTTTTTTCTCACTCTTTTATAATACCTCATTATAAATATTCCCCTGAACCACTGAATGAGGAAAGGTCCTTTGATTTGAGCAATCGAGCAGAGACCCTTGTGGCAATGGAACTATTCCATATCTTTTTTTTTTCTTTTTTGGGGGGAAGCAGGCTCCCCGCTGAGCAGAAAGCCTGATGCGGGGCTAGTTCCCAGGACCCTGAGATCATGACCTGAGCTGAAGGCAGAGGTTTAACCCACTAAGCCACCCAGGCGCCCCAGAACTATTCCATATCTTGACTATGGTGCTGAATTCATGAACCTACATGTGATAGAATTACATAGGACTTAATACATACACACATGAATGTAAGTAAAACTAGGGAAATCTGAATATTGGAATAAGATCAGTGGGTTGTGTCAATGTCAATATCCTGGTAGATATTTTTTTTTAAGATTTTATTTATTTATTTGACAGAGAGAGAGAGATCACAAGTAGGCAGAGAGGCAGGCAAAGAGAGTGGGAAGCAGCCTCCCTGCTGAGCAGAGAGCCCGATGGGGGGCTCGATCCCAGGACCCTGAGATCTTGACCTGAGCTGAAGGCAGAGGCTTTAACCCACTGAGCCACCCAGGCACCTCCTGGTTGATATTCCCCCCCGTTGATATTTAACTGCAGTTTGCAGAGGTAACATTTGTCAGACATTCCTATTGGGGGATATTAGGTGAAGGCAACATGGGAATTCTCTGTAGTATTTCTTACTAATGCATGGGAATCTACAAGTATCTCAAAATAAAAGCCTTTTAAAAAATTACCATTTTTTTTTTTTTTACCAGTGGTTTCATAAAGTCTTGGGTTTCGTGTAATAGCTATTAGCAGGATTTATCAGTGATGCTGTTAACTCTCCAGAATGTGTTTTGGATACACAATTTGAAAAGAATGCCCCAAACCCAAAGTGGTACAGAAGGAAAGCTATGATGAAATGACCGCTGGCTAGAGTGTTGCTCTCAGAGCTACTTTCCACTTTCTCTTTTCCATACATGCCGAAGTTGCACTGCTGCTCTCCTTGAGAGCATGAAATCAGCAGGAAACCTGATTCTGCAATCCTCCATAAGGCTGTAGAAATGTTACTAAGGTTTCCTTTTACCTTCTAACAACAAATAAGAGATAGGTTTCCAAATCAGATGTTAAAACCCTGTGAGAAGGCTTCAAATATGGAGTGGTACTGATTCCACTTCGCTGAATAATAGCAATAACAACAGTAGCCTTAGTTGTTGGTGTTGTCAATGTTGTTACTGTACTGAGAGCTTTCCACACTGTTTGGAACTGGACAGTTTGTGGAGCCAGAATCAGGCCAAAGCACTTGTTATTCCAATAAATTACTTTTCTGTGAACTGCCTCCATTAGCATCAGAAAGCTCCACTACTTTGAAAATGGCCAGCAGCAACCCCAGGAGGATAGTCAGGCGGGTGAGACAGCTGCCTTGCTCTGCCAGCAGTGATAAAGGCACAGCTCTGGGAATGCCAGTTCATCTAGTGAGTCACCAAGTACAAACAGAGTGATAATGGGGTTAGTATCAGAAAAACAGTCCCTTCAGAGACAGTCTCAGAAACCTTCACAGAGAGCAATGGCCCTTTTCTACTGAGAAGGGAAGCCCATGCTTAGGTGCCTATTTACTTCTCTCTGGCCTTGCCAATCCTTATCAAAACAAAGCTCTTTTCCTCTGAATTTGAGCTAAACTGAAGACAAACTGGATCCCTCTTACATTATCTGTGGGTACTCCAGAAGGATACTCTCTTGCTTTTCCAGTGGAGGTCCATATAAGGCATAAAGGCTTGTGGTCAAGGGCAGATGCAGAGCTTCCTGGACTGGACACTGGCCTTCATTAATCATGAATCAAGCCTTCATCTCCTAAGGGCACTGGCCTTTTCTATATATAGATTGCTTAACCTGAGTTATACTTATTCACTGGAGAGGGGGAGCTGCATAGAGAGCACTGAGTTCTCTGTGTTGGCACCTAATTATTAACTTTTGGAACAAGCAATTTATTTTTCATGACACAATTCCACAAAATTGACCATACATATATAGTCGTGTGCAAAAAGGCAAAACAGAATTAAAACATGTGGATATACACATTTAATTCTATTTTTCCACTCCTCACTACATTCCTATTACTCCCTTCTTTCACATTAACTCAATGACACATCCAATTGGCTTCTTTTTATGTCTCTCTTACTGCTCCTGTATCACTCACACATGTGCCTGATTCCCAGGCACCTTCTGGCTTATGGATTTCTTCATCCAAACTTATTTGAAAATCTCATAACACTTCCTCTTAGTAATATTTCCTTGTATACATTCTCTCCCTTGACATCTCCCCCTGTGTCTGTCTCTCTCTCTCACACACACATATTCACATGAACCCCCAGATCCCTGTTCACTCTCAGTTCCCTGGTCTGGCATTCAGTCTTCAGCTAAGTGTGGCTACTGATTTTCTTGCTGCCAATAGCCACAGGCATAAAACAAAAGTGGGCTGAGGCCAGATGGAACTAGACTATGGTGGGACTAACTGATAGAACACTGGGCAGAAGGAAGCCTTCTGCGCGCTGTCAAATGGGGACTAAGGATGTGCTGAAGTAGAAGGAGGGGGTAAACAAGCATGTCCTACATTATCGGCCTGAGCTAGTCATCAAGCTACTGAAAGCTTGATGTATATGTATGTGTGTATGCACATATGTGTGTTTGGGGGGGAAGCAGATAGAGGTGCTGCAGTTGGGAGGGTGTGGAAAGACACCCAAGGCAAGTTAAAAAGAAATGTTCATGAATTGAGTCCTTGTTATGGGTTAGGCACTGTGCTCTGCACTTTCAGATGCTTCTTGTTGACTTTTCAGTAACATCTGAAGGAGTTCACTGTTACTGTACAGATGAGGAAATCGAGGTCCAGAAAGGCTTATAATTTACTAGATTCATACACTGTAAGTAAAGATTTAGGCTCAACTTTTTCTTGGAGCAGCCATTTGAATATATTTGTTTTCATTTGATACATTCTTATTCCCATTCATATTTGTTTTGTGCTGGGAGAGATGGAAGAAGAGAAATGCTATGTCTTGGTAATGGCAGGTAGTATTTGAGAACCATCAAAGCCTCCTCAGTTGAAGAATAGAAAGAAAAAAAAAAGAATAGAAGCTATGCAAACTCAAGGGCAGAGCTGATATCCTACTATGTATGCAAGGATCGCTCTTTTTTGCTCCTGCCTTCCAGATAGATACTTTCTGAAGAGTAAAGCACTGTTAACAAAACAAACATACAAAAAACCTTCAGGTTTTTGTCCATGCTTAGTCAAGACTTCTAGAGTTGACAATGACCTGGAGGTTGGAGATGAGATGTGCAGAATGACAGCAAAATTGGAATATGGAAGAAGAGGTGGTTTAGTGACTCCCTTTGCTCCTGGTGGCAAAGGCAATACAAACGGTGCATTAAGGCTATCGTTCACAGGATTCCAATTCCATCAACAGAAAAGCTACCCAACAACTGTAAGTTCTCCAGATGATCTCAAGGAACTAACTCAAATTGTTTTAGACTCAACCTACTAAAGAATTCCACTGTTCTGTCATCAATTTACCCTTGAGACAAATTTCTGAGCCTAAGTTTCAAGATATCAGTACATGAGAGGACTACACATGGCCTGCACATCCCAGATTTTAAGCTAGATGTGGTGGGTGGACAGAAGTTTGGGCTGTCTCCTTGGGGAAAGAATGAGTATGCTACATGAATGGGAAGAGTTGGTATTGGTGAGTGAGAAAGATGGGGTATATAAGAGACTGCTTTGTATCCACCAAAACAGTCCTCTTCTCTCAGGACCCAAAAATACATCACAACTGGATTCTAACTAACGGACCTGTGGCTTTCAAACAATTTCCTGTCAAAGCTTGATAAAGATGAGCACTATGATCTTGGAGGTCATCTGTTAAAGAGAGAAGCCACACGATGGAAAAAGCCATGGTCACTAAATCACCACCTGAAGAAGAAAGAGCCTTCTCTCAATTGAAATTTCTGTTTTGGATTCTCTGTGACTGAAAAATAAACTTCTATCATGTTTGAGCCATTTCTTTATAGTGACTACATTTATGTTTTAGGTCAGACAGATACATGTTGAGATTAAGCACTCAAGTTTAAAGCAAGTACTACAAAGTAGAAATGTTCAGAAAGGATTTAATCTGTGACACACCTAACCGATTTTACAGAATTCTATTCTCAGCCAGGTCCTGTCTCAACCAGGATCTATCATAGGAAACTGTTCCTTCAAGCTTTGGGGCATTCCTCACTGATCTTGATATTCTTGTATTCTAAGGAAACTGCCTTGCTTTGAACACACAGAATGGAAAACATGATCAAAACTCCTTTAGGACTCACAGCCTGCTCTCCTTAGGAAATCACAGCTCTTGGAAGCAACAGCTGGTTCTCTTGGCAGCTTTGTGTTCAACTGTGTTCTCAGGCCACACGTGTTGGAGAGATACTGTCCCCAGTAAACCTCAGATTAAAAAAACAAATGCAAATTTGTTCTGCATTTTTGTAAGATGCTTCTTTCTTCCAATACTTCCTAAAAGCTGATGCCTCCCAGGAAGGAAATCTGAAAATAATCTACACTTCTACCTAGACTAGAGCTGTCTAACAGAAATAGAAAGTGAGCCACATATATAATCTGGAATTGTACAGTAACATTTAAAAAGTAAACAGGTAAAATTAATTTTAATAATATATTCAACCCAATATTTCCAAAATATTATCATTTCTACATGTAATCAAAATAAAATTATTGAGATATTTTACCTTTTTCTTCATATTAAGTCTTTGAAATATTGTGTGTTATTTTACCCTTACAGCACATCTTAATTCAGAACAGCCAATTCCAGCTGCTCAGTAGATGTATGTGGCTAGTGGCTGCCATACTGGATGACACAGGCTTAGACTTCTGCTCTTCCGCTGGGTCCACAGTACATTCCTTGGTACCACTGCACAGGGGTTTGAATGTTTTTTTTTTTTAAGTGGAATCTATTTCTCTAAAAGGAACCATTATTAATCATAATCCATGCTATGAGCTAAAAAAAATACAATTTCTTCTAGGGATTTAAACTTTTCTTTAGAAATTCCTATGCTCTGCGATATGGGAGTGAAACAACAAAGATCATTTAGTTAGCCCATCTTCACCATTTTATTAACAAACAATTTCTTCCTTCAAATTTCCATTTGAATGCACACATTACCTTTCTTTCCTTTCTTCCTTCCTTTTCTTTTCTTTCTCTATCCTTTTTTTTACTTCCTTCCTCCCTTCCTTTCTTCCCTCCCTCCCTCCCCTTCCTTCTTCTTTCCTTTTTTTTCTTTCTCTCTTTCTTCCTTCCCACCCTTCTTTCTTTCCTTTCCCTCCCTCCCTCTTTCCTTCCTTTCTCTTTTTTTTTCTTTTTCTTTTTCCAGGCATGTTTGCTGTAACTTCTGCAAGCAAGTAGGAAGACTAGCAAAATATGATTAGACATTGTTTGGTATCAGATATCCTAGTTATGCCCACCTAACTGCAGTCTGGCTTTGGGTCACTTCTCTGAGTGTCTGTTTTCTCAATTCTAAACTGGAAATAATGATATTATTTTGTAAGGATTTTGTGAAGAATGACATGAAAAAGTACTCTTGATGGGCTTACTACAGTGCCTGGCACAGATCATAAAGGACCTCATAAGCCATGCTGAGAAGGTTCAATTTTATCTTATAGGCAACAGGGAGACAGTGAAGACTGAAAATGAGGAGTGATTTGATCAGATTTTCCATTGGGAAGAAAACTTAAAATGTTCTGTTCTTCTTATAGCCAAGCTTTGTCCCAAAAAGAAGTGTTTCCTTCCAAATCTTTCAAATCTTTTCTTTGTATAAAAAAGAAAAGAATCTTGGCTAAGCTTCAGACTAAATTCCTCCATATACCCAGAGGTTTCTTTGAATGAACAGATTTAACATCCTATTAGACAATTCTACCTCTTGCATTTAGGAATATGAACTTTTCTTAGGACAATGTACACAATAATATTATATACATGAGTTAAAATACAACTTTATTATTCTTTTTGGAGTTGCTTTATCTCCAATGGGTTTCAATATATTCTTCTAGACCTCTTTAATAGAGAAATGATGACCCTAGGCCAGATGGTTCTAATGACCTTGCCGTTCAGTCCCATGGTCTGAGAGGCAGTGGGGATTACATTTAAGATAACTTTAAAAAATTGGAATTGATAACTGAGAGATAACAATTAAATGGATTTATTTTCAGAATGACCATTTCAGGAAAACTCTAGTTGAAACTTTCATTTGTACTTTAGCAAAAATCATAGCAAATAAGTATGTCTCCTTATTTGGAAGAGCTTATTCTTCCTAAGATCTTAATGTTAGAGAAGTTTACCAGCTCCATTGCCAAATGTTGTAAAGAACTGGAGGAATGTGACTCTGGGTTTAGGGCCATCCCATGCCTAAAGCCAAGGATATACACAATCTACTCATAGGCACAGTGTGTATGCAGATCTAGGAGGAATAGAAAACGTGATAATGTCAAAATATGACTATATACACCTGGAGGGATAGCCCTTGTGTAGTAATTTAGACTAATTAGGCATCTGCTACATAATTACAAATATGAATAAACTATGTATGGCATTTGCAACTTCTATGCTTAAACCAATTAGTTAATCAGATCTTAGGAAACACCCGAATCTGAAATGTCTGCCCATAGAAAACCAGTAAGCCCCAGTTAAAGACGTATGAAGGCCAAGACAGATCACCAAGATTTTAACCATACAAATCAATATCAGGCAAGTAGAAGAAATTTAAAAGTATAAAGTACTATTTAAACTTGAGGGGTTACTATTAAATAACTCATTTAATGACAGCATCTTGCAATGAATGCTTTCCTCTGGGAGAATATTTGAATCATCTGACCTTTTTCATAGTAAACTTTAGCAGAATCTGAGAGTTGGCCAGACCTGAGAAGCCAGAACCCATCATAAAATTCCACCACATGTCTTATAGCAGTAAAAGTTTTTCCTCCATTCTTCTAAAAGTCAGGTTAAAATATGAAAGGATACCATGTTTCCATATATGTATGACACCTACTCCTATCTGTGTGTATGTGTGTGTGTGTATGTATATATATACATATATATGTGTGTACATATATATATTTATGTATGTATAGTTATACATACATATGTGTGTACATATGTATATTTATGTATGTATAGTTAAAGCCTTAGACCCCAAAGTCCTTCAGAAAATGAAAGAACTCACTCTTCGGCAGGTTATCCTTACAAAGTAATATGTGCTTATTCCAAGAACAGAAATGTTCATGTATTAAAAGAAATAGTTTACTGAAAATAATGATTTCACCTGCCAACATGTATACAAGGATGTTTTCTTATGGCTAGTGGAAGTTTATGAAATGTCTTAATGTGCTTTTTGAAAAAAAGACTTCTGATGCAGTCTTCATGCTGTCTTGACTCCTAAGACTTTTTCCCCCATATGAGCAAAATGCATACTCATGCAAATCTATTCCAGGCCCATTTGCCTAAATCCTGAAAGAAATCATTCTGGAACTAAAATAAATTGTGTTTTTTTTCCAAATGGAAATTAGTAACAAAAGCTTTGTATAATGCCTATTGCTAACAATTAACCAATTAAAAATTCTGAACTTCTATGAATAAGACACTGTCCTTAACACTAAAGAATTCACCACAAAATATACACATTTTCCAGGCCATCCTATCTGAAGGATGAAAATGAGAAAACAATAGTCATAAACTAGTATTTTCTTGGTTCTGGCCTCTAATATATTGGGGGAACTTCAAACACCTTTCAAATTTCCGAGACATTAACAGAACTCCTCAAAGGGTAACTATCAGGTGCTTTGTGCAATAAGCATCAGGGCTACACATGATGTCTATTCTCCACTCCAGATCTAAGCCACAGAGCTGGGGTCCCTTATCTCTACCTGCCTACTGCTCGGTCTTCTGGAAGGCACCTTCAGTTTCTGGCACTTACTATTACTAAAACCAGGAACCCTCAATATACTTAAGAGACTTCAGTAAACAACTCCTTGGTTTTAGCTGCTTTGTTTTTTGTTTATCATCCTAAAGTCATCCTAAGTTTCAAGCCTAGAGGGGCTGAAAATCTGTAGTAGTTGCAGTGTTTAGAATTATTGTTGCTCTTGATATGAATTCAGTATACCCTACTTCCCCTTTTTCTGAGGATGAATTTTTTGCAAAGAGGCTCCTTGGTCACTTATGCAGACAGTCGAGGAACTTGCACCATTGGTGTCTAGTCAGGCCTGATTTTAAGGAGAGCACAGTTTTGGCTCCAGCTTAGACCTCCTTAACAATACAATCCAACCTGTCTTCAGAGCCATACAAACAGTCTAGATGTGATAGACATATCAATTGACTACGATTCCAATATACTGTGCTAATTGACACAGTGGAGAAATATCTTAAGAGTCATTTAACTACATTTGGTGATTCCCAATGCATTTCCCGGAAGACAAGATGCACAATTTAAGGCTCAAAGTATGAACATATTTTCATTTCATTTTTAGGGATGCCAAATTTCCGCCCCCCAACCAATAGAGAAATGAGTGAAATGAGAGCCCCAGAACTTCATGGTTCCAGTTTCTGAAAATGGTTTGTGATGGCCACAGAATGACCTCAAGAAGACTGACAAAGTTACTTCAGGACAAACTCTTAGCAGGTGCTGTGGAGACAGTTACCTTAAGCCTTGAGCTGAACTTTTCAGTCTTATCTTGAAGTTTAGGAGTCCTCTGTGGACCACCGTTACACTGGGTTGAGACAGATTCTGCTGAGATGTATGGAGCTTGGTTAGTAACGTCTCCACGGATGAGGGGCGAGGGGATGCAACAGGAATGCCAATATTTTCTCGCTCTTATTTCTGAATAAATTTCAGGCCACGTATTTTCTATAAGATTCACCAGCCAAATTTTGTCTCTACTCCTAATATTTCCTCAAGACTTGATTCAACAGTTGATTTAAACATTTAACAATGAACCTATGGCCCAAGTGGTTTTACTTGGGAAACTTGGGAATCCTTTATAGTTTTCTAAACTATAAAAGAAATATATAGTTTAAATATTTTAACAATGTTTATTATTCCAATCCATGAGCATGGAATGCTTTTCCACCTTTTTGTGTCTTCTTCAATTTCTTTCATAAGCGTTCTATAGTTCCTCGAGTACAGATCCTTTACCTCTTTGGTTAGGTTTATTTCCAGGTATC
>CM052797.1:53958722-54005420 GCA_028533885.1 Nasua narica | reverse complement strand
GGAATTTTATGCCTCCATCAGAAAGGATGAATATCCAACTTTTGTATCAACATGGACAGGACTAGAAGAGATTATGCGGAGTGAAATAAGTCAAGCGGAGAGAGGCAATTATCTTATGGTCTCACTTACGTGTGGAGTATAAAGAAAATCATGGAGGGCATCGTGAGAAGGAAGGGAAGGGCGAATGGGGGGAAATCGGGGGTGGGGGGTGTTGAACCAGGAGAGACTGTGGACTCCGAGCAACAAACTGAGGGTTTTGGAGGGGAGGGGGTGGGGGGGTGGGTGAGCCTGGTGGTGGGTATCGAGAGGGGCACGTACTGCATGGAGCACTGGGTGTGGTGCATGAACAATCAATCTTGTAATACTGAAAAATTAAAATAAACAAATTTGGGGAGAAAAAAAAACTATGAACTATTAAATGGACTACTGTGGTGATTATAAAGTGAATCTTCTACAACATTTTGTTTTCTGGGAGGATTAGATTGAGTTTTAGATCCATCCATATAGGATTGAGGAGAAAGGTGTGAAGTGTGGAGTAAAGGCTCAGTATAGGCACTAACATATGGCATCATCTCCAAATCTTAATATGAAACCCTTGTGGAGGAGACTCTTCAGAAGCAAAACTAAGGAACAAAGCATCTCTGAGCCCTCTATACATATCCAAACTGAACTTTAGCCAGTTTCCATCAGGATTCTGATTCTTGTTTTTTACCTTCTTAAAATCACAGACACACAGACACACACACATGCATGCACGCACGCACGCACTGTCACTCACACAGAGCCTGGCAGAGCAGTGAAAAATATCTGGTCACTAAAAGGCATTCTGTTAGAAATAGGCAGAGGAAACCCAGCTTAGGAAACAACATATAGAGAAGTCGCTGTGTTAATAAACTCAGTCTACTGGGCGTGTTTCCACTGCCCAAGAGGAGGTCCAGAAAAGGAGACCAATTCCACAAGATGGAAGGCTCACTGGTGTTTTGTTTTGGTTTTTCTCAAGATCATTACTCTCAATGTTGCAAGAGCATGGTTTGAAGTGAGCTGCCCATCTGTTACTCACCTCCTGTCAGCTGTCACCCAGCAGCTCACGGAATGGAAAGAACACTAGGGCACTGGGTCTAAATTGGCCAAGGGGTAGGAAACATGGAATGGTCATAAATGGAAAGTATTCATGCTCAAAACAAGTTTGTAGGGGGAACCATACAGGAATCTGTGTGAGGTCACCTAGAAATGTTTACATAAAAAACAACAAAAGTGGAGCAAAAAATAGCCAAAATGCCCAAGCTCGTGAATATCCTCAAATTTGAAGAGGGATTTCAGCAATTAAATGTTTAGCAAGTGTCTGGGAGCCAGGAGTGGGAAGTCCTGTTGGTCCCAATCAGGAGATAGATATAAAGTACTTCCAATCTAAAGAGAGAAAAAGTTAAAATTAAAAATGGTGATGGGGTTGTTTTAAACAAAGGACTTCAAAGTTATTTCTAAAAGAATCAAGTCAAAGCAAAGCATAGCAACAGCAAATGATTCTTTTAAACCAGGTAAGTTCCTGTGGCTTTATTGTTGTTTCCTTTATTTTACCCCTGGTATCAAAGGGACAAGTCTTCTGTTTCCTTAATTTTTTTCCCAAATCAGAAAGAAACAAATATAGATACTAAAGAAATACATGAGAGATGACATGTGCTTTGGGCCTGTTTTTAGAGACAGGACACAGGAACAGAAAACTCCCTCCTAAAATTTATTCAATGAAACATCATCTTAATATTTGTCATTTTAGTTATTTTAATAAACTGATGTCTTTTTTAAAGTTCTGGCTTGGGATAATTATTATAATGGGTAACATTTGAGTGTTTACTATAATTGTTAAAAAAAACTGAAGGGGTAGGTACAATTTTAGTTCTATTTCACAAGGAGGGAACTGATGTTAAGCAACTTTCTTGGGATCACACAGTTAAGAAGTAGCTGGGGCTTGAACCCTGGTCTATCTCTTACCAAAGCTCATGCAATTAACCATGGGTCTCAACGATCAGTCAAAGCCAACGCATCCTAGTCTCATCTGAACACTCCTTGACTCTCTATACCCATAATATATATATTTAATCTTTTGGAAGCACGATGAAAAAAGTTGTTGAAATCGCAAAACAAATCTTCCTCTAGGAGATAACATTTTAAACCTTCAGGGCGTTGGCTGCTAGAAGTGATGCTCATTAATGAGTGATAGGCAGGATACTACAACAGCCAAGCAAATGCCATTCTCATACCTAATACACTGTGCGTCTCTTTGACAACATTTGTAACCTTTATTTTAGGGCCTGACACAACGTGGGCTGCCTAGTAGGTGTATAGTACACATTTTGTATTCAGTAGGTATTTTTGAACCGAAATGAACACCATCCATCAAATAGTGGCTCGACAGTCACCTGACCTCCACAAAGCCATCTACATTAGTCCTGTTAGTCATGTGTGTCTCAAATAATTCTAGGCTCTTTTCCAGTTAGCCCTTTGTTAGTTCTAACTTATCTCAAGAAATCCAAGGATTATGTGAGATTTGCATAATTAAAAATACTCTTGCTGCCACGGAGGATCATAACATGGACTCCACTCTGAAGTATTCCCACACCACTTACAAAATTGTGGTGAGTGAGGTCAACAGTCCGATGTGGAATAAAATGATGCCCTCGAAAAAAAAAATACTCTTGAAGATAGAAATTTCTGTGGTAATATTAAGCATTATTATTATTATTGTATGTATTGACACATCCCTGGTAGTCATGCTTAGCAGTCTCTGTGTGTATTTAACATACATTGAGGCCATACTTTGGGCCAAACAAACATTTAATTTAATCTCATGGCAATCTTCACAGGTAGATGTAACTTTGCCCTGCTTTTACCAATGAGGAATGTAAGGAGTAGAGATGTCACATATATTGATCCAATACTCAGAGTGAGGAACTGACTCACCTAGCACTTACCTCTGACACTGAAGCCCATTCTGAACCACCTTTTCTTTAAGTCTCTATATATTAGTTTCCTGTTTCTGCTATAGCAAATTACCCAAAGCTTAGTGGCTTAAGACAGCACAAATGTATTATATTATAGTTCTGGAAGTCAGAATTTGGAAATGATTCTTACAGAACTAAAATCAAGGCACTAGCATATACCTTGTTCCTTCTGGAAGCTCTAGGGGAGAATTTGTTTCTTCCCTCTTCCATTTTCTAGAGGTCACTCACATTCCTTGGCTCATGGCCACATCACTCATATTCCTTGGCTCATGGCCACATCACCTAGCCTTCTGCTTTAGCTGTCATAGCTCTCTATCTCTGGTCCCCCCTGCCTCCCCTCTTATAGTGGCCCTTGTGATTTCTTTGAGCCTGTCTAAAAAATCCAGGATTATCTTCCATCACAAGGCTCCTAACATAATCACATCTACAAAGTCCCTTTTGTTATGCAAGGTAACATATTTACAGATTTGGGGGATTAGGATGTTGACATCTTCGGGGGACCATTATTCTGTCTATCACACACTAAAACATGCTTCATATGTTGTCAGGAGCAGAAGGTCACTGTGGCTTACAGATATGGTTTTGTGTTTCTTTTTGTTTCCTTCACTACTATAAAGCAAGCTCTCTGAGAAAAGAGCCCGTGTCATGCCAGCTGGCTGTATCTCCATGATGGAGCCAGCTGAATGTGTGCGCTTCCGCCCACACGGTGTGAATGCAGGAGATCACCCTCTTGCCTCTGTCCCTTCAATGTCTAACCCTACTATATGGGGAAGGAAACTCTCCAACCATTACTGGGGGAAAGGCTTTAACTCCATCATCAGAGATAATGCTACAAAAGGTAAATAATGTTGGAGACATAATACTGACCTTAAAATTACACATACTAGCAAAAATATCAAACTGTCACCAGTTCTGATGGTGGAAGAAAAGGACCCCAGGTAACTGAAGTGGCCAAGAGGAGGAGTGAGGAAATGTAAAGATAAAGGACAGTGAGACAGGAGCACCTAAAGAGAATTTTCTGCCTTAACAACTTTGCCAAACTCCAGGTCCATTGTCAATAAAACTAGCAATTATTAGTATTGGTCTAGTAATTATTACTATTTTTCAATATTTCCAGTTCTCCTTCTTTCTGGCACATGGTAGAATCAGAGTTCCCAAATACTTGAAGTCAGGTGTGGTTAAGTACCTTATTATAACCTTAATGAAACTACATGTACTGGGACAGGCAGAGGTACAAAATGAGTGGAAGTGATATGTGTCCCATCCAGGTGAAAGCCCTTTAGAGCCAATGCATGAATTTCCAAAATGCTAGCCACAGTTACTGATAATGTTCCATATTGTGAAGCCTCCGTTAGCCTACGTCCCTGAGTGTCAGCATGTGGAGAAGAGCCACCACGTGACCCAGGACAGTCATAAAACATGAGTGAGGAATAAGGCTTTCTTGCTAATAATCAGAGATTTGGGGATTTGTTATATTGCAGCTAAAATGTTCCTGACTGATACAAAAACACAGCTCTCTTCTGGACATGGTCACTGCTGGACAGGAAAATGGAAAAGTAGTTAGACCTCACTCATGGCCATAAGCTTTTCTCCAGCTTCCCCTAGGAACACTACTTTAAATGAAAATGAGTACTCTCCAGAAAACCTGAAAGTATAATGTAAACAAGTGTACACAAGTGCTTTACAAATTATAAATCGCTTTGCAAATACTAGTTATAACAATGTTTATTTCTCACCCGCAACTGCAGCCATGATTGCATGTTTTCTTATTTTATAAGTCCATAATATTTACTCAGCTCCCACCAAAAAAAAAAATTTACTTACTTACATTCTATGTAGACAATTCAAAGAGATCAGAGACAACTTCCTAATTTATGTGTCAAAAAAATATACATGAGGAAGACTAAGGCCACTTGATAGAATATATACAATTTAAGATGAATGCTTCTCCGTTACCCTTTCTATTATTCATAGCCTCCACACATAATACAGGAGAGGAAGCTCTGTTCCTCCGTGCCAGGCACACAGAGAGTGGAGAACAGCATGGGATTAGCAGGCTCCTTGCAAACGGACAGGGTTGCCACTGGGCAACGCCTACTACCTCTCCCTTTGCTCCTCTTGGCACCAGGATGGGCAGAGATACACAAACTCTGCAATTGTTTTGTGCATGGCAACCTTTTTATAAGAAATAAACTTGAAGCTTAGCAACGTACTTTTTACTGGAATGTGACATTATTAAATCTTTCTAATCTCCATGCCTACAAAATTAAGAAATTACAAGCATGTTTTCTAAATAGAAATTGAAGTGTGGAAAAGCTTATTATTAAATGTTTAATTTTTAAGTCCCTAAAATTAGAAGAAAAAAAAGACAAGAAATGATCATGTAAACTCCTCTTTTTATTATTTAGAGGGGTAAAGCTGGCTAAGCATAGCTAGCCTGTTAGGAAGAACAGTTATGTTAGATAGAATTTGTGGCTCTCAACTATGTTTTCTGGCAAAAAAAGTCTAGAGTAAGTCTCTGGAGGCAGAAGTTGGAACTTGGTCTTTTAGCTTCTGACCAGCCCTATTGCTACCAAACAAGGAGTAAGCAAGATTTTCTCCTATGGAATGCCCTTGGGACCACTCTTTCTGTTCTTCCTGTTTAGTAAGTCTCCTCTATAAGGAGTTTTCGAGCTTCTGGTACTCTATGATCTGTTTTCCAGCCAAGAACCCCTTTCCCAGAGGGGACCAGGCCCTAAACAAGGTATAGCCACACCACCCAGCACTGTCAAGCTTACAATGGTACCCCTCATTAGTTTTACCTCAGGCCATCACAACATCCTTATCATCACTCATCCTTCAGGAGAAATGTTCTCTCCCTGATTTTTCTGACTATTCAATACTTCTTAACAAGGTCAACATCCACACACACCATCCATGCTCTTCCTTTCTTGATCCAAATCACTCTCCTTACTTTACATTTCTCTGGCTCTTTCTTGAGATGGTTTTATTTCCCACGGCTTCATTCTGTCACGTGCCCTGATATTCACACACAAAGTGAATGTTCACATTGACAAAGCGACTGCATTTCTATGAGTAATTTCAGTCATTAGGAAAAAAAACCTACAGACAAACCACATTCTTTTCTAGAGATGCACTCATGATTCTTGGAAATATTTTATGTACTTATACCCTCCTTTGTTCCCAAAAGGATTCAGGGCCGCATCTTCAAAAATAAAACCCATGCCTTCTTCGGAATCTTAGACAGGAGAGTCTATGTTGCCGGTATTTGTAAAAAAAAAAAAAAAAAAAGTGACAATCCTTACATAAGTAAGGCACCTTCCCATTGTTATATTAAGAGAACAATGAATATTTAACTTGAAAATGTTCCTGAAACTTTGTGTAAGTAACCTTGTCCCGGAAAAATGATCTGTATCTCAATTTACACTAGATTTTTCAGAATTCCCACATGCAAACCCTTTCTAAGCGAGATCCAAAAAAAAAAAAAAAGGGCAATATTCTGGAGAGACTCCAATAGGAGGGAGAGATAGGGTAACTGCCATAGAAAGAGCTTCTTGTCTAGGGTTGTCTGGGGTCCTGAATCATCAAGATTGTCTGAACTCTGGTTGTTTGCTCTGCTAGAATAGCTTGGAGAGATTTGTTGAGATGTCCACTGCTCCACATTGGATACAATCATGTCCCACAGCTGGACTGTTCATGTTTAGTGAGGCCAGGAACCCAGGCATGTGACTTCAACTGTTTACTCAATAGAAAGCAATGAATAGTTCTGGGGTTAAAGATCACTGTGATGAGTTTTGCTTGCTCCTTTGTGAGACATAAGCCAATGTGTTCAACAAAACCACAACTGACTGACTTTCTCTTGGGTTTAGAACACGGATATCTCCTTTCCACAGCTCACTCTATCATCCCTTAAACTGAATATAATGTTTGATTTTGCAAGGGCATTTTGCCACCATGAATTCTTCCTAAACTCTTAAGTAGAGACAATATAATCAGAGAACGTGATCAGCCCACTCCTTCAAGGAAACAGTTTTCAGAGCAGAACTAACGAGACCTTTGTCGGCACTGTAAGGAGTAATAAGTTTTTACTATTGCCTCTTTTCTCTTTCCCACATTTAATCACTGACTACAAGTAAAATAAGTCTTTCTCAGGGTGGGGCAAGAGGTCTTGGCTAAAGACTTCTTTCCTTACAATTTGTCTTTCGTTTACTTTCTATAGTTCTGCAGCCAGCTCAGAGGACTCCAGGACCCTTGAGACTGAAGCACAAGATCTTGACATGCTACAAATAAAGTCAAATGCAGTGAGTAATCTCAGCTCAGCACAGTTGAGAGGGTACAGGTCAGGCCTGGAAGTCATTAGATGAAAAAATCAGACCAAAAATGAAGATGAAAATATTGGCAGCTGGTATAAACACCAAAACCCAGCAATTTGTTCCTTTAATCTTCCCCGCCTTTCTAGACCATTAGCTCTCATCCTACATTCAACACGGCAAGAGGATCCTCCTCTATGCACAAATCACGCAGGATCTTGTGTACCTACCAGAGTACACGGTACATCATTTAACCTGACCCACCTTCTCCTTAGGGCATGAGCTGATTCCTCACAAACTCTAGGGATGCCCTCGTCTAGACTAAGTGAGTCACAGTCCAAGGAATCAGACCCACTGACACACCTCAAAAAAATCTCAGGAAAGGGCTGGATACTTACAACATATCAATACAATACAATACGATATTGAACAATAGAACCATTTATCATCTCTTTGTGTACATAACCATCCAGACAGAGGATATTTCAGTAAGAAAAGATAAGGGAGGTTGCTGAAGCTGTCTCAAAAGTCAGTGAAGGTTGAGCAAGGATAAAGAGAGGTTTCCCTATTAGGACATGGAGGGGAAAAGGGAAATTCCCTAAATAAGAAAAAAATTGGAACAAGGCCATGCAAGTAGGGAGACAGCCCTAAAAAGACTGGCCAATGTGAGCTGACACTGGAGCACAGACTAAAAGAAAATGCCAAACTCTCTTTCCCAGAGGTCAGCTGGTGCCTGAGGTCTAGCATTGGGGTTATTAGGCCATGACTGGAGCCTCCCTGGCTCAGCTTCTCTCCCCATGGGTCTCTTGCTACTCAAGAAGCCAGGAGCTGCTAAATCTAACTAAACAAGATAAATTATTGTAATCTTTCTCTCTGGGGATTTTATGATCGGGGGAGATGTACAGAGAGACCTCAGGAGGCCCACCCTCAATTTAGACACTGGATTAATATTCTCTCTCTCATAATTTCATACATTATCTCCTAGATAGAATTCACCTGACTTTAAGTGACAAAAGAAGAGAGATGGCCTTAAAATACTCCGACACACTGTAGTTAAGCAAGAGCTAAGGGTTTCAGCCTAAACCACCCTTTTCAAATGAAGACCTTAGTAAAGCTAAAAGAGAATGATTCCATTCTAAAAAAATCTAACCATAGTTGGAAAACATAATTGTTTCTTCTCGGTGAAATTATTTTATTCTTCTCTCAATGTTTGTAACAGTAGGATCTTTAAAAGGCTAACCTATAAAATATTATCCCAGAGGTGAACACCAAAAGTAAGGCATCAGAGTTCAAATGGAAATACACGTCCCTGGATTATTATAGCCAATAAAGATATAACTAGCTTAAAAAAAAAGATGTAACTAGCTTTTGCTGATGATATCTGGCAATGAAAAGTCACTCAGCTAATCTACAACAGCAATGAGATGCTGACAAGCCTGTAGGAACTGATTGTATAGGTCTCTTCCTAATTCTGCATTCAGTGATCTTACTTGGCAGCGTAAAATTGGCCACACTCAGAGTATTTACACCAAGGAAATTGACAAAATCCACAATTCATGATTTTTCTACCCTCCACTCCCCGCTGCCAGCCAGTTGTTAAACATTACCAACACGCCATGGCACAGATTTCTACTTCAATCATAACTAAGTCTGATTTTTAAAAACCAATCACATGTATCTGTTGTATGTCATTATACCAGTCCATAGGTTCATCAAGAAGATAGGTCCTAGCAACAATATTTCATTTCAGAGATGGGCATGGAGATGTGCAGGATTCTGTCATGGATGACCCCAGGGGTATCTCTCAGTTTACTGAGTACAGTTAGCCTGTGCTCTCCAGTTAGCAAGAGGAAGCGTATGCAAAACTTAACTTTTTACAGACCTGAGGGTGCTGAGATCTCTAGATGATGGGCAGCTGGCACTTCAGAACTCCCCTTTAAACAGCTGGCACCTAATCTCAGGCTGCCAGTGGCCAAAGCCCAAAATCCCTTTAAGGCTGCTCTCAAACTTACCATATAAAAAAGAGAGCAACAACAGAACAAGCCCAATTCCTCAGTTTGTCCAGCTCTGCTTCAGCCCAAGCATCTCTTTTCTGCAGGAAGCCAAGGCAACAGGGACCCATGCATGCAGTGGCCTTCTGCCAGCCTGTGTTAAATAATGGTCTTCACCCAGTGTGTGCATAACAATGCGGAAACAGAGACACAAGGGTCCTACATTATTATTCACCTGCTGAATCTGCAGTCACTGTGGCTAGCACCTACCTGCCTACTTACAAAGAAACCACCTATAGACAGAGCCTCCTTTTAAATTTAAATTAATTTCACCCCTTTCATTCCCCAACCTGGTAGTACTTAAATTGTTAACCAAAATGTTTCTCTACTGAGAGAGTAAAGGAACATTGTTTTTTCTTTTTTTAAGATTTTATTTATTTGACAGAGAGAGACACAGTGAAAGAGAGAGTATAAGCAGGGGAAGTGGGAGAAGCAGGCTTCCGGGGAGCCCAACGTGGGGCTTGATCTCAGGACCCTGGGGGATCTGGACCTGAGCTGAAGACAGACACTTAAGGACTGAGCCACCCACACACCCCATAAGGGAACATTCTTATTTGATAGTGTTCAGTAAGCAAAAAGAAACAAATTTAGTATACGGCCCTTTGTTGTTGTTGTTAATGTTTTAAAAAAAAAAGGATATTGCCTGCAACACAACATAAATGGGCAGAGGGTAAACTACATTTTCTATCCGTGCAAAATAACCATAACAAGAATCTCTTTGTAAAGGAACGCCAAAGTAATCTAGGCATTTGGTGTTACCAACAGATAGCCTTCATTTTCCTGCAAACGGTGCAACCCTGCAACACACACACACCACAAATTCACATGCAAAATGAAGGATTAAAAAAAAAAAACTGATGCAGATCTGAATTATCACATCACTTTTTATGCATGTAAAAGCCTATAATCGAAAAGAGAAATAAAGAGAAAAATACAGAAACAAAATTTATAAGCACCTAGAGTTCAGCCATGAAATGTGACATTAGAAAAAGAGTGGACAAGCTCTTGATGCAAAAGCCCAGCTGTAACCAGATGTGAATCAAAACATCTCCATGGAGATGAGCAGGCAGATGCCCAGCGGTATATTCATGTCTATACTTAGAGAGTGAGAATGTCAATGGTTTATTGATTCCAACTTTTGGGGGCTAAACTATGAATTTTTTTTAATTTAAAAAAATTATTTTTTATTTTTTATTATTTTATTTTTTCAGTGTTCTAAAATATCTAACATGAAACACCTGTGTGATCTCTAAACAATGCAGCCTGACTTTTTTGTTGGGCTGACCTCAAAGGATGCCTTCATTTCTCCGTAACAGACAATTTGATTCACTGGCCTTTACCTCACTGTGAAGCTTCCTTCAATACACTCATGAAGTGAGAAACAGAACTCTAAACCAACCTAAAAGCTAGTTTGCTGTGCCCAGTGCTTCAACATGGACCAGCTCTTGTCCTGCTGATTTTATGTCATGGTAACTAATGCTACTTTCTTCATTCACGAGTATTCAACTAGGAGTGAGATTATTGCTATTTGACGACCTTTTAATTTTATTTTATTATTTATGGGAAAGTAAATGCAACCAGAAACATTAGCATTGACACTTAAGACCAAATAAAACCAGGTAACAGGTAAGAAAAATGTTCCCAGGAATCCCAAAACAAAATCTCAAAACTCCAGCTTGTCTTATCTGGCTCTTGAATGTCCTCTGATTTAAGATATACCATCAAGATCATGCTGGTGATAAAAGGAACATGGGAGTTGTTATTTTAATGCTAATGGGCTAACACCACAAGACCAAGCACGCGAAATGAAGCCACCCTTTGCTTTCTCTTCCATTGTTCATTTGCAAACCATGAGTTCCATATGTGAAAGACACTCCAGAAATGTTTAAGGGTTTGTAAAGGGGTATGTTAAGATGGGCATTCTCATGTAATGCTCACGAAAGCATAAAATGATACAAAAGTTTAGGGAAGCAATTTGGTAATATGAAACCAAAACTTTATAAATGTTCATTTCTTTGTCCCAGTATTCTTCTACTAGAAATTTTTCCTAAAGAAATAGTTATGATAGCAAACAAACATTTTAAATGCCTAAGTATAAGGGAATGATTAAATAAATAGAAGCATATCAACAATATAAAGCAGTATAGTGTTATTTTTAAAATGGTAGAGTTTTTTTTTTCAGAATCCTTAAAGTTTTGGAGTTAGTTATAATATTATGTCAAGTGAAAAAAAGACAGATACAATATCCCATACACATTATATCCTCAATGTATAAATAGGTACACAAATAAACATAAACAGACTTAGTACACAGAACACTGGGAAAAAAGATGCCTGAGTATTTAAAGTGGTTATTTTAGGATGGAAGAGAAGAAGAATGATAAAATTCATTCATTTTTATTTATACTTCCTTATACTTTGCAGTGGTTTATATTGAGCATGGATAAGTTATTTTTTCCAGATATGCATTTATAATTACAAAAGTGATAGAGAATTATATAACTGTAATTATATAAACTTTAAGGATTATAGAAATGTATGATGTAAAAGAAGGAAGCCCTTTCCCTACTAATTCCCCAATGTCATATACTTGAAATAATACAGTATGTAGTCTTTTCAGATTAGCTCCTTTCACTTTACTAATACGCATTTAAGATCCTCAATGTCTTTTGTGGCTTGATGGAATGTACCACATACAGCTGAGAAGAAAGTATATTTTGCTATTATTAGGTAGAACATGTGTACATGTCTGCCAGATCCAATTGGTCTACAGTGTTGTTCAAGTCTTCGAATTCCTTATTCATCATCTGTCTGTTGTTCTTTTTTTTTTTTAATTTACTTATGAGAGAGAGAGAGAGAGAGCAAGTGTGACCATGGGGGGAGGGGTGGAGAGAGAAGGAGAGTGAGTCTTAAGCAGACTCTACACTGGAGCTCTGGGGTTTACTGAATAAACATTTATAATTGATCTTATATTTTGCTTTAAATACTTTGTTTTTTAAAATAAACTTTTATTGGTAAATAATAACATTCTTTAAATGTTTAAGAATATATAAATTCATGAATTTATAAGAAAATTTATTGGTTTTAAATGTATAATTTGATAAGTTTCCCTCAATCTCTGGTTACCTTTTTATTTTCTTAGGGTATCTTTTATTATTTTTTTTTTATTTTAAAGTGGTTTTTTATTGAGTATTAAAGTAATACCACTCTAAATTTAATTTTTTTAATTTAAATTCAGTTAGCCAACATATAGTACATCATTAGTTTTTGATGTAGTGTTCAATGATTCATTAGTTGCGTATAACACCCAGTGCTCATCACATCACATGCCCTCCATTTTAACACCCATCACCTTGTTACCCCATTTTACCACCCACTTCCCTTTCCACAACTCTTGGTTTGTTTCTGGGAGTCAAGAGTCTCTCAAGGTTTGTCTGCCTCTCTGATTTCTTCCCATTCAGTTTTCCCTTCCTTCCCCTATTATCCTCTGTGCTATTTCTTATATTCCTCATATATGAGTTAAACCATATGGTAATTGCCTTTTTCTGGTTGACTTATTTTAGTTAGCATAATACCCTCCAGTTCCATCCATGTCGATGTAAGTAAGTGGTAGGTATTCATCCTGATGACTGAGTAATGTTCCATTGTATGTATGTACCACATCTTCTTTATCCATTCACCTGTTAAAGGACATCTCGGTTCCTTTCACAGTGTGGCTATTGTGGACATCACTGCTGTGAACACTGGGGTATATGTGTCTCTTCTTTTCAGTAGGTCTGTATCTTTGGGATAAATACTAGTAGTGCAATTGTTGGGTCATAAGGTAGTTCTATTTTTAACTTCTTGAGGAACATCCATACAGTTTTCCAGAGTGGCTGTACCAGCCTGCATTCCTATCAATAGTTGTAACAGGCTTCCCCTTTCTCCACATCCTCACCAATACTTGTTCCCTGTCTTTAATTTTAGCCATTCTAACTGGTGTAAGGTGATATCTCATTATGGTTTTGATTTGTATTTCCCTGATGGCAAGCGATGTGGAGCATTTTTTCATGTGCCTGTTGGCCATTTGTAAGTCTTCTTTGGAGAAGTGTCTTTTCAAGTCTTCTGCCCATTTCTTGACTGGATTATTTGTTTTTTGGGTGCTGAGTTTGATAAGTTTTTTGTAGATCTTGGATATCAATGGTATCTTTTAAAGAGTGAAAGTTTTTGCTTTTGATGAAGTGCAATTCATGAATGCAATTCAAGAATTCATGCAATTCTTTTATAATCTCTATCTCTTGTGTCCTGAGAACTCTTTTCTTTTTTAAGATTTATTTATTTATTTCGGAAAGTGAGAGCACATGAGCAGGGAGAGAGGCAAAAGGAGAGGGAGAAAATCTCAAGAAGGCTCCCCACTGAGTGCAGAGGCCGATGTGGGGCTCAATCTCATGACCTGAAATCATGACCCTGATATCATGACCTGAGCCAAAATCCAGTCAGATGCTTAACCAACTGAGCTACCCAAGGCACCCCCTAAGAACTCTTTTCATAAGTTCACAAACACTTTTTCTCCAGTTTTATTCTAGAAGTTTTGTGATTTTAAGTTTTAAATTTAGATCAATGATCCATTTTAATTTTTGAGTGTGGTATCAAGTAAGCGTTACAGCCAGTACTTTTACATATATCTGATTTTTTCAGTACTATTTAAGAAAGGCTTATTATTTATCCACTTAATTGTCCTGGCACCTCTATTAAATATCAGTCGGTCATATATACTTGGGCTTATTTCTAGACACTTTTTCTGTTCCGCTGATCTATGTGTTCATCCTGATGCCAGTCAAATATAGTCTCGGTGAACTTAACTTTTTATTGAGCCTTGATATCAATTAGAAAAGTTCTCTTACACTTTCCTTCTTTTGAAAAATTGTGCAGGATATACTAGTTTCTGTGTGTTTCCAAAAAATTTTATGATTGGAATGTCAATATCTACATAAAAATATGTTGCAATTTTGATTGAGATTATATTGTCTCTACAGGTCATTCTGTGGAGGTTAACATCTTGACAATGTTGAGTCTTCTAATTTATGATCATGGTAACTCTCACCATTTATTTAGAGTTTAATTTCTCTTAGCAATGTGTTATGCTTTTCAGTGTATCAACCCAGTGGCAACTTAAAACAAAATATTAGTTTAAAGCAATGTTCTCAAATGTTTCTCATACACCAAAATCAATTGACTGGGTGTTAAAAATAGATTCCTGAGCCCCAACCCGAGTGTCTGATTCATTTGATCTGAGAAGAGGTGCAAAGCCGGCATGTTTGACAACTTTTTAGGTGATGTGGATGTAGTAGCTTCAGGAGCAATATTTCAAGAACCACTAGCTTAAGGGTTTATTTGTTTGTTTGTCTTTGGTTTTGGTTTTTGGGCATACACATAGTACGAATTAGAGCTTCCAATCCATCTAAAGAGTTCTTGTAGTTATGGAATCTTGAGGAAAATTTGTTTTTTTTCCTTCAATTTATTATTCCCAATGGGTGAGTGGTAAATTTTTGCCAATTCACTTTTACATTAATTTCTCACCATTTGAAGCATCATGTAAATGGGAGGTTGTCTTCTACAAAACCTTCACATTATGGCAGTTCCAGGCTTGTTCTCTTTTCTCCTGTATCTTAAGAGACTGAAAAATGAAGTGGTTTTACAGATTCACTGGAGGCAAAATCAACTTCAAATGACCCACCTATCTTTCTGGACTGCCATTTTCATTTAGTTTTCACTATCTGGGAATTTCATACTCTGTTCTTGGTTCATTGACTAATTTTTATAAAAAATATCTCTATTGTATTCATCATAGTTGTTTCTAATGAACGAATCAGACAAGGTATCTAGTCAGTCATACTGTTAGAGACAGACATCTTTAATTCTTAAGTTTCATGGCGATAGAGTTTTCAACTTTTTAATATAGGCTTTTTTCTCTTCTAGTAAGTTTTATTTCCCTGTCATCTGTTTTCCCTTATTTCTTTCTCACTCCCACACCCTTTAAAAATTCTAAATTCTGTGATTTCCTTTTGATTGTCATATACAAATGAGGTGAATTCTCACTGGACCATTTATTTCATGTTTATGTACGTGGTCATGGTTCTGTTTCCAGGAAAAAAAAATTATTTCTTTTTATGGTACATGGTATGTGAATGACTGAATATTTTTAGCCTCTAATTCTGAGTAAACTGAGAGCTATTCTGCAGGATTACTAACAGCGTAGTGTAGCAAATTCTTCTTCTCTACTGCCTCATTTATAACCTGCTCTGACAAATGTTCCTTTCTTGTATAATTCCTTGTTTTGTCACACTGCCTTATATTTTTTAGATTTTCCATGATATAAAATCCAGGGAAGTCCCTGTTACCATCTTGTGCACTTCATTCCCACTGTGGCAAACTAAGGCCTGTTGTTTCTCTGCTCATGCTGTGCCACAGGAAGTAGAACTGTGCTCTGCCTGCTTCTTCTGTCAAGTCTGCAGTGCAAGCAGGCTCCACATCTCCCTATGTCCCTATGTTATAATTTTTAGGCAGCTTTTCATCCTATCTGTTGTTTAAGTTTTCAAAGTCTGTTAGTTTAATCAGGTAGATTCAGCATGCCTGGTTTTTGTTCCCTTGTTGCTTTGGGGTGATTTCTGGGAGACGGGGAAATGTCCGGTGCTGTCCAGCCATTTTTTTTCATTACTTTTTTTTTATTGTGTTATGTTAGTCAGCATAAAATATATCATTAGTTTGCAACGACGTGGATGGAACTAGAGAGTATTATGCTAAGCGAAATAAGTCAGTCAGAGAAAGACAGTTATCATATGATCGCTCTGATATGAAGAATTTGAGAGGCAGGGCAGGGGGTTATGGGGGGGTGGTGGGGAAGAGAAATGAAACAAGATGGGATGGGGAAGGAGACAAACCATAAGAGACTCTTAAACTCACAAAACAAGCTGAGGGTGGCTGGGAGGTGGGGGGTAGGGTTGTGGACATTGGGGAGGGCATGTGCTATGGCGAATGCTGTGAAATGTGTAAGCCTGATGATTCACAGACATGTACCCTGGGGCAAATAATACATTATATGTTAATAAAAGATTTAAAAATATATATATCATTAGTTTTTGCTGCAGTGTTCCAAGATTCATTGTTTATGTATAACACCCAGTGCTCCATGCAAAATGTGCCCTCCTTAATACCTACCACCAGGTTTGCCCATCTCCCCACCCCCCTCCCATCTAAAACCCTCAATTTGTTTCTCAGAGTCCACAGTCTCTCATGGTTCATCTCCCCCTCCAATTTCCCCCAATTTACTTTTCCTTTCCTTCCCCTAATGTCCTCCATGTTATTCCTTATGCTCCACAAGTAAGTGAAACCATATGATAATTGACTTTCTCTGCTTAACTTATTTCATTCAACATAATCCCCTCCAGTCCCATTCATGTTGATGCAAAAGTTGGGTATTCATCCTTTCTGATGACTAATATTCCATTGTATATATGTACCACATCTTCTTTATTCATTCATCTGCTGAAGGGCATCTTGGCTCTTTCCACAGTTTGGTTATTGTGGACATTGCTGCCATGAACATTGGGGAACATATGGCCTTTCTTTTCACTATATCTGTATCTTTGGGGTAAATACCCAGTAGTGTATTTGCTAAGTCATAGAGTAGCTTTTTTTTAATTTTTTGAGGAAATTCCACACTGTTTTCCAAAGTGGCTGAACCAGCTTGCATTCCCACCAACAGTGTAATAAGAGAGTTTGTTCCCCTTTCTCCACATCCTCACCAACATTTGTTGTTCGTGCCTTGTTGATCTTTGCAATTCTAATTGGTTTAAGGTCATATCTCGATGTGGTTTTGATTTGAATTTCCATGATGGCTAATGATGATGAACATTTTTTCATGTGTCTGCTAGCCATTTGTATGTCTTCATTGGAAAAATGTCTGTTCATGTCTTCTGCCCATTTTTTAAAATGATTATCTGTTTTTTGGGTGTTGAGTTTGAGAAATTCGTTATAGATCTTGGATATCAGCCCTTTGTCTGTAGTGTCATTTGCCAATACCTTCGCCCATTCGTTGGATTGCCTATTTGTTTTGTTGACTGTTTCCTTTGATTTACAGAGCTTTTTATCTTGATCAAGTCCCAAAAGTTCATTTTTGCTTTTGTTTCCTTTGCCTTTGGAGACACATCTTGAAAGAAGTTGCTGTGGTTGATGCTATAGAGGTTACTGCCTATGTTCTCCTCTAGGATTTTGATGGATTCCTTCCTCATTGAGGTCTTTCATCCATTTCGAGTTTATATTTGTGTATGGTTAAGAGAATGGTCGAGTTTCATTCTTCTATATATAGCTGTCCAATTTTCCCAGCACCATTTATTGAAGGGACTGTCTTTTTTCCATTGGTTGTTCTTTCCTGCTTTGTCGAAGATTATTTGACCATAGAGTTGAGTGTCCATATCTGGATTCTCTACTCTGTTCCACTGGTCTATGTATCTGTTTTTGTGTCAGTACCATGCTGTCTTGGTGATCAGCTTTGTAATAAAGCTTGAAATCAGGCAATGTGATGCCCCCAGCTTTGTTTTTCTTCTTCAACATTCCCCTGACAATTTGGGGTCTTTTCTGGTTCCATACAAGTTTTAGGATTGTTTGTTCCAGCACTTTGAAAAATGCCACTGGTATTTTGATCAGGATGGCACTGAAAGTATAGATTGCTCTGGACAGCACAGACATTTTAAAAATGTTCATTGTTCTAATCTATGATGGAATGTTTGCAGAAAAAGCACTTGACAAAATACAGCATCCTTTCCTGATTAAAATGCTTTGAAGTATAGGGATAGAGGGAACATTCCTCAACTTCATAAAATTCATCCATGAAAAACCCACAGCAAATATCATTCTCAATGGGGAAAAGCTGAGAATCTTCCTATTGAGATCAGGAACACGACAAGGATGCCCACTCTCACCACTGTTGTTCAACATAATACTAGAAGTCCTAGCAACAGCAATCAGACAACAAAAAGAAATAAAAGGCATTCAAATTGGCAAAGAAAAAGTCAAACTCTCTCTCTTCACAGATGACATGATACTTCATGTGGAAAACCCAAAGACTCCACCCCCAAACTCCTAGAACTCATACAGCAATTCAGAATTGTGACAGGATACAAAATCAATGCACAGAAATCAGTTGCTTTCTTATACACTAGCAATGAAACTGTAGAAAGGGCAATTAGAGAATCAATTCCATTTACAATAGTGCCAAAAACCACAAGATACCTTGGAATAAACCTAACCAAAGAGGTAAAGGATCTATACTCAAGGAACTACAGAACACTCATGAAAGAAATTGAAGACACAAAAAGATGGAAAAACATTCCATGCTTACGGATCAGAAGGATAAACATGGTTAAAATGTCTATGTTCCCCAGAGCAATCTATATTTTCAGTGTCCTGTCATTTTAAAACCAGACCTGAGTAGCTTTTCAAAAATTCTGTAGCCACTTGTATTTCTTCCTTTGTGAATTTTATGCTCACAATCTTGCATCTTTTTTTTTCTTTTAGCAACCTTTATTTCCCCTTTTAGGTATGTTCCTATTTACCACAATGTCCTATTTGTCAAGAAAAAGAAAAAATTAAGAAAACATTTTCTCTAAAAAGAGTGCAATAACCAAGATAAAGTGGCCACATCAGAGTCAGTAGGAAGATGCAGCCTTTAGTTCAATGGAACATTCTGAAATGTTCCCAATGAGTCCCTGGTCCACAAAGTCTTGTTTGGTGAGAGCTCACTAGGCTCATTCTTGGACCTAGTTAATCATCATGTTATTATAAGTGCCATTTAAGAGAGATAATGAGAGAATGAAGGATGAGAAAGATAAGCTTCCCTGAATGACCTTGAAAATTCTCCTATAACATCCATTTTCTTCTCTTTTCTTTGTTATCTTCCTACCATTAACATAACTAGCAAGGGCCACTTGCTTTGTCATAGAAATTATTAATTTGGAATGATTTGAAGCTTAGATACTACTCAGGGCTAGAGTTTATCTCTTTCTTGCCTTGCTACTTAGCATCTAGAAAAAGCAAAGTGAGACAAATCAAAACAAAAATCTATCCCTGATCCATATGTGTGAGGGTATCAATAAGCTGATGTGCAAGTGAAATGATGTCACTTTTCTCTTTCCACTTGTATAACTTCTAGGTCATTTGGGCCCAAATTAAATAAATCCAACCACTGACTGCAAATAGGAAGTTATACGTATTAAAACTTGCCTTGTAGCTCTACATATGTGCATTCTCCAACCAGACGGAGTTGGACACCACTTCCTCTTGATAAGTATAAATTGGGGAGAAGATATCTATGTATTTAATGTAATAGTAATATAAATAACTTACATGGATATATAAATAACTTTAATATTTAACTTTTTATTTTAAAATTTAAATTTTAAATTGTGGATTATCCTAAACTATTGACTACAGTAGGACAGGACCATCTACAAGACTTATTTTTCACTACTGAATGCCATCAATTACTGAAGTATTTATGCTCAAACAGAAAAGCACAATGTTGTAATTTTATAATTTCAAGATCTTGAAAACAGATGGGAGACAGTATTTTCAATCATCTCCAGACAGTGGGAAGGGACTGAGGAAAAGAACAGGACAGAGTAAGAATTCTCAAAAGCTCTTAACAAATCATGGATGGATTAATCACACTACTTCCCTACTCAAATGTTTGTTCTGCCTACAAGGGCCTTGTTTACATGCAAATAACACACATTAAAAGACATTCTATAACCTAAACTACTGTGAATTTGCTTGCCTGACAAATACGAGCCGACACTAATTGATTCTGAAGTCGCTAGATTTTCCTCTTATCATTTCAAAATCAGTTTCGCAAAAATTAGGAAAATGAATGAAAAGCAGAGGAAGATACTCCCAAAACTACATAAAAATGTACTTGGAAGTTAGCTTGGGTGATTCAAGATAAAAGGCCTCAAGAAAATTAGCCTCAGTATTATGGAAAACACTTGGAAAATATTTTTGAAATTCTGGTGACACCCCGTTCTTCATGAAGAAAATTAATCATAGGAGTGATGGAGTGGAAAACACAAGGGAATTTTCAATGAAATGTTTTCTTTCTTATTCACTGACGCAATATTTGAAATGGGAGCACAGGGCATATTTCTAAGCAAGTGGTTGTCAGCAAGCATGACTCTTCAGCAAATCACCTGTGATCTTATGAACAAATAATTTTGGACATCAAATCAAAAGACGAGAATTCCGTATCTGTTCTCAATTGAACGATGGTCTTTGTGACTGACTAAATAATTTATCAGTCTTTTTCATGTCCTTTCTTCTCTATTTGAAGCGGCCTAATGAGAATGAAACACTGCTTAGGAACAGTTAAGACACAGCCAGCGCTTATGAATCACTAATTATCTCTGTCTCTTCGGTAGGAAGGTCTGTGTCCACTTAACAAATGGTAGGACTGGTCTTGGTCACTGAAGTAAATCAGCAAAGAATGAATTCTGTTGTTCTCTAGACAGGGCTCAACGTGCTCTTCTTCTTTTCTAACAAATGCACTTATTTCCGGGAAAGAGGTAAGAGCCTTTGCTGGAGTCACACAGAATCCCCATCAGAGCTGGTCCCACAGCACCTCCCCGCTGACCTAGAGGCTACCTCCTGGCTATATTACTTGACTTGTTCTTAAGCTCTCTGCTCTTTAACTTGGTAGCCTGGAAAAACTCTTCTGGTTATTACAGTTGGAAAAAGCAACCCACTGCTGTATGATAGGATCTTGGGCAACCAGAGCTAAAGGCTGAACAGGACAGTGACTTCAATCCAAAGATAATGATTGTTAGTGGTGTCCCATGAATTCCCTCTCTCTGGCCCAGGCATTTTACATGATGTTCCCCTTGGTCTGTAGGGCTTACAGGTCTCTATTTGTTCAGGGACAGTTAACCTCTATGGGACAGAGCTCAAGAACTAAACATTCTGGTTCAAGGGGCAGCCCGCAGGGAGAAAAGTCACGCAGCAACAGTGAAACAATCTTTGGACACAGAAGCTTGTGATTAAGCACACTTAGGCAAATATTACTTACAAATTGAGCAACATTCTACTGGTCAAGCTATTGACAACTAATACACCCAAATCCATGTGGGAGCTTCAAAATCATTCATCAAAGTAACAGAAAGGGATCTCTTATTCCTTCTCATTAGTTGTTCCTACAACCCCTTCTCCGATGTTCACCAATACATGGCAAATCATTTCAATTTGTGGAAAGTTAGGCATAAAGAGATAGGTAAGTGAATATTCAAACTATTTCAGCTATGGAAGTGAGTTAGAGCCAAGGTGTGTAATTCCAAAACAAAAACCATCTTTAATCTTTCAGCCCAACTTTTTCCTTTGTGCCAGTAAAACACATCCTTCAGAAAATAGAAGGAAAAAAAAAACCAGTCACCAACACCTGAGATTTATATCCTTTTTATACAGTCATCTCTCCCTTTTTCTTGCACTTTGTCCACCTCCTTTCCTCCCTTTTCCCGCTCTTCCTCATCCACTCTTTCATTCATTTATTTGCTCATTCCTTGGAAAAATAGTTATTGAGTCGCAAATGATAATCCAGGAGTCTGTTGTTCATCAGCGATCAAAGTAAATAGAAATCCTTGCCTTGGTGAAGTCTGTACTCTCCCTTTCCCTGAATGTTAAGTTTCAGTGCTGGGGTATTTCTGAGACTTCTAGAAGCCTCTATTCTAAGCCTCTGTTGCTTTGGTTCCCAAATGCTGTCCCTCTTCCACAGCACGTGTCCTTTCTCTGTATGGAGGTAGGGACATGCCTGGGGCAAAAGGTGACCTACACACAAGCACTGCAGAACAGAGGACAGTGTTAACAAATTCTTGATCCTGTGAAAGGACAGCACAACCAAACCAAACCCAAGTGCACTAATACAGCCCTTTCCATCCTTCTAGATCAAGCCGTAGGTTATTGGTAGGATTCAATTTGGCATTAGGAGAAGAAGGTAGAATTCAAAGCCATACAAAACTGGGGATGCATTTTAGTTTTATGGCCCCAGGGTAGATCAAATAACCCCTTAGGACTCAGTTGCCTCTACTTTTTTGTTGTTGTTTTTTCTTTGTCTTTTAGTGTCAAGATTGCACACTATTTTTTTTATATATGTTATGACTTATGTCACCATAAGTACATCATTAGTCTTTGATGTAGTGTTCCATGATTCATTTTGTATAACACCCAGTGCTCCATGCAATACGTGCCCTCCTTAAGTGAATTTAACATCATTTGCCTTGTGGGTTCTATCCTTATTTTATACATTCATTCATTCAATGAGTATATGTTAAGCACCAACTGTATACTAGGCCTTGTTGTAAATACTGGGGATATAACAATGAAGAGACAAAATTCTTGCCCTCACGGAGCTTACATAAAGAGAATATTGTCTATTACTATCGAAGTCTTGGATTGCCTTCTTTCTGTTACAACAATGAAGCAAGGAGCTATTGTAAAATATTCTTAAAGAAGCATTAGAAATTAGCATGCACCCAGCATATATGTCTTCAATACGGTCTTCTTGGACCTGCTACACAGATGAGCTCAGCTAGGCCAAGTACAGCATGGAAAATAGCTTCAGTTAGTGATGTTTTTCATAAACTACAATAAAATTATCTTGTACTTCCTGGAAAAGATGTCACATGAGTGTAAATAAGAACAGAGAAACTATCAACTAGTTATGATATTTCTTGCTGGGCATTCAGTGAGGCATAAGATTTGAGAAAGAAACAAATCTAGGGGAGACTTTTGGGGCTGTGTCAGCTGTTCCACCCAAGCAGCAAAAGGCTCTCCAGCACCCAGGACATCTGACTCTACCACTGACAGATGCTGTCTTCCAGTTTCACAGACCTTTTCAGTGCCTGGCACATATACAGTGCCTGGTATACAATAAATGCTCAGTATTTACTGACTGTTAAGTAAGTTTAGGTTTTTAACTTTAGATGATGATAGTTAATACTTGGCACTTTGTATGTTTCAAACACTCTTCTAAGAATATTAACTTATTTAATCCTCAAAGTAAATAACCCTGAGAGGCACAGAGAGGATACAAATTTGTTCTAGTTTTAGTGACAGCAGAATTTGAACCCAGGTGGTCTGGCCCTGGATCTGTGCTATTAACCACCATGTTCCTACTAAATCTCTGGGTCGGTGTAATTTTTTAAATTAATATAAAACTTTAAATTTCATTTAAAATATTTTATTATTACATTTTTATCCTTTTATGCATTTAATATATATCACACTTATATTAATTTAAAATCTAAAAGGTACTAAGAAGCATAGAACTAGATATTTCCCTCATTCTCATTCTTCAGCCAATGAGTTCTCTTTCCTAGAGGCAGCCCATAGGTGGCTTGAGCTCTAATTCTGGCTCTGCACTCTCTAAACATGTAACTTCAGGCAGAACACCTAACCCCACTGTGCCTCAGTTTTCCTGTCTGAAAAATGGGCATAATAATGACAGCACCCTCATAGTTTTTATGGACTAAAAATAAGTTTTAGTATATGTAAAATGCTTAGAGTAACTGTCACAAAGTAGATGCCCATAAGTATTTGCTGTTTTTAGTCTTGGGTATCTTTTCAGATATTTCATTCATACGTAAGATACATACATGTATATATACACATACACATATTCCTTTCCTCTGCCTTCCCCCCGCTTTTTTTAGGTGGGGTGGAGGGGTGGGGGGGGAGAGAAAGAAAGTATCTTAACGGAGCCCAATCTCACAACCCTCAGATCTAGACCTGAGTCATGAGTTGGATGCTTAATCAACAGAGCTGCCCTGGCGCCCCTCCTCCCCCCTCTTTTGACAAACAGTATTCTGTACCTTGCTTTTCTCACATTACAGTCTTAAAACTTTAATTAAAATAAGTTCATGAATACATTTTCTCTTAGAGTAACCCATTCTCAGCCTTTCCGATGTATCTCCGAAGAAAGTTAACTGGTTTCCTACTACCGTTCTTCTGTATGTTCTCATCATTGACAGAAATTGAGAAAGAACAGCCATTCTGGGGGCAACATGGGATTGCGAGGCAGTAACAAACTCAGTTAATGGAAAATGAGCGATGGCATGGATTCTGAACTTTTGAAACTGGTTCTGATCTTTGATCCCGTGGCTCTGGCAGCATCAAGAATTTCTGCATCACGAGGTTGAATGGTAGTGATGTGGCCAGAAGGTGGGGCCAGGAGATGTGTCTTAAAGCTGCATTTGCTTACTAAGCATGCTGTTTTCACCTGGATTTAATATTTATTTAGGGTGAGGGTGTTTGCTGAAAATTTTGGGGGAGAAGCGCCAAACCCTTCTTCTTCTTTTGTCAAGGTAGTCTTTGGCCCTAGCCATGCCAGATAGCATCACTGCCCTTGGTTCTACTATTTGGAAAAACAAAACAAAATTAAAAACAAACAAACAAACAAAAACAGAAACCTAAGACTAATTTGCCTGCAAGGCCTCCTGCCTGCAGGGGATGAGCTATAGCTTTGGCCCAGTTGGGAGAGCATTACAACCCCAGGGAATCAGCTACTGAGAAGAAGGTGGTGGGTGGGGGAGTTAGTTTTAATTGTGACTAAATCTTCATGGGAAAGGTAATTGACTCTTAAATGGGCAAGAGAAGCCCTTCAGGGAATGGGAAGGTCTAGACACTGGCTGTTGACCAAATCCCCTCTAATTTATTCTCTGTGGTCCAAGGCATCAAAAAGAGGGGCCTACACGGTATTATAGAGGCATCCTGTTTTAGGGAACAAAAAGTCTCCAGCTGCCAGCAGAGAGCACCACAGACACTGAAATGCTGAGGCCTGCACCTTCGGCAGGAACAGAAATGAGAGCCGTGGTGAAGGAGAATAGGAACCTATAATCACAGACCTATGTGGACTCCCTCAGATCCTGTCTTGGGTCCTAGAAACAGAAGGAAAGTTGCAAGGACAGCTCAGAACAACCTACAGTCTCTGGACTCAAAGTGACCCTTACAAACTCCCCAGAGACCCAGCCCAGGAACAATCTGTCTTTCCAGCCAGTCTGAATGTCTTTTAGATCACAAGTTATCCAAGACTGTCAGGGAAACCCTGCAGCTACACGCCGTCTGGCAATGAGGCTTCAGAGATGCTGCACTATGCCATGGCCCACGCTGGTAGGCTAGAGGCCATAGAGGAACCCCAGGCCCCTGGTTCCTGGCCCTCGATCTTCAGGAGCTTCCAAATCAGAGACTCCATCCCAAACTCAGCCCTCTTCACACCTTCCCAAATCAGCACTGAAAGGCTCCCTGTGCAACACGAAGTCCTCAGGGAGGGGAAGAGCTCGGCTGGGACAGTATCACCTTCAGGGAGTGCTGCTTCACTGGCTTTGGGGACACCGAGGCTGCTTCCCATGGAATGCGGACACGGTGTGGTTTCCTAACTGTTTCAGCTGCTCTGAACAAATGAGTTCCCTCCTCTCAGGGAATCGAAACTCCACAGTTTCACTCTGTCCTGTTGTGTTGTCAGCTGGCTTTTAGCATTCCCCTGTCCCCACAAAAACCTCAACACAGATCCCTTGCATGGACATTGTACAATAGGAGCTTTCATTCCTGTTTTGGCACCTGCAACCCTGGGTTAACAAGTGCCATGAAGCAGAGAAAGCATTTACCAAAGAGCGCGGCACTGGGGACCCTGCCAGTGCCGCAGCAGAGCCGTGGCAGGTAAGAGTAATACCTCTGCTTGCAGCAAAGGGAGGGGGGTGGATCTTGGGGACAATATTCCTGCTGCTACCCCGAGTGCTCTGAAGGCTTACTGCATGTGCATTGTGTCAACACTAAGCCCAACACCCCGTCTTTGCCATTCACGTGTCTGGAGCTTCCAGGGGCAAAGAGACCACAGAACCAAATGTACCAGTCAAGGCTTCTACTTACAAGCCACAAAATCTATCTTTAATAAGAAGGCTAGCCTGGAACCAGGCTCTAAGGTCTCCATTCTGTGTTTCTCGGTTACTCGGGTCTCTGGCAATTCCTTAACCACCCTATGCTGCACACTCTCATTTGTCAATGAGGTCTATAGCAGTACATGTCACTTGTAAGGATTACAATACTGAATATATGTGGACTGATCGGAGCAGTGCCTGACTCGGGTTCAACATTCAGGAGACGTTGGCTATCATCATCAGTTTGTGTGCAATTAAAAGGCCATGGAAGCAGATTTAGAAAATGGGTAGTCATCAGGAGAGACTGAGAAGCACGATTTATACCAAAGTTGATGCTGTAAGATCAGCCTGACTAGAACACCACCCCTGGCGCTACTGCCACTTCAGCTGGTCATTTCCACAGCGCTACTGAACATTAATGTCATGAAATCAACTATAAATTCATTTTTTTCCACTGCTCTGAATTTGAAGTCCTATATGGAAGCAAATAATTGCCACAGCCCAATTTACCTGAGACCTCTGTGTCAAGGCTGGGCAGAAACTGCAGGGTCTACCTCTGTTTTCCGTATTGGGTGGCTGTGTTCCATCTCCTATAAAGGCTCACTCGATGGTGGCTTCCTCCAAGGAGAAAGGGCAACATCAACCAGAAGCAAGGAAGGAAGGATGGGAGGAAGGAAGGAAAGGAAAGAGGAAGGGAGGGAGGGAAGGAGGCAGGGAAGGAAAAAAGACAAATGTCCTTACAAAATGAGAGCTCTGTAGCAAAGGTATGAAGCTATGGCCACAGCAGTCACTATGTTTTTCTTGGGGAGTCTGGTGCTCCCTCCTAAGCCTGGTCCTCCTTCAGGGCCCTCCTAGTTTAGCGGATGGCTTCTTCATGCATTCAGCTGCATAAGCTTGACTCCCAGGTATCATCCTTGACACCATCCCGTATTTCCAGTCCATTACCATGTCCATTCCGTTTCACTGAAATCCACCCACTTTCCTTCATCTTCCTAATCCAAGCCACCAACATTGTGCTGCTAGATTATTACACTAACCTCATTTCTGATCTCCCTATATTGACTCTAGCCTCTCTTTAGTCTATTCCCCTATAACAGCCACGGTGGTCTTTTCCAGATGCAAATCTAAGACTCCATCACCCCTCCAGTTTTTAAGAGTTTCATAAATCCCTTAAGTTAAAGATGAAGCTCATTAACATGTGCACAGAGTCCTGCTTGCTTTGGGTTCTACCTCTTATCTCAATTCAAGTGTATATGCTTTCCCTCCCGCCCTCACTCCACTCAACCCAGTGCTCTTGTTCTAGTCTTCAGTATCCAAATGTCCTCTTTTGTCAAAGCCCTTGCCCACGTAGGGCACTTTTCTTCCCTCTTTCCTTTTTATCTCTATCATTATTTAGTGCTTACATCAAGTATTACATCATCACAGGAGCCTCCACTGACCTCCCTGCCCAGGACAAATTCTCTCACTAAAACTCTCACAGCAACCTGAATCCCTTCTAGAGGGATAGTCACCACAATTGCCAACTTTCCTTTGTGTGATTATTTACATGATGCATGAAAGTAGGAACCTTGTATGATTCAGTTCACCACTACCTAGCATCTCCCATATGTTGAATGAATACATGACTGAAAATGTACCTCATTGAAGGTACATCACCCTTGATCTTGAGGAATGAATAAAAATTTGTTGAATAGAGGAAAGGAGGAATAAAAACATTCTAGAAGAGGAAAGAGGATATTCAAAAGTCCCAAGATGAAGTGTGCCTCGGTGGCTTAGTTGGTTAAGCATCTGCTTTCAGCTCAGGTCATGATCCCAGGGTCATGGGATCAAGCCCCGCTTTGGGTGCCCTGCTGCAAGGAGCCCACTTCTCCCTCTCCCTCTCTCTCTTGCCCTGCCCTGCCCCCACCCATGCCTGCTCACGCTCTCTCTTGCTTGCTTTCTCAAATAAATAATTAAAAAAAAAAAAAAACAAAAACAAAAAAACAGTCCCAAAATAGGGCACCTGGGTAGCTCTGTCAGTTGAGCATCAGACTCTTGCCTTCAGCTCAGGTCATGATCTCAGGGTCATAAGACTGAGCCCCATGTTGGCCTCCAAGCTCCGCAAGGAGACTGATTGAGATTCTCTCTCCCTCTCCCTGTACTCAACCCTCCCTTGAATAAATAAATAAACCGTTAGGAAAAAACAAAGTCGCAAGGGATGCAAGGGAAAAGTGTGTTTAGAGAAAGTTTAGCATAGCTGGTATATAAAACGAGTGATGGGAGATGAGGGGAAATGGAGATGGGGGGAGAGGGATGATGGAAGAAAAGTAACAAATAAGGCTGGTGAGGGTTGATGCCTGATTGCAAAGATCCTTGAACACCTGCTAAGGGATTTAGACCCGCTTATCTCTGTGAATGTGGAGAATCTATACGTCCAAGCAGAGAAAAGTCATAATCAGAATTGCAGAATGAGGGTTGAAGCAAGAACATACTTTCTGTCTTTAAAATTTTTAATATCAAATTAGCAACTACTTGTACTTCCAGAGCAAAATTTTACTCATTCATTATAGAATCAAATAAGATTAAAATTACAAAAACACCGTAAATGTTTCAAATAAGTCCAATCGTAAGTATCAGATGTTTTCCTTATTTCCAGTGACTGTCCCCAGATGACTGTTAATCACATTCCAATGAACAGATGTCATATGACCAGCGGGAAAAAACTGCTTACACAGAAAAGTGGTTACCTGATCACTCAATAGGGTGCCTCTAATTTCAGCTTAATGTAAGTTATTCTTATTACATTGATGATAATAACTATGGTAGGATTTAGTTTTATCTAGTTCTAAAAACTGCACTTCTCAAATTTTTTAGTCTTAGGGCCCCTTGATACACTTAAAAATTACTGAGGACTTCAAAGTAATTTTGTTTAAGTGGGTTACATCTGTAAGTATTTACCATACTAGAAACTACATCTTAAAAAATTTAGGGGTGCCTGGGTGGCTCGGTGGGTTAAAACCTCTGCCTTCAGCTCAGGTCATGATCTCAGGGTCCTGGGATCGAGCCCCACATCAGGCTCTGCTCAGCGGGGAGCCTGCTTCCCCCTCTCTCTCTGCCTGCCTCTCTGCCTACTTGTGATCTCTCTCTGTCAAATAAATAAATAAAATATTTTTTAAAAAAATTTTTAAAGATTTCTTTTTAATTTTTTTAAAGATTTTATGTTTATTTATTTTAGAGAGACAGAGTGTGAGTAGGGAAAGGGGCAGAGAGAGAGGGAAAAAGAGAATCTCAAGTAGACTGCGTGTTGAGCTTGGAACCCAACACAGGGCTTGATCTCATGACTCTGAGATCATATCTGAGCCAAAATCAAGATGCTCAACTGACTGAGCTACTCAGACACGTCAACACCTTAAAAATTTTTAAATATTTATTAATTTATTTTAAAATAAGTTCCTTATATGTCAATCTAATTTACATCTTTTGTGAAAAAGGCCTTATTTTCCTTTTTTCTTATTTTTTTTAAAGATTTTATTTATTTATTGGAGAGACAGAGAAAGTGAGAGAGAGCATGAGAGGAGAGACGGTTAGAGGAAGAAGCAAACTCCCCGTGGAGCTGGGAGCCCGATGTGGGACTCGATCCCCGGAACTCAAGGATCATGACCCGAGCCAAAGGCAGTTGCTCAACCAACTGAGCCACCCAGGCGCCCCAAAAGGCCTTATTTTCTAAGGAAAAAAAACTTGTAATAGAAGATAGCTGGATTCCCTTAGTTTAATCTAACTATAATCTATTTAACATTAATCTGCATTTAATCTGTTCTAATATGTTATTTTGGTTTAAATATATGAATGAAATCTTGCCTCATACAGATATGTAATTAGAAGAGTGCTTTAATGCCTTTTTCAGAAAATCACAACACTATCACAATCTGAAAAGTAATAGTTTCTCTTTTTTTATATTTTATTTATTCATTTGACAGAGAGAGCACATGCAGAGGGAGAGGGAGAAGCAGGGAGCCCAATGCAGGACCCTGGGATCACGATCTGAGCCAAAGGCAGTCACTTAACCAACTGACCTACCCAGGCGCCCTGACAAATAATAGTTTCTTATAGATTAGCTGCAATATGTAATATGAAACCATATGAATGAATCTTCCATGTGCTGTTTCATTAAAATTCTGTCACCTCTCAGCACTTTGAACAGAGCTTTTACCCCTGCATGCTTAACATCACGCACTGGTCATTTGGAAAATACCAGTTCATGAGTTGTGCAGGTCGTCCAAATTTTCACACATCTAACATAATCTGTATATATTAAATATGTTATATATATATATATATATATATATATATATATATATATATATCATGATATTAATGATACCATATCAAAAAATTGCATTCATTATATCACCACTGACCTTATCAGAAAATATTTTTAATACTGGGAAGGTGTCAAGCTCCTGGTGACAGATACGCATTTTCAAAAATCTACTTTTACTTGAAAGCTTAAATTCTATGATTAGTAACAAAATCCACCATTGTGTTCTTTGAAGTGACAGGTTGACTTTGTTAATTTTGAGAAAATGTCTCCCAAATACCCAAGTTCTGAATAACTATAACTTGTTAAAAGCATATCTAGCTTACTTTGAAATCAAAGAAGGGCATACTTTCTTTTTTAGACAACCACCATACTTCAATTTGCAGCAGATGTATATTACCCATTGCTTCCCATTTTGTCACGTAGCACAGAAAACACACAGAACAAAGTACTCAAAAGTCAAGATTGAGTAAGACTAATCATTCCCTCTGTTTCATCAGGACAACTTTATGTGAAAGCAGAATCTTTTTTTTTTTCCTGCACGTATGTGGTGGTGGCGAATACAATGGCTGCTAGCATGTTTTGGTGCTCTGCCTTGACTTTTGCTTAGGCACCAGCAGTTTTACCCACCACTGTTTTTGTACATTCATTGAAAATGTCAACAGAGACCAAAAGGCAAATCATATGTTAAGTATTATTATGAAAAGTGTTTTGGCATCATGAACCATGCAAAAGAATCTTGGGACAACCAGGGGTCTGTAAACAATACTCTGAGAACCACTAATATAGAAATTTAGCACCCTAATTGTTGCTTAAAATAAATAATGGGGCTCAGCCTACAGCCTAACCCAATTCATGGTTTTACTGTGTTCAAAACAGTCTACCTTTGCATGTGTTTTCACTACTTCAAGAACAATATGGTACCAGTAAAGGCCACCTATTGCTTGTAAGGCAAGGAGTCATTTACCCTAAGTCTATCTATTGTTGCGATCACCAAAAGATCCATTTAGTAACTCTCTCAGAACCAAGGCCAGTCAATGACAGTGGGTAAACAATTTTGGAAAGTTTTGTTAAGTGTCATTCCACTAAATGGCTTTTCAGATAACCAGAGTTAAAAAGAAAAGTAAGAGGGTGATGTAGGCCTTCCCTTAATTAATTGAAGAAGTAATACTTCAAACAACAACATTACTGTCAAAACACTTTTCTTCTCTAGTGATTGACTTCATAACACATGTTTATTCTGACTGATCAGGGAAGTTCCCAAGATTTCACCTAATACCTTATCAAAGTGACATGTAATAAAGTCAGACCAAGGCTTTTCAAAGGAATTGCCCAGCCCATGCTAAAAGCTATAGGGAAAGTAAGTCAACTGATTCATCCCAGGCATTCTGGAACTTGTCAACAAGCAGCGGCAGAAGCTGAACATGTGAAAAGCCGTTTGAGAACGGTTCTGCCAGCAGAGCAGGCATAAGCCCTGTTGACTCTTGTCCATATCCAATTCATGCTGGAGCAAGGGCTTGCATCAAACAAGGCAAAGCATGAATATGCAGTTCCAGTGCAGAGAGGAGCATTTCCATTCATTCATTTGTTCATTCATTCATTTAGAATCATCTTGTTTGTCCATAGGCTTGAGGTCACAGATGTGCAGGCATAGGGGGTTAATAGTAGGCTTTTGGGCACTTTCCTTACCTATTTCTCAGTATAGCTCCAACCCCCTTAGCTGTTCATTATGGTATGTATGTCCCAGAAAGTCAAGTTATTCAATAAATCTAGCACAATCTGAGTCAGTGTGACCTTCCTAAGAAATATCTAATCATAAAACCCCAACCCTACCAAAAAAAAAGCCCAATTTGTTACTCTGGCATAGGCCTCCATAACCAAGACCTCACCTACCTCTCTAACTGCATATCCCTTCATTTCTTCACATGCATCCTGTGATACATGATACAAGAAGCTTGGAAGTGCCAGCAGTACCTTGAACACCTTCTTGAACACCCATCCCCAACCTTATTCTTGGCACTTGCTCTTCTGGAATGCCCTCTCTGCTTTTCTGGTAGAAGTCCTCATGTTTTAAGACTGAGCCAGATCTGGGTACCAACCTTCTACTCCTATAGCATTTCTGTGCCAGCCCTTCACACTACCTTGCCACTTTGTTTGCTCATCTGTCTCTTCCATTATTCAGGGTTTCTTGAGAGCAGAGATTTTGTCATTAACATCCATGAATTAAGCAAAGAAACAACACATGGTAATGTCTCAAAGGATGCTGGCTAAATACACGTATTAATATAAGTATCCAGCTGTAATCGTCCCTTTTACATTCATTTAAACAATTAATTTGAGTTTCCCACTATAAATGAGTTCTTTCCTAAAATATAACATTATCTGTAAGCCAAAACCACCATCTCCTTTTATAGTTGATTCTTGAACAACACAGGTTTGAACTGTGAGGGTCCACTTATTTGGAGATTTTTAAAATAAATATAGTACAGTATATAAGTGTATTTTCTCTTCTTTACAATTTTCTTAATAACATTTTCTTTTCCCTAGCTTACTTTATCATAAGGAAATGTACATAACACATATACCATACAAAAAATGTATTAATGGATTGTTTATGTTACTGGTAAGGGTTCCAGTCAATAGTAGGCTATTAGTAGATAAAGATTTTAGGAAATCAAAAGAGATTTTTGACTGTACATGGGGTTGACGCCCCTAACCTCTGCATTATTCAAGGGTCAACTGTACTTTCTCATTTGGAACTGTCTCTCTTCATTTCCAAAATCAGAAGTCCTTTCTTCATCTCCTCCAACCTCACTTACACATACCACTGGTCGTTATCTGCTTTCTCAAGATATAAATAAATAATTGAGGTTACCTCATTTATGGGTATGTAGAGCTAAGTCTCTACAAATTGCTGTATATTTACAAATATTTTCTTTCTTAATTATCTTAAAATCATAATCAAGGCAAGTTGTGGTTTGGGGTCAGAGGAGGGCACACAGCGGAAGGAGAATGGGAGTGGGCTTGCCTTCCAGGCAATCTGATGAGTCTTGGGAAGGTTAAGTTGCCACCAGAAACCAAGCTCTGACTTTGGGCTGGTCTTTGGAAGCCTCTCTTCTCTGACTTTCCCCCCTAGCCTCTTCTGGTTGGCATTGTTTGGGTCCAAAGAAGCAAAGAGCAAACATTAATTTGAGGCAGCTCATCCTAACGATGATGGCCGTTATGACTTCAATTTTCTTTTTAAGCCTTGAAAGACCTGAATGTTACAGATAGAAGAGATTTGAGAATTTTTTGAGGAGGAAACTGAGCCCTGAGGAGGTGAAGTAAATAATTTGACTACAAGTTCTCCGTAGAAGAAGAAAGGAGTGAACAACAACAACAACAAAAGATCTGTACAGCAATGAACAACCTGTACACCTTTAGCAGTATGCACCTCTTACAGCCATAAGGAGAAAGGATGAGAAAGCTGCCTTACTCTGTGTCTTTTTAAACCAACTCAAATGTCAATATTATAATAAATAAGAAGCTATACCTGTGTTCTCATTCAAGTTCTCAGATTCTTGAGTTAGTAATCTAAATTTTAAGAATATTCATTTTTAACAGAATTGAGCAAAATTTTTATTTCAAATGTAAAAACACATAGCTCATTCATATTTTATTTTTCCTGAACTAACCTACATGTCAACATGTTTATCTTCATTGGGCTGGAAAACCAGGGTAACTTTACAGAAATATTTGAATAGAGGTACATGAATATCTTTTCCATCTGTACTCAATGCTCTAATACAACAGTTCTACCCAAATCTTAAATTCTTCAGACTGTAGACATCTTATCTCTACACCAAACTTGCATTTACTTTAACCATTTTTACTGAGGACACCATTTCTTCTTTCTTCTTTCTATCCTTTATGTCAGTGGACATGAGCATAACATCCAGAGACAGCTTTCCAGGCAAACACATTAGAAAAAATGTAAAAGAAGATGAGGGTATTTTGTACCTATAGTCCTTACGCTGACGCCCTTCATGCCTTCCTGAGTTATGCTAGGATTTGGCTCCTTATGCCAAAGAAATGTAAATTTTCAGAATGGTGACCACAGCCCTGGCTAAAGAGTGTTTCACTACAGCAGTAGAATATGTGCAAACCAAATGTTTTCTCCAACTCCCCAGTACTTCCCATAATCCAATGTGAAGGAAGGAGGTCAAGAAGAATCAGCTCCAGGCTGACCATCTGTTGATGTTTCTCAGGAATGACAAAGAATAAACTCACGCTCTCCCTATGAGATAGGAGTCTAACATTTTGTCCCAAGACGTGGGTGTTCTCATATAAGAGGACTTGCTGGAGAGGCTCTTGACTCCTATGACAGTGTAAAGCCTTGCAGACCAATTCCAAGGGAAGCAGATACCCTCAGTAAAAAGAGAGAAGCCTGAGTAGCAGGAAGGAGAAGCTTAGAGCAGTTGTGTGGATAATTCACACAGAACGAGCTCATTTCATCAGAACAGACTATAAGGATTAACATCCCTTAGGTCAGGAAAATGTCAGTATTTCAAATCTGGATATTATAGTATTAGCATCACATCAAGCCAAAAAGGTCATGCAAGTCAGGAGTAAATAGGTGAAATGTGTCTGAAACAGCATTTTTGATGAAATTAGGTTGACTCAATACAGAGATTTTAAGTTCTTAACCCCAATCTTGTTATAAATGTAAAACAGATGCTTTTCTTTTTTCCTTAAAAAATTTATTTTTATCAAGAAAAACAATTCTAAGAATGCATTTTCTAGCAATTGAAATGATTAACCTCAACATTCTATTTATAATATATAACCACACAGAAAAAAATAGCATAACGGCGGGATAATTTACTTAATTCACAAATTCTTTGTCATTTCCCAAAGAGTGAACCTCACATCTGGAAAAGCTCATGCAATTAAATAGTTTGTCCAAAAAAAGACTATCAGAAGACATTTCAAATATATGCTGAGGTTTTGTTTTTTTTTTTGCATTGTTGTCTAATGGAAAGATTTTGAATACGATAATATATTAATAAAGGAGAATAAAACAACCACATTTCATGTTATAGCTTCTTAGGACCTGAAGGGACTGAAGTCTGGTGGAGATTGTTTCCTGTCCCAAAATTAGGATTGAACAAAACAATTCTAGAGAGTTTACTGCCTAACTATTTAGGAATAGAACTCTGCTGCCAACAGTCATGTGTCCTTGGTGATTCTTTGCAGCCATGAAGGCTTCCTTTGTTCATAACTTGAATCCATCTCATTGTCATTTAAGCCCATTATTTCCTCCCTGAGCACAAAGCCACTAGACAAAGTTAAAGACCCAGCAGCCTCCTGCTGCTCTCCTAATCCTGACAAATGCACAGTGGTCACCATCGAGGGAGTTTTCTGCTCTGCAGATGAATGAAGATAGAGATTGCTCTGTAAATGAAGTGGCCATAGTTTAGAAGCAAGAGAAGTTAAGGTAAAGAAGGAGGAAATTGCTTCTCCTCAGCAAGAGAAAACACTTCATGACAATGCCACATCACAAAATTAGCTAACACATCACAGTAGTTAATCACACGGCTTTGGAGGAACGATTGTTTTAGGCATCTCACTCCCAGTCTTAGGAGACACCAGTATTATGGTTTGGCAGAGGAGGGGACAGCCTGTGTTCACTTTGCAGTAGTGATGGGAATGACACCAGGCAGAGGCTTATCATTTTTGCCTTTATGATTTTTCCCAACCTCCCTATCTATGTAGGGCTCTACCTTCATCCACTGTTAACTATCATAGCACTGTGTTTGTATGCTTAACATATACCATGATCTGTAATTAATTTTTTTAATTGTTTTTTTGCCCCATCTTCCACCTTAGAATATTGTTCCAGGAAAGCAAGAACACTATCTGTTTAATCATCTTTATATCTCTATCACAGGTGGTACCTATTCTCAGTAAATATGAAGAGAATGTAAGAATGAATGTATAAACAAATACCAGTCCTTGGAACCCATTTCTCCTCTACTCTGTGGCTCTGGAGACTTCATCCTCTCTCCCCGCCATCCTCTGCAGCAGGAGACCTGGGAATCACACGAGCCTGCACTGCCTTTCATCCACAGAGAACTGCAGGCAGAGCTCGCTCTCCAGATCCCCACGGGGTGTGCCCACCCAGCCAACACCAGCGCACGCTTACAGTTTCTTAGTGTTTCACTCTGAGCACAACCACAGTCTCAAGTTTCTGTCTGCAAGGCCAGACCACAAAAATTAAATTAATTGAGGCATTATGGCAAAAGGATTTTTCTTCAGGAATGAGTTTATAAATGTCTCCAGTCTCGTGGATGTTGGCCCATCCTTTAAGCCCAATTCTTTCCTCACCCTCTGTACAAAAATGAAGGAAAGATGGTCTGCTATGGAAGAGAGAAACAGGATTGTGTGGGCATTTGATTATTTCTTAATGTGGAAGACCAACTAAAAAACACATAATGGCTTCCTCTTCAGGTAAACGATAAAAATGAGAAGATGAAGCTGAAACAAGTAAGTTCATCTTTCAGAAAAGCAAGCTGTAACTTGGTGTTAGCAAATACAGTCTGCCATAGTTTGTGGAATATTAAAAATGCACATGGTAAAAGTAAACAGTAAGTTTTGGATCTCACTGTGATCTATTGGTTGGGAAGTGTTAGTGTCATTTTCAGGCACTGACTGAGGGGATGCTTTATATTTTCCTATCTTTTTTTGCAAGTTGCAGTGCATGTGATATAGTGGAGAGAACGGGGGACACGGCACATAGAGGGAACTTGAAAAGTCTCTGGTAAAAGCATAAAAAGTCAAGTAACAGGAGTGCTGTCCCAGGGCCACTTACATATGACTTTGGGAAAATGATTTAATCTTTAAAAATCTCAAAATTTTAATTTGTAAGATGTTCTTCTCTGCTCAACTCAGAGGTTTGTGGGTAATATCCAAATGCCATAATGCATATAAAAGACTTTAAATTATAAAGGAGAATTGAGTTATATGATTTTAAATGTAAGTTATATTTTTGTCATTATTATTTTGTAAGGAAATATATTATGAAGTCATCAAATTCCCATTCAATAAATACCCACCTAAATATATGACAGAATATGGTACTAATTTTGTCTTTTCTTTTCCCCATTGGTAATCCATAATTTTAGAAGAGTAATTCATTTTACTTATTTATGTTTTTGAAATGAATATGGCTCATCTTATTTTGCCTACTAATGGGGTCTGTTGGCTAGCAGCAATTGCCAAAGGTAAGCTGACAGCAATCTCAAAAAATCTAAAGGGAGTAATACATTTTAATTATAAAAATATAAATGAAACAAATCAATAAAAAATGTTTAAGCCCTTATTCCCCATCCCAAGCACACTCTCAGGGACAAACTCAGTCTGCAGTTCGATGTGCAATGTTACTGAGCTCATACATAGTATGTATATCATATAAATTGCATATATTACTTTTTCAAAAATGCAATCACATTATGCATATTGCTCTGCATATCAGTAAGCCATATCTCATAGAATATCCTTCCCTATCTCAATGCTTATAGATCTGCCTCATTGTTTTTAATGGCTTCATAATATTTCATAACACCATGTCTCTCAATGAGCACAGCCAATAACTCTAACTGTAAAGTTGATTAAATTATTTTAGTGAGATTAAGGGTATGAGGGAGAAATATTATTTTTCTAGCAGGAGTACTATTGGCAGGACTAGCACCCTGTAACCTCCGAGGAGATTCTATAACTTCTTGGAGGCTAGCCGCAGGTAGAACAGCTCTTCTTCCTTGGGTCTCAACTAGAATCTCTTCTATACAGATACTGCAAGAATGTTTACAAAATATGATTTAGCCAAGTTTCCTGGATAAAGTATTAGGTGGGACAATCAGTCCTGGTTCCACATGATGGTTTGATGTGAGAAAAAAATCAGAGTTTCCCAGGATCATACTTTTTCCTCTTTTTATAATGGTGTCCAGAGATGCTCTTAACCCTCAGAGGACTATGGGGAGGCTCAAGGAGACCATGCAGTTGAAAGCCACCGGGGCACCCAGAGAGAGACGCTCTGAGAATCCTGGAGATTACCTTCATGGTTAGGAATGTTTGCGGAGCCCATTTGTTCCCATGCTCTCTGTAAGAGTCTGCACATGAACACCTCAGCAGACCTATAAGGGAGGTATTTTTATTTCCAGTTTAGAAGGATACTGAAGCCTAGAGAAATTAAGAAATGTGCCTAAAGCCCTATGCCTCTTCAGTGGTAGCAGAGGGCTTCAAACTCAGATCTGCCCAGCTCCAAACCCTGTATTCACATCATGAAAGAAACCAAGTCTCCAGCTGTCAGAATCAAGGTGTCCTCCACCTGGTGACAGTTTCAGATGAAGTTCCTAGAATTCTAACCTCAGGACTGGTGACGGTGCTTCCTGTCTAGGACCTGCACTGAGCCCAGAGTGTTTTCCTCAGTCTGACAGGGTTCGAGGTCTTCCAGGAGGAATAAATGGGATATTTCTAAGTTTTTGTCATGTTGTGGCCATTCTTAATTCACACTGGAGTTTGGGAGGTCCTGGCAATGGACTTGAGGGGTCATGTGGGTTCTGTGGAGCTTTAGCTCCTTAATTGGGTTTTGCCAAGCACAGTAAAGGAAGTACCGTCTTATACTCAAAGTGTCTCCTACTGGGGTTTCAGAAGCCTGATCAAAATCATGAAGGAACGTCTAAAACCACAATGGTGACATTAGAGGCAGTGTTCTGGATTAATCACAAAAGATACTTCTTTAATTCCTCTCCAAAGATTTCTTGGTACTGAAGGCATATTCCAGGTTTAAAGAAGCAGAGGGATTCCCAAAAAGCAATCTGGCCATTTGAGTAGATCTCCACAGGCTGGTTACAAGGGCATGAAGGGGTCTCAACCTTTAGGCACACTGTTCGTCTATTAACTGAATCAAATTGTTTTGTACAGTTCTAAGGAAGGCAGGGAAGGGTGGAAAGAATGCATACTGACAACAGCCCAAGAGGATTCTACTACAAAAAACTGACAAAGGGCCAACAGTGACACCGTGTCACTCCTGGTTTTGCAGACAACCACAGCACACAGAGGACTCACAGCGTAAGTACAAGCCCAAGGCTGCCAAGCCGTCATCTGACCTTTGACACACGAGCATGGGGCTTTCTGCCTTCGGGTTAAGGATGCCCCATCCCTGCTTGTGACTGTCAGAGCCTGTCATGGTGGCTGGGTAGGCCTCCAGACCTCCAGGGCAGCCTGAGAGGTGGACTGTCCTTAAACTGCCACCCATGCCTGACCCCTGCAAGCTGGCACGCACCCACAGCCACTGGAGGTCTGGCCGCCAGGAGCTCCCCGTGCTCTGCCACGGCCGGAGCTTTCCCACCTGCTCAACACATCCGTGCCGTGGAAATACCTCGCAGGGAACCCCGCACTGTATATCCTCTAAATCTGTGCATGCGGTCTCCAAAATATGCATTCTTAGGGGCTAAATGAGCACAAGACAGTGTTCTCCTGTGTATCATTGGTTCAGGTAATCACTCATTCATTTATCAGTAAATGTTTGTCATGTGCTCACCACGAATGCAAAAGGCGCTCAACAAAAATTAGTAAACAAAGATGTTTGATTTGATTTAAAAATATATTTAGGAGACTTCGGTTAACATTTTCATGGTTGATTCTTACCCACTCCAACTACGACTCCCACAAGAATATTCACCGGTTGGTGAGCTGGAAAGTACTCTCAATTTCCCAGGTTTTCCATTTTTAAACTGTAAAGAGGGTCGTGCCTCATAGCATTGTTGTGAGGCTTCAATAATTCCATCTTTTGAAAGTTTATAAATTGCAACACAATATGCAAAGCCATTTGTTAATGCTACTAACAACCATATGACCAGAACTGTATTGTCCCCACTTTAGCCAATACTCTATTTACAGAAATAAAGATTTCTCCAAAGAGTGTTATGCAAATCTCTGCACTACTAGCTACGTCTTTTGTCAGATTTTTTTATTCAAGATATCAAAACAAATAAAGGGAATATTGCTTCCACAGTGGATTCTCTCACAGTCTGTTCATCAAGAAAACAAGATCTGTCAAGACTAGCATAAGATGACATGTAGCTACCTTTTCTCTTATATTCCATCTCTGTGAACAAGAACCATTCATGGTCCAAGCTGTATGTGCTCAACTTAGAATGCTGATTCCTGATACTTTTTCTTGTACTTCATCACCATAAAAGTTGGGCCTCTGGAATATCCTCCTGACACATCAGTAAATAATTCTGAGTGGGATAAATCCCTTTTAAAATCTCTCTTAATGGTCTGCAACTACTTTTTTCATAGAGTGTCTACTTGTACTTAGGGAACACAGGATAAAAAAATTGCCTTGACAAAAATGAAAGCATTTTATTGTTTCAATAAAGAGTTGCCTTTACAGATCATTTTATTATCTATTTTATTTATTTTTAGAAAGAATAGTTTGGGCCAACTTCTAAAACCAAAATTGTTTTTCCCAGGTGCTTCCTAAATTTAATTGTTGTATTTTATCCAACAATATTATATAAGAGACAAGTGTTTGGCAAGTTGGATAATTTTGCAGAATGTCACTTAAATTTAGAATCATCTAGAATAACTCCATAGAAAATGACATGGTTTTTTATTGTTTTGCTGAGAGCATGAATTTTGCAACTGATTCTCTCTTTTTGCTTTGGATCCTACTTAAGATTTCAGTGCTGTTTAGTAACTTTATGGTCCTCTCTGCCTAATAAGTTCACCCCTCACACTTCTTCGTCCACCTTCTCCTCCTGAAGACAGATGGCCCTACGTGATGATGTGAACCTCTCCATCCCCTTGGTTTCCAATTATCTCCAGTTAATGGGAAGAGCCAGCAGCATATGGCAGGGAGGAAGGAGAGTGAACTCAAGATAATTATTTCCCCAGATCTGTCCCAGTGAGGTCTCCTCAGTTGGGCTGTGTCTCCTAACAGAGGTGTCTGGTCCTCCAAAGGACCTCTTGAGACAGGCTGCTCTATAGATTCTCTTCTTTGGGTTGTAGCAATCTCCTTCTCTCAAATCTTCAGGCTTAGTAGGGGACCCTGGGTGGCTCAGTGAATTAAAGCGTCTGCCTTCAGCTCAGGTCAAGATCTCAGGGTCCTAGGATCGAGCCCCGCATCAGGCTCTCTACTCAACGGAGAGCCTGCTTCCCCCTCTCTCTCTCTGCCTGCCTCTCTGCCTACTTGTGATCTCTTTCTCTCTCTGTCAAATAAATAAATAAAATCTTAGGAAAAAAAAAAAAACCTTCAGGCTTAGGAGTAAAACGTCCCTGAAGGTTCACCTGCAACCTCACCTGTTTAAATAAACTCTCCTCAAATTATCTACTTTGACTGGGTCATCTATTTTCCATTAAGACTTTGATACAGGCCAACTAGTTCACCTTCTTGCTATATTTTACTCTGGCTCTCTCTTTCTTCTTGTAAATTTTCTAATTCTAATCATTTTTCTTTTTAAAACAACCTTAAATATAAAATGTGTATGTGTGTATATAATGTTTACGTAAGGTTAGAAGAACCTTAAATATATTTCATACTATTATATAAAATGTATAAATATACTTAGCCTTTAAAACAACCTTAAACCTCACAATTTTGTTTCTACTTCACCTTTAAATGAGGCAGTATAAACAAAATACACAAAACAAAAGATTTTGTTACTTGCAACCTTTTAAGGGATGTCAAATCTTTTTTTAAAATGTGGTAGAGATGCCATCAAGGTAAAGGAAAGAAAAATGCAAAGAAGCAAAGAGTATTCCACTGTGAGTACTGTCAAGGTCATTATCCTTACTACCATCAACAAAAACACTGAATGCTCTTTTTATGTAATTTATAAGTTATTTACATTCACCATTTCATGGAAGCCTCAAAACAATCCTGTGAAACAGACATGAATCATTTCTCTATTTTACAGATGAAGAAGGTGAGGGGCAGGGGTAGCGCGCCAAGTAATTTGCCCAATAGCAAACAGTAAGGCAGGAATTCAACCAAATTAAGGCAACACTATGTATTCAGATAGTAATAATCATGGCTTTTCCACATTTTATATTATGAAATGTAGCACTTCTGAAAACTAATCAGTAAAGCAGATAAAGATATTTTGGAGCAAACTGTCAAGTAAATACCAATACTACAGTTTTGGATACTTCTCACTAATCTTGATCATTCTCTTTTTCAAATTCCCTGAATCTTGGCTTTGAATCAAAACCTCTTCTTGACCTTTTGTGCTTATTCCTTTGACCAGCCTTCCATCTGAGTACCTTTCTAAGGGTCCTATGTCTAAGCTTTCTGCTCTACTCCTTTTTGGTTCTGTTATTAGAGATCTATTTCCTCTGTAAGGCGATTAAACCTTTTCAAATGACAGCCTTTGGTTAGTCTAAGACAGAACTTTTCTATTTTCTGCAATCATAAACAACTACAGGTACAAAGAAATTTGTTTTGAGAACACAGATGCTGACCAATCAGAAGCCAAAACTTTTCAACTTTACTTCCTTTCCCCTTCTTATCATATTTCTCTCTTACATTAATTTGAAATAAAGATCTAGAGTTAATAGGAGTCCATGGCAGCTCACCTCCTTGGGAAATACCCAGGCCAGAACTTGAGCTCAAAAGTACCTCAGATATGAAATTTACAGCATAATGCAGAAAATGCCACCCAGTAAAGGACAGTTGACCACAGTTCTAATGAGGTTTTTTAAACACCAATTTAAATGCCTTTCATTATAACCTTATTAGGATGACAGATGTAACCCTGAAATTTTGATAGCTAACCATACAATTTCACTAGCAATATTCAAAGAAGACTTTCCAAACATCTGCTTCTATTTATCTTTTTATTTTTCTCAGATTCTCTCTGCACTCATTGGCTGACCTTGACATCACAGCCAAACCCTAAATCAAAGCATTTTATCATTGTCTGTTTTTTTTCCCAAAGAAGGTCCTGAGTTTTTATTATCCAAGCAATAACAGATTCCATTTCCGGGACTTCTTATCTTTTCTTCAGCCACATCATAAATAACGGGAATTTTATGTTGACAAGAAAAGTTCTGTTTTAGATTTTGGGAAGAAACAGAGTCAACAAGTTGGATAAAACTTCTGGTTACTCTCTATAACATGTTGGAACATCTCCTTCCTGAACTATACAATAGTAGAAGACTAGGCATACCACATTTGAGTTTATCAAAATTTGATCTTAAATAACACCAAATAAACTGTCAAGTTTGAAAAGTAGTCAGAAGTCCTTGAAAATAATGAGAATCTGATTATATGTATGGGAGGGCACAAAATTCAGGGGACTCAGAAGGTTAACCACAGAGGGATCACATGGTCCTAAGTAGAAAGTATCAAATTTGTCTTTCAACTGTTGCCCCCAAGGAAGTTCAATGATTTATCCAAGGTCACATAGATGGATTTCTGCCTAAGTTAACCTTCTTCCTGTTTTCCTAGGCACTGTGTCTAAGAACTGAGTGTCTGACTCATTTTTTTCTAAGCCCTAAAGAGACAAAGTTATGTAATTCTCCACAGGTATTTTGGCAGCTTCTTGGGACATCTGACTCTCAGGGCTCACCTCCATTCTTCTCTGAGGAGTGAATACACTTGCTCTATCAGGCATATCACACAACCAGAGCCAACGGTCACTCCCAGAGCAAAATGATAGCCTTGGGGGACTGAAGGAACAATGGTCTACAATCCATTCTCAAATTACATTTACAGAGCACCTACTATGCCTTCAGGCACTATGCAAGGTCTTCTTATAGGAGCCATCTTCCTGAGGTCAGGAGATTTACATATCTGATCTAATTCCACACTAGAATTTGTCCTGAGATCTTGGACCAAACTTTTAAGTCTGTTTTCTCTACATAACTGGAGAAAAGTTACTTGCCATTCTTACCTTCTAGAATTATTGTACAAATGTCTAAAACCCTTTTTGAAATTTTTGAAATGATGTTGCTGAAATATAATGTCAAAATCCTTTTCTGAACTGTTACTGAAATATAATGCACATAGAGAAAATCACATAATCGTAAGTATATAATTTGACACATTTTAACTAAACATATCAGTGTAACCAGTTCAATAAACTGAGTATTACCCCAGAAGCTCTCTATAGTCCATCAACCTACCAAAGTCACCATTCTGACTTCTAATAGCCTAAAAATTCATTTTGTTTTTATAGTATGTAAATGAATTCATACGCTATATGCTCTTTTTATATGTTTTTTTTGTTGTTGTTCAGCATAAGCAAACACAAGCTCAAACACAAGCTTTTAAATTTTATACATGTTGTGTGCTTTTGTAAATTCTTCATTCTCATTGCCAAAGGATTCCATTATATGAATAGTCAACATTTTATTTATCACTGTTGATGGGCATTTGAGTAGTTTCCAGTTTTGGTCTACTACCAATTATAAACATTCTAGTATATGGCTTTTAGTGAACATATATACTCATTTCTGTTGAAGAGTAGAATTGCTGGCTCATAGGGTATATCTATATTCAGCTTTAAGAGATACTGCCAAATGGCTTTCTAAAATAGCAGTTCCGAATTACACTCCCAACAGTAATGCCTGAGAAATACCAACATTTGGCATTTTCAGAATTTTTTCATTTTAGTTAAATAAATTATCCTTTATGTAACCTGAGTATCATCACTTTAAATGACTGAATCTTTTTCATCTCAGAGTGCATATTACCACACATTAAGATTTCATATTTCCATACTATATGTCTGAGGAAATTTTTTCCCCCAAATACTTTTATTTTATTTTTTCAGTGTTACAAGATTAATTGTTCATGCACCACACCCAGTGCAATACGTGCCCTCCTCAATACCCACCACCAGGCTCCTCAATACCCACCACCCCTCCAAAACCCTCAGTTTGTTGCTCAGAGTCCACAGTCTCTAATGGTTCATCTCCCCCTCCAATTTCCCCCCATTCGCCCTTCCTTTCCTTCTCACAATGCTGAAAAAATTTTTACTATTTGACTTTGGTATATGCGGCATCTGGATCTGTGAAAGTTAACTAAAGTTAGAGCCACTGGAACAGAATATCCTTATTTAGACCATTACACAGCAATTAGGGCATCCTAAGTTTGGCTGAATCTCTCTATATTAAAATGGATATTTCTCAACTGGTATTACATCCTAGCAATGGTATTATGGAAGAGTAATATAACTAAATAATTGTTCAGTGTGGCATCATAAGAAATAGAGGTTTGGTTTAAAGAGCTTCTTTAGAAAGTAAACTTCTAGCTTGAAGGGGTGTAGATCCCCCAGCCCATGCTCTTATCCTAGAGGTGATAACACTGAGGCCCAGATAGAAAAGAGACCTGCCTGAGATGCTGGAGGTACCTGGTATCACAGTCAAGACCAAAACCTAAATCCCCAGAGCCTTTCTTGACCTTATTCCCTTCTTCCCTGCTTCAAACTGACCAAGGATTCTCAAACAGCTGAGGAAAAGATGCTGCCACACAGCATATGGTCACAGAGAAAACGGACCTTGGACAGAGCAGTAGAGGGAAAGGCTGAGGTGAAGACAGTGAGGAGAGAGCGCTAACAGCAGATGAGTGCTCAGAGAAGCAAAGGGGAAGAGAGACTGAACAACATCTGATGTGGTCACAGCCTCAGGTGCCCAGAATGACATAGGAAGAGCACATGAAAACAGTCTCTGTCCGTCATCTATCCCTGGATACAGAATTCTTCTGTACAGAATCCCGACGAGGTTCAGTCTCCTTCCCACCACAACAGAAAAGTCTGGTTTTACCCTCTACCCTCTGACTCTTCCACAACACTCCCTTGTGCCACTTCTCCCTTCACCCAACTAATTCCTACATATCCTTCAGATTCCTGGACCTGCTCACTTCAGAGCATATACTGAAGACCATGTTATTCCTCCCCCATGTGTGGCACTTGGTGGGTACATCAGTAGCGATTGCTGAATGAATGAGGTTGCTATCCAGCACAGTTCTTATACAGTAACAGAGACAGAAATCCTTGCCTTGGTCAACTCATTTTAGCTTCTGTTCTTGCGGGGGGGGGGGGGGGG
>CM052797.1:53878886-53958622 GCA_028533885.1 Nasua narica | reverse complement strand
TTTTTAAAAGAAATTAACACTGACTTTATAAAACTGAAATGTGATTTTGTAATTTTTAATTTTTAAGTAATTTGACTTACATAATGAATTTACATATAAGTTGCAATGAGAGATGCATGTCTAACGTAAGAATAAGTGAGAAGGGACCATTCATTTATAATAATCTCAGAGCCTAGTGTGGTCTTGCTTTTTTACTCTTTATTGTAAACAACTGCCTACCATCATCACCCTAATCAGCCCAAAAAAAAAGAAAAAAAATTGGGGGTACAGAGGACAGAACAAAAACAACTTCCATTACAGTATGGTAGAATGACCAGGGGAAAAAGGAGACAGTATCAAGCTAAAGGGGAATGTATAAAAACAAGGGGATTAGATGACATCAATGCAGTGGTTTTGCTCAGGAGATAAGGAATGTTGGAACGTGAATAGCAAATTCCTATCCCGAGGGACAGTTTCAATTCTGTAACTGTCAAGCATGAAAACATAATAGGGCTTAATCTTACCAAATATAGACCCACCCATAGCCAAGTAAAGGTTAATGTACTTTTGTATAATGGTTGGTTTGCCTCTCCCTGCCCACTGTTTTCCATTATCACATTGTGAAACTTCTGCCTGAGAAACGGAGAATAAAGTACAAGTGGAGTTAATAAGTTAGATTCTTCTGACATAGTTTAAACAGTTCCTTCACCATCAGGGCCTTTAAGTCATATTCAATGAATGTCCTACTGGCTTGAAGGGTTCATACATTTTGATATAAGTATCAGGTGGCAAATGATATACCAGAAAAGTGTGATAGTTTTTGCGGCTCTGTAAAGTTGAGGTTAAGCATTCAAACTAGTTATTTCTTTTTAGCAGAGAAGGAAGAAGAGCAGAGGGTTAAGAGAGTTGGCATCCTGGCTACTTAGTTCTGTGAACCTGGGCAGGTTCTTTCACCTCCTTGTGGCTCAGTGTCCTCATCTACAAACAGGAGTAATAATAGTACCTACTTCATAGAGGTGTTAATAGAATTTAATACATGTCAAAAGCTTTGAACTGTTCCTGGCATGTAATAAGGGTTCAAAATGTGTAAACTATGATGATTAATAGCTGCTTGACTTACACACAGTTCTGCTACACAGCACACACTTGTTTTGAAAATGTAAATTTGGAGCCATTGTAAATGGAACTGATTCCTTAATTTCTCTTCCTTCAGTTACATTGTTAGTTTATAGAAGTGCAACTGATTTTTGTGCATTGATTTTGTATCTAGCCACATTACTGAATTGCTGTATGAGTTCAATTCCATTTACTACAGCTCCAAAAACCATAAGATACCTAGGAATAAACCTAACCAAAGAGGTAAAGGATCTATACTCTAGAAACTAGAGAATAGTTATGAAAGAAATTGAGGAAGATACAAAAAGATGGAAAAACATTCCATGCTCATGGATTGGATGGATAAACATTCTTAAAATGTCTATGCTGCCCAGAGCAATTTACACTTTCAATTCAATCCCTATAAATACCATTGACATTTTTCACAGAGCTGGTACAAACAATCCTAAAATTTGTATGGAACCAGAAAAAAATTCAAAGTGCTAGGGGAATGATAAAAAAGAAAACCAGAGCTGGGGGCATCATGTTCCCTGACCTGAAGCTATATGACAATGCTGTGATCATCAAGACAGTATGGTACTACTGGCACAAAAACAGACACATACATCAATGGAACAGAACAGACCCAGAATTGGACCCTCAACTCTATGGTCAACTAATATTCGACAAAGCAGGAAAGAACAACCAATGGTAAAAAGACAGTCTCTTCAATAAATGGGGCTGGGAAAACTGGACAACCACATGAAGAATGAAACTAAACCATTCTCTTACACGATACACAAAGATAAACTCAAATGGATGAAAGACCTCAATGTGATACAGGAATCCAGCAAAATCCTAGAAGAGAACATAGTCAGTAACCTCTTTGACACTGGCCACAGCAACCTCTTTCAAGACACATCTCTAAAGGCAAGGGAAACAAAAGTGAAAATGAACTTTTGGGACTTCATCAAGATAAAAAGCTTTTTCACAGTAAAGGAAACATTCAACAAAACTAAGAGGCAATCCACAGAATGGGAGAAGATATTTACAAATGACATTTCAGATAAAGGGCTGATATCTAAGATCTATAAAGAACTTATCAAACCCAACACCCAAAAAACAAATAATTCAGTCAAGAAATGGGCAGTAGACATGAACAGACATTTCTCCAAAGAAGACATACAAATGGCTAATAGACACATTACAAAATGTTCAATATCACTTGGCATCAGGGAGATTCAAATCAAAACCACACTAAGACACCACCTTACACCAGTTAAAATGGCCAAAATCAACAAGATAGGGAACAACAAGTGTTGGTGAGGATGTGGAGAAAGGGGAATCCTATTACACTGTTGGTGGGAATGCAAGCTGGTACAGGCACTCTGGAAAACAGTATGGAGGTTCCTCAAAGCATTAAAAATAGAGCTACCCTACAACCCAGCAATTGCACTATTAGATATTTACTTCAAAGATACAGAGGTAGTAAATAAGAAGGGGCACAAGCACCCCAATGTTCATAGCAGCAATGTCCACAACAGCCAAACTGTTAAAGGAGCCTAGATGTCCTTCAAGAGAAGACTAGATAAAGAAGATGTGGTCCATATATACAATGGAATACTACTCAGCCATCAGAAAGGATGAATACCCACAATTTGCATCAACATGGATGGAACTGGGAGGGATTATGCTAAGTGAAATTAGTCAAGCAGAGAAAGACAATTATCATATGGTTTCACTCATTTGTGGAACATAAGGAATAAAGCGAAGGACCACAGGAGAAGGGAAGGAAAACTGAATGGGAAGAAATTAGAGAGGGAGACAAACCATGAGAGACTCTGGACTCTAGGAAACAAACTGAGGGTTACAAAAGGGAGGGGAATGGGAGGATGGGGTAACTGGGTGATAGGTATTAAGGAGGGCACATGTTGGGTTGAGCACTGAGTGTATACACAACTAATGAATTGTTGAACACTACAACAAAAACTTATGATGTACTATATGCTGCTAACTGAACATAATAATAAAAAAAGAAAACATAAATTTGTCCCAACCCAATCAATATATCAGGATACAATGTGAGCAAATTTCAAGTTTGCTATGTGCACCCATTTGAACTGAGCTATGGAGGAATACACACAACACACACATGCCCTCACCTAGTTTGTGCCTAGATGATCTACCGGCTACTGCAGCTCACTATGTGATGAACAACATCCATCCATATACACTGTTACAACTTTTGTTCTGCTATCAGTAACCTCCCTTCTCCAATTTTCCAATAATTTGTCACCTGTAACCCCTTGGATGCTCACTTACATGAGCAAACTTCAGTCTTTTTCAGGGTAAAGTGATGTATTTACTATAGCATATGTGTTTTTTTTTAACCATTTAACATGTATAAAACTGATTTACTATTTTTATTAGATTCCCATACTTTTTGTGTCTCTAATGGAGTTTCTGATTGTTGTACCCGTAGCCCCATTTTTTCCCAGAAGCACTGTGGTTTTTATTGTGCAACTCTGCATGGTGTTATAAGAACATATATGTTGCATTCGAGTAGAATTGTCAGCATATCTGCCATTCCACAAATCAGTGATGTAATTAGCTAAACGAAAAATAAATCTATTTCCTACTTACTATATTTGAGTTAAGTAGCATCACAGACTACTTTATTAATACAACTAAACTCAAATAGTATTACAAACATATAAAGGTTTTTTTTTCCACAAAATTTTCAGAGCAAAATCTAGGACACTATTCCACTAATATGAATGAAGTTTTGTATCTATGGCGTTACTCCTAGGCCTAACTGGATGCTTCGTTCTCACTTACTAGGAATCCTTACCCAGGTTTCAGATTTCTGCCACAGTACACCCACAAGCTTCTTCCTACAAACATACTCATTCAAGGAATCATTTCTGTGATTTTCCACATTTATTCATTCAACACCACCATACAGTCCTAAAACAAAACAAAACAAAACAAAACACCATACAGTCCTATTAGATCCCAAGTTGAGCATGAAAGGGAAAGGAGAAATTGAACACAAAGGTGAGTAAGATACTTTTTTACCTAGACAAACTCAATGCCTTCATATTCTCAATAGCTATTCCCAAAGGGAATGTCATTGAATTAAATAAATAAATAAATAAATTTTTCAAGATTTTATTTAGTTGACAGAGAGAGAGAGATCACAAGTTGGCAGAGAGGCAGGCAGAGAGAGAGGGAGAAGCAGGCTCCTCGCTGAGCAGAGAGCCCCATATGGGACTCTATCCCAGGACCCTGAGATCATGACCTGAGCTGAAGGCAGAGGCTTTAACCCACTGAGCCACCCAGGTGCCCTAAACAAATAGGTTTTTTTAAAGTAATTTGGCAAGAACGCCTATTACTTCCTTTTTTTGTTGTTGTTCCACTAAGAGGCATCTACAATATAGCTACTGGCTAAATAGCTTTTTTTAAAAAATGAAATATAATAATTCCCTCTATCAACTCCTTTACCACCCATCATAAGATTTCAAGTATTAACTTGTTGTTGCTGTTTTAAGATACTTTAGCTTTAATGGCTGGAAATTACATATTTTTTTTTACAGAACTTTAAATAGAATGTCTTATGTTAGAACATCAACACCATGTCATATAGGAAAGAATGGTTTCTTGGACAGAGGTTACACCTTTCTCACATCTGTTTATATCTGAACAAGAAGAAATATATTTTATTTCCAAAGAGGTAGGAGGAGGATCAGGATAAGGAGAAATGAATGAAGAACACCTTCCCCATAGGGAAAGTGAGAATATCAAGAGGGTATCTCAAAGAGAATATACTCAAGAGCTTTTTGATATCCATCTGGTTGACGTGACTAAGAGTTCATCCTGTGTAAAGGCAGAGGAAGTCACTCAAAGACCACAAGACAGGCTGTGTCTTCTTGTATTCTATTTGTATCACCTTAAAGTTCTGAGTCAACTTCCAGTGTTTTACATGACTAAAGGAGTCATTTCTACTGAGTTTCTCCTACCTGAGGTTCCTGGAATTCAAATTTTCTTTTAGTACAATCTTAGATTCAATAGATTATAAGTTCTACCTAATTACTTTAGTCTATGGTGGAAATAGGGAGATTGAGCAAGAAATCACCACTTCCAAGTCTTGAAACTTTTACTAATCCAAAGTATGAATTTTAAATATCTCCAATTTCCTGAAGTTCGGAGCTGGTAAGGAGGCCTTCAATATTCTGTATACACATTCTGCCACACAGCCAAATGGCAAGTGAAGAGAAGTCCAGAAACCTAAGTGAGTGGGCGCACTGTTTAGTTTGAGTGTTTACTGGCAAGTTTCAATGACTGGGGCATGGTGTCAGGAAGGAGTCCTGGAAAGCAGGCTTAGTAAACAGGAAAGACAAATCTTCTGTTGGTCCTCATTTCAATGATCCGCTTGCATGTTTCAAAGGCCACAAAGCAGAATGCCAATCTACTGGAAATACTGTATTAGGTATAAGGACAGAACTGGAAATTAGGAACTAAATGTTGAGTAATGAATATACTAGACCTCTTCTCTGAAAATCTATAGACTGAGGTTACTAAAATTAAAACAGTTCTTAACCACAGAAGAATTAATCCAGCCTTAAATTTCTGGATAAAATTCAGTGAAAAATATGTGCAAAACAAAATTGAGATCATTCCTGAATAACCAAGTTAAATCTTTTGAGACACTAAAAGAAAAACACTATCTTTTTATCTTTCTCTCTCACACACATTCCTCAAATCAGTATCAAAAATTACTAAAAAAAAAAAAAAAAGTACAAGCATTTAAATTATACGAAATAAATTCAAAACATATATGGAGTGTAAGGAATTCTGTTGATACTAAAACAAGAACACTAACAAAGTCTAAGCAAAGTTCTACCCTCACTACCCTTCCAAATGTAGTCTTTATGATCTGTGTACAGATGTTAATTAGTGGGAAGGAAGTGTCACATGGATAAGAAATCTTATTTTAAAATATTCAAGTAGAAAGAACGCTTTTGCTCTAACTAAATAGTACTGAATTCTAGCAATCAAAAAAGCAAGTAACGGTAAAGAGGTGCACGGCAGAGGAGGGAAGGCTAAGGCACTACCACCCTGATTGTCAATTGGTCACTTCTTGATCTCTCACTTAAGTGACATCAACTTTCACTGCTTTAGATTTTCTTAGAAGACAGAAATGAAATTATCCATCCAAAATTCCTGAATCCCTACAATTCATACATGCATTTACCTAAATCTCCCAATACCCCCAAATTTCATAAGGAACACTTTCGTTCTCATTTAACAAACAAGATTGTGTATTAAATTCCTGCCACCTGCTGCATATTGTGCCCAAATGCCACACTTACTATCACTGCCAGAGATGGAGGTGGTGGGAGTGGAGAAGCAGCTCTGCTCCCCTGAATCGAAGGCTCTAATTTAACCTTAGAGAGTAGTCTTCACATGAGCTCTGGGAGCTGCCTAACTATGTTTAGAGAAGTAAGTATCAGCAGTACTTCTTAGGTGGTACCCAAACAGGCACCCTCTGTTCTGAACTTGGCTTCTTTGCTCACACCATGTGACATTTAACTCCTTCTCTGAAAGGGAAAATACATTGTGTGAAGAATCAAAATGACCAAAGGAAATAGCAGTCGCCTTGCAATCAGAAATGGCCAGATCCCTGAAGGTTGAAGGTCTACTGAGGCATGCCGCATGAGACCATCTGTGGGATGGTCTTTTCCCACAGCAGGGGAAAAGCCAAAGATAAAGCCAATGGTGACCATGATTATTGGAAATGAAGCTGAAGGGCAGAACTCATTGGTCTCAACTCAAGCCTAGCTTTAGAAAATCACTCTCAGGGAAAGATAAACTTGGAACAAGATTTAGCATGAAAAGAATCCTAGGCCTTGGATGTTCTTCTCTAAATAGAGTTCAGATGAGCCTTAAAAGCACTCCTACTGATAGACAATCACAGTTGTGACTATAGGGCTTCTCACAGTGACACCAGTCAACGCAGAAGACAATGGGTCATTAAGGCTGAACAAGCACAGACTTCATTAAATATTCACCTGAGCCTTTGCTCGGTCCTCGATTTAAATGTAGAGTCTCCAACCCAAAGCACACTAAATGGCAAGGCATTCTCTTCACTCGTCCTAACTCCAAGCAAAATTATAGTTCTTCCCCCTCCAGCAATTCGTCTCAGTACTAGAGGCCTTTGTAGAGTTTTTGTCAGGCCCTAGTTCTGCTTATCGACAGGTTCTGAGATCCTTAACTGACAGTCACCTGTGCCTCATTCCTGAACCAACTGTGATCAAGAAAGAGGTCCCACCAGCACACTGGACACAGGAATTCGTCTTTTGCTGTCAACTAGTAGTTCTCAACTGGAGTGATTTCTTTCCACCCAAGGATGTTTGTCAATGTCTGGAGACATTCGTGGTTATCACAAGTAGGGGAGTGTTACTAGCAACTAGTGGGTAGAGGTTAGAGATGCTGCTAAATACCCTGCCATGCACAGGGCAATCCCCCACAAGAAAGAATTATCTAGCCCCAAATGTCAATAGTGGTGATGCTGAGAAATGCTGCTGAAGTCCTAGCCCCAGGAATGGGCCATGGGAACTCATGCTCACATTGAGTTAAACTTCATCTCAACCCCTACTCTGTTCTCCTTGTTGGTTTGATTTCTGCCTCACATACCTGCTCCATGCTCAGGTTCTTTCCAGCTGAATCCAGAATCTGGCCCTGAATGTTGCCAGCTTGATTCTGGTCTGACACACTGGCTTTTCCCAGCCCCTTCACCCAGATCTTTAATTGGAGTTCTATCCACATGGAACCACAAAGTCATCACCCATCTAATTTTTTAGTATTCCTACTGCACGAAGCCCTACTGCCAATCCCTACCTACCAGATCATCCATAAGAACAAGAACACTGAAGTCAGCCTTATTCACCGCCCCTTTGGATCCTGTATTCTGGGCTTTTAGCTGTCCTTCTCAGAGACCATTCCCAAAGCTTAGTCAAGTCATTCAACCTGGGTCTCATTTCTATCCCGTCCTCCCCAAATCTGTGTCACTGAAGTTCCAGAGTGTCTTGAGACTGAGGTGAGTTCCCCAGAATCCTTTGAGAGAATAATATCGAATGAAACAAGACTGAGCGCTGTGCTGAAGGCAACACTGCACAATTCAGACACGTTAACCCAAGCTTTAGAACCATGATGATTCATGCCTGGACACCACTCTAGAATAGTGGTCATTTTTAAGAAGCCACCAAAATTACTGTCTCTCCATCTCTCTCTCTCTGGTAATTATTTCAAATTGTAATGTGATTAGCCATCCCCAAGCCTTCCACTGCAGAAGAGGCCCATGACTATTTCCCTAGAAGGGGCAGTCTCATACTTTGCCAGGGTGATGTGTTGCCCATGAGCACAGTATACAACCATAGCCATGTCTCCCTGCCCTGGTAGAGGATGTAATTTCCAGGGCAAGTTTGTTCTAGACTGAACCAAAAGACAAAATGAGATAGAGAAAGCAGCAGATGGAGGATAGCTGAGGGGAATTATTCAGTTCGCAAACAAAAAATAAGCACAGGTTTCAGTGCATTAAGGCACACCTGGGTGGGTAGGTTGGTTGCGACAGGTGCTTATTTGAAACAGGTGGAGAAGAGGGAACAGCATGAGACTGCAAGAACCGTGACCACTGTGCGGTCAGATCAAGGTGTAAGTAGTGGGGCTCACAGGCTGTGGAACGTCATCCTTCCTGGTTTCAGTCCCTGTTCTTATATATGTATTGCTGCTTAAAATACTAGTTCTACTGGATTCTGAAGATACTCTGCAAGGGAGGTTCTCAAGAAGTACGTTAGGCACAAGAAATGATCATTATAATTCATCCTTCCCAAATACAGTAAAATCAACAATTTTTAGAAGGAATTTCCATCACCAGAAATCCTCCCTGAAAAAAAAAAAGTGTATAAACATAGAGATAAAACCTAAAACATCATAATTATTTGAAAGGTTCTGTAGATCTAGACTAGTATCTTCATATTTTTTAAATATAATTTTAAAAAGCACAAAGCCTCCTTTTGGGGCGCCTGGGTGGCTCAGTTGGTTAAGTGGGCAACTCTTGATTTTGGCTCAGGTCATGATCTTGGGGTCCTGGGATAGAGCCCCATATTGGGCTCTGCTCTCAGCATGGAGTCTACTTAAGATTCTCTCTCTCCCTCTGTTCTTCCCCTTGCTCACACATGCTCTCTCCCCCTCAAATAAGTAAATAAATCTTTAATAAATAAATAGCACAAAGCCTCCCCTCCTTTTTTTTTTTTTTAATTTTCCTGGATTCATGGAGAGACAGCTCCCGGCTTAACATCAGTTGAACACACATGCTATACAGCTTTTTCAGTGGTGGTGATGATTTCCTGGAAGCTATCCAAACCTTCTACATCAACATCCTTGATTTATGTTGGCAAAAAGTGGCTTCCTGGGGTTTTGGTTCCTTCTGAGCTCTGCCCCACTGTAGAACCCATGTGCACGCCAAGGAGTTATAGATACACAAATTTGAGCAACATGAATTACTCTCAGATCACCAGAGAATACAGATGGGCTAGCGTGGTGAATCAGCAAACCATGAATAAACTTTCAAGCTGTAGCTGACAATGAAAATAACACCAAAAGACTTGCAATGCACAACCGATAAAGTAGAGCAGTGTGCTTTTCCTGTGTGGGCAAAATCCAGATTTACCAAAGGAAGCACATCAGCTGTAAACACACTCTTTTACCAGCTCCATTTTAACTGGTTCCAGATTCTTTAAGGATTGATAAAGCCATCACTAGCATCACTTGCTACACACTTCTGAGCTCAGACAGTTCCATGTGAATCGGCCTTCACATTTCAGCTTACCTCTTCACTGCACAATTTTATTTCCTGGAGGCCAGGAAATAAAATTCTATTTAAAAATAGGCCAGTCTCTTCTGAATACGTTCATATGAACCACAAAAAACAAAAATTAAAAGCTAGTCTTAGAGTTTTAGGAATGAATTTATTTCCATTTTATCTCTGTAGCCCATGAGGATTCTACGAATGCTGTGAGCACTCCAGTTTCATCTCCAATGGGGTCTTCTAGACAACTTTTGGTCGTGTTACTTGTATAACAATGCCTATATTTCTGCTTTTTTGCATGAATTCATAGTTTATTCATATCACAGTAAAAATTAATCATCACTTGACTAGTACTGAAAAGCTTTCTTTCCACTACACTGGGTACATTTTGATTGGGTCTAACAAGTGGATTTCAGAGGGTTTGGAAGTCCCTGGGCTGGGTCCTCATGCAATCTGAAATGGCCTGTGTATCATAACCTGCACCCAACTAACCTGAACGGCATATGTAACTTATTGCCTCAGTTGAGACTTCTTTACCATGTCAATGTAAGCCAGGCTTTTATCTGCATCAACGGAGAAAGCTTTACCAGCTGTTGATACTTCTTCCCATATGGAGGAATGCGCACTCTCACTGCACTCCTGGACTCTCTCCATACCCTCATTCACTCTTCCCCTGACAGCACATACAAACCACACCCTCTAATGTCAGTGTTATAAGTCATAAAAATGATGTTTTCATCTATCTTTGCCTTATTCCTTCGTCTTATTTCTCGAGTGTATATGAATTTGGAGAGGAGAAAGGGATTTTCCCTAGCACTCCCTTACAGTCGGTGCATTGGTGGAGAACACTGAGAAATAAATGGCTGGAATGTGGGGGAATAAAATAAACATGTTAAATCTTGAGGGGCTTTGGCTTTTTATGTATGGGAGAGATGTTCTGACCTGTGGAGGCTTTTATTGGCTCACAAGGTTGATCTTTGCACTTAGCTTTTTTTAAAAATTCTGTGACTTGGAATAGGAGCCTTAAGCTTTAGATCACATGATATTTCAATGGTGATGGATAATTATAATCTGTCCTGGGGTTGCTTTATATGGACTGTTTTTAATATGTGGCTTTCTATTTATTTCTTTTATGGACTGTTGCAACCTAAAAACAAAGTTGCATGGCCCTCAGCAAAGACACAAGTCTCAGGAAAAATACCAGCAAAACTGTACCTCAATAGCATGATGGCCAAGAGTCTCCAAAAACGGTGCTAGTTTTTAGTCTTAGAGTTGCACAGGAATGACTCATCAACTGCACAGGGCCTAGAAAAGGCCTAGAGTTCAGGGGGCACAGGCAATCCTATGGTGAAACTTTAGCCTTAAACAGTACAAGCACTGGTCACAGCATACATGTGCTGGTGATTCAGGGACCTCAGCATATGCTAGTTGGCCTCAAGACCACACACTGAGGAAGGGGCCACTCTGGGATTGAATGTAGGTTGGTTCTGTGCCAGAAGTCAAGTTTTTTAAACAACCTGCATTAGTTTTCTTCTGCTGCTGCAATAAGCTGTCACAAACTTAGTGACCTAAAACAACGCAAATATATTATCTCACAGTTCTGATGGCCAGAAGTCCAAAATAGGACCTACTGGGGCTAAAATCAAGGTGTTGGCATGACTGCATTCTTTCTGTAGGCTCCAGAGAAAAATCTATTTCCTTACTATTTCCAGCTCCTAGAGGCCACCAGTATTCCTGTCTCCCTTCCTCCATCCTTAAAGACAGTAGCATAGCATCCTCAAACTTCCTCAGACTCTGACCCTCCTGCCTTCCTGTTACAAGGACCCTTGGGATTATATTGGGCCCACCTAGATAATCCAAGATAATCTTCCCATTTCAAAATTCTTAATTGTATCTAAGAGTTCCTTTTGCCATATGAGGTAACATTACGGTGTCCAGGGACCACGATGTGCACATCTTTGGGAGACCACTCTCCTCTCTACCACACCAGCATGTACCCTGCCACTTCTTCACTTGGACACTGCATTTGGGGCAATGGTCTCTGATGGCATACTAAGTCCCATATCCTGGGACTGTCATTTTTTTCTGAAATAATTGTTTTAGGGGTTGGCATTTGGCTTCTCTTTGAAATGCGGTGGGTGCGGTCCACCAGTAAAAATACTTTTTTGAAACTTTTAACCATTTACATCAATGAGCAGCAATCCAGCACTAAACAGTATTTTCTACAGGAACCACAGCAGCCGCAATGAAATAAAGTCCCAGCTACAAGCACTGGCAGAACTCCTCACTGCTAACGAGAAACTTCTCAACTCAGCACTAAGAAGGTCTGGAGGACATTAAGAACTTTGGACTTTTAATTCCTAAGAGCAACAGAATCTGATTTCAGGCTTTAATTCCTTTGGGTTTTATCATTTTAGATTTAAACTTACAAAGGGATTAGTGTTTGGACTTTAATTTTTCTGAGGCAACTACCATGGGATGAATTATATTCAAATTTAAGACATCTCCACATGGTTAGCATTTTATTAATTGAATATCTTTCTACATTTCAGTTTTATTGCAGAACTTTTGATAGGCTCTATTGAACAGCTGTAGTAGGACAGGACTTAGGAAGGGAAATAAAATAGGGAGAACCATCTTTGGCCTTGAAGTCAATTTAATGAATGTATTGCTCTAGCCGGTTTCAAGGCCTCCTGGGGCAAACTCTCCTCCTTGAGGAGACCCGCCCAAACCAGCCCTGCTAGGTAAGTCCGGGCAGGGTGCAGTGTCTGCGGTCCCATACGTGAAGCGGATTGCAGCATGTTTCTGTGGCTCTGTGTGTATGCTCCAGGACTCTAGAGGGCTCCTTTACTCTCCAGTCCACTCAAGTGGGGCCCCCTGCAGTTGTGGCAGTCAGGAAATAAGCCACATTCTCTATTACCACATTTGTTACTTAAGAAGGTGATACTTTGGACTCCTTCCAACCTATTCCTTCAGCTTTTTTTCAGGTAGATCTAAATTTGCGAGGAATACAAGGGTGTTAGTTATTGGACTCCCTGAACCTCTTCCCCCTACCCCGGAATTCTTTTCTCTCTAGATTGCCATATTTGTCTTCTAACTGATCTCTCTCTTTCCACTCAGTCCTTGATGCTACCTGCCTGTTTTGTAGGCATGTGAGTTTGCTCTAAAGCAAGACATCTTAATCCTTTTTGTGATGGGAATCTCTTTTAGAAAATCTGTGAACCCTTCTCACAATGTCTTTAACATAAAACACTGAGGATCACAAAATTAATCAGATCAAAACAGTTTCCAAAACATGTTGAAAAAACAAATTTGAGATATAACGAATATGTATCTTTTTTAGTGCCTTAAATAACAAGATCTGATAGTCAGCCAATAAGTACTGGAATTTTTAAAAAAATTTTTAAAGATTTTATTCTTTAAAGTACTCTCTATACCCAACATGGGGCTTGAACTCACAATCCCAAGATCAAGAGTCACACACACCTCTGACTGAGCCACTCCAGCACCCTAGTACTGTAATTTCAATGTACTGAGCAACACAAATAATATTTCAAGATACCTCTAGCCATTGTAAAAGAAAATGGACATATCTGTGATATATATTGGTGACAAAATAATAGGTAACAATAATTCTGATGTTATACGCTGTTTCAAAAATGAAAGAAATGCCACATTTCAGTAACAGATTAGTGAAAATAAACACACAATTTTTTTCTTTTCAAATTCATGAACTCCCTCCATGGAAAACCAAATTATAAATCCTGGGCTTAGAGTGGCTTCTTACTGCTTATCTGCCATATAAAAATCCAAGTGCTCTACTTGACCTTAAAGGTCCTCCACCAGATTTCATTTTGGTCCTTTATACCTCATTAGTCTCACCTTACACTGTTCCTCACTTATCTGAAGCAAATCGGATTTTTAACTCTCATACACAAAATTCAGATTTGTGCATATTCAATTACTTTAAGTGATAACTCCAAATTCTAAGCCTTATCCATTATGCATCAAATTGTATGTGGTTTTGTTAACACTCTTCAGTCTATGCATATATGAAAATGCCATAGCATGTCATCTAATAGATGTGAAGACCCACTGAGTTTTCATAGAAAGGTAAGCTTGGTGAGAGCAGAAATTTCACCTTATTTATTTTTGTATCCCCAGTGCAGGGCATATAGAAGGAGCTCAACAAACATTTGTGGAATGAATGAATGATCTATTCAATAATAAACTCAGATATCCTAGAGAATCAAATACATACTGAACAGTAAGAGTTATCTGGCAAACAAGAGCACATTCTTGATGAAATCACTTTTAATTCTTAGAATGTCTATTTCCTTATTATTAGAAAATACAAAGGTTTCTCCTTGCAAATGCTGTCCAAATGCACAGAAATGAACAATCACCTTTTTTTCTTACAAAAGATCAAGTGAAAGCGTATATCAATTTCCTTATTGCCTTTAATGAAGATAAACAGTAAGCCTGCACTTTGGGAACTATTCCAGACAGGGTCTTCATAGCTACCTCTTGTTATGATGTTCTAGATGCTTTAATAAGCATATTTGCTCAATGAATCATGTTAACCTTTGTTCCTTTCATATTATTCAACAGCTTAGAACTTCACTATTTCTTCCTGAAATACACAGACAATTCTTCAAACACACACAAAAAATCAACTAAGTTTTATCTTAAATATGTACGAATAAAGCAGTTGTTTTTAAGTGATGGCCGTGCGGGGTGGGGACTGGCAGAGATGGGTGTGTTTCCTACGTAGTGGTAGAACGCAATATTAGCATATCATAATTTGTTTTTAAGACCTTAAAATGTTTTTCAAACTGCAGATTGAGAACAACCCGTGGGTTGTGAAATCATTTTAGTGGGTCACACACATTTTTAAAAGTAAAACAGAACAAAGTAGAAAACATCAGAATGCATTATATATAGTAAGAATAAGTAGTGTTTGGTGAAACTTTTAGGGTGTGTGTGCATGTGTGTGTGCGAATGGGTAATGTGTATGATGTATACTGTTTCTTATTATGGGTCATAGTCAAAACATTTAAAAAACATTAATTATGACTGTTTTATCGAGTTTACAGATTAAGAAAAAATGGTGGCTTTAATACAACCCCGCATAAAGTCACAGGGTGCAGACAATTAAAGGAGTATTCTATCTCCTGACTCATTCCAAGACAATGGTCTCTCATAGGTAGGGGAACTTATTTTTATTTGAATTGTTTTGTTTTGTTCTGTTTTCCCCCGAATGAACCAATTATGGAGGAGAATTATCTGGTTAAATCATACAAGAGTTCTTATCACCTCAAGTTGTTCTTTCAGCTTTTGCTTTAGTGTTTGTGTCATTCAGATAGCTGAACTTTATTATGGGCACTGAAGCCCTGTATGGAATTTATTTGCAAAGAATTTCTGGAAATTTCTGTTTACAGAGCTATTATAGGAATTAAATGACATAACATGTGAAAGCAACCAGCACAATGATTTGGTCCACTAGAAATGCCCCATAGATATTCAAAACTAGACTTATATATCCTTAAGTTTGCCTTTCATGGGTATTCAATAGGATGAGCAATAGTATAAAAATATAAACCTATTTTGAAGATTGCAATATCCTTTATTCTTCAAATGTGACGAGAAAAGCAAAACTCTATTATGATAAATGTTCTTCTGCTAGTAATGTATTTCAAAGCAATCAAGCCTATATGTATAACAATACATTTAATAGTACTTATTATGTTGTACTTAATTATATTATACATAAATATGATTTCTTATTTGGAAATGGAGAAAATGGAGAAAATGGAGAAAAACATTTTTGGAATATAAGTTATTAGGATCACGTTTAGGTATGAGAAAGAATTTCCTCATATAATGGTTGTTAAGCAACATCACAGAATTCCATGGCATTCTTTTCCTTAACTTTCTGTTTTTTTAAGAATTACTACTTAAAACTGACTCCCTCTGTGCTAATTAGAGACTAAAGGACAAACTACATAATACTGTTTGTCCAAGTCCATATTCTGTGGGTCATTTTTAAATATTTTTCAATTAAGCTCCAACTTTCAGTGTTACTTTCTATAAGGACACATTTATAAGTCAATTACATTTAAATTAAAAAAATAAGATTTCAGGGCACCTGAGTGGCTTAGTCAGTTGAGCATCTGACTCTTGATTTCGGCTCAGGTCACGACCTCAGGTTGGTGAGAACAAACCCCACACAGGGCTCCATACTCAGATTCTCTTACTCCCTCTCTTCCTCCCTCACCCTCTCTCAAATAAATTTTAAATTTCTATATCAGTTTCAACAGCATCCTCACCCATCAACCTCAACTGTCTAGAGATGAGATAGCAGTTAATCAACCAGGAAAATGGTTTTCTTTCTTATCGTCAGATGTTACATAGGGTAACTTAAAACTTCATATTGTAGCCTTTCCAGGTTTAATAACTATTACTGGGAATAACATATTTCACAAATGTAATCAAAATCTCTTTCTAAGCTCTAATCTAGATTCTCTCATTAATAAACATGTATACCAAACACCTATCTGGTTGTTCTGAAGGAACATGAAAAAGATCTTTGTGACTTTGAATGTGCTGAAAAGCCATGCATGGATGTAGGATGAACAACAAAAGAAATAATTAGCCAGGAATACTGTAGTGGGACATGGTGTCAGGAAGTAATTGGAAAATCAAGATAAGAATCCGAATCTTACATTCATTTTTAACTTCCAGGGTGTAAATGTCACCCATGAACTCTAGGAAGAGCTAGGGAAGAAAAAGGGCAGGGGGAGAGGGAAGACTGTCCATAGGAGATCTATGAATCTAAGAAGGACCTTTCTGAATCCCCTGTGTTCAGATCATATACTGCTACACTGCTTGCAATCTCTAAAGAAGAAAAATCAACACAAGACTATTTTCGCCATAGCTGAAAAGCTCATCTTCTCCTTGAACTCAAAGATGATCTCTTACACCATTCTTTGACAAGCAGCAGACCGTGGAAACAGGGCAGTGTTTTTCCAGAGATAAACAAGGTTAATGGATATTCCATGATGGAAAGCTGCCGGTTCTAGATGCTGCCAGCTCCCATTCAAAGGAAGTTACAGAAAGGTTGTCTGGCTTTCACTCACTTCACCCCAAGGCATCAGATTAGATTACCCAATACAGGCAATAAAAGTACCTCTTCCTTGTTTTTCTGACTGCCTAAGCTCTCTTTAATGGGGAATCCTCAAGTAGAGGTCTGTTCCTGCCACTGCTTAAGGTCCCATGCAGCAGGGCCCTACTTGATTTATGCTATGATTTGTTTAGGAGGCCCCCCGGTCCAAACTTGCTAAACTCAAGGGGTAATGGCAGAAATAGGCACGCTTCTGTCCCCCATTCTTAAATTGTTTGGAAATAACAATAGCCAAAAACCACGAAGACTTCATGAAAAGAAAAACAAAACACCGATGATGCACTTTAGTCCATTATTGCTAAAGAAGCACCCAACAAGTTGCAACTAATCCATTCCACCAGAGTGAATTATGTATCCAAACTATCCTACTTCATCAGCCAGCAGGTTACTAGGAGACCCTTAGGGTGATTTTGCTCAATGACTGAAAAACAAGCAAAGCCTTTTATTAAAAACTCTGGTCTACCTGTCCAAATAAGTCAGATCTGTGATAAGAAAATTAAGATTCTCAGCCACCTTCAAACCACAGCCATGAACATAAACAGAAGAAAAAGAAACATAAAGATTATGCTAAGTCTGCCATACAAGTTACCCCTTGCCTGTAAACTCCAGACTGTGTAAAGTATGTTGCTTTGAATTAAAACTGGCCTATAAGTCCAAGGAAGATCTGAAAATGAACAAAAATTCCCATCAATCTTGCTCACTGTGACCATTTTAGTAGTCTTGAGTAGATGCTCACTAAATATCTGATGAATGAATGAATGACTCTACAGGTGGGAACTGATACATATCTACACATGATTTTGTGAATCAAACATTCATTTTGCAGACTGGTAAACTTCAGGCAGTCTTGTTTGTTCCAACTCTTTGAAAGGCACAAATAACTAATATGCCAATATTAATGTGCAATCAACACTAACCCCGAGATTTGGTTCTGCTTTTTCAATTCTCATCATGTCATGCTATGACAATGATGTCAGTTTTAATATCACATGTAATGGTATGACCTAATCTTTCATTCAACACTTATTAAATACTTGCATATTAGTACCAATAGGCTAGGTCATGCTGTAGTAACAAATAAATCACCAAATCTCAATGCATTATCCCCCCCCCAAAAAAGTTTGTATCTCAAAAACACAAAGTACTCTGCAGTGATTCATCAGGGCAGCTTTTTCTATCCAATAACACAGGTATTGAGGATCCCTCCATCAGATGAGCCCTTCACCTCAATGTGTCATCTCTAAGGTTTTTGTACTAGAATAAGATAGGAAGTGGAGAACTCACCTACTCTTAAATACTTAAGCCCAAACTGACACATATCATTTTGGTTCAAAGCCAGAACCAGTCATATGACACTGTATAAATAAAAGGAAGCTGTATAAATACTGTTTAAATAAACAGTATTACACTGCATAAATAAAATGGATGTAAATGTACTAAATGTCATTAGCACAAATACTAAATGTCTTTCATAGCTAGTAGATGCAAGAAAATGAGATAAATGCTGGAGGATGTTTAGGCATACAAAAAAGAACACCCTGACACTGTTGGGAATTTCTAACCACTTTTAGCACTCATCTCTAGCATCCTTGTCTTTCTTCCTTCCATTCATTCATTTAGTCACTCATTTACTAAGTCACTCAGTTATTTTGTATACATTTATTTAGCACCTATCTGCCAGAATTTGTGCTAGGTGATGGAATAAAAAGATGATTAAAACTGATCTCTTTCATCAAGAAGTACACAGTCTAACATAAAAGTAAGTATATAAACACTACTATAACCATAATTCAATATAAGACCAGCTATGATAGAAATGTGTATTGTTACAGAACTATTCATTCACTTAACTATTCAGCCAATATTCTACTTTAGCATATGTCATGCACCATGCAAAGCAGAGAAACTAAATAATTTTTATTGGCCACATGGAATTAGAAGAAATTATAGTTGAGTTGGTCACTAAACTGTGAGTATAAGTTTTCCTTGACCATGAAAAGTCTTTATTTAGGTCTTCAAGTGATAAAATGTACCCAACCATACCTTGCTGCAGAATCTAGTAATAAGAGTGCAGGTTAGAGTCACTTGCCTACTTGCCAATGTGGACTCCTCTACTGACTAGCCATTTATTAGCTACTGACTTAACTTCTTTCTCACTTGTAAAATAACAACAATACCTACTACACAGGGTTGTCTGAAACTAAAGTAAGAAAATATATTTAAGCCATAACAAGAAATAATAGATGTAGGCTATTACAATTATTATTATTCTCCCAGAAGAGAAAAGATTGTATTAAAACTACAGTGTCTGTAAATGCTCTTGCCGACTGGATCAGTTTCCAAATAGATTCCATTCCTACCTGTGCCTCTGAAGAGCAGCAGCTAAAACAGATGAGTGAGATTTCCTGCAGTCCTCTGAGTGACAATATTTGTTATTTTTACCCTGCGTTACAATGCAAGCTATGGCATATTTGTAGTGTAAACCATGGGACTTTATGAGTGGTATCGACCGATGAGTGCTGGTCCTGGATCAGACACTAAAAAGTCCTCTGTCTAGAACAACTTCCAACCTCTCCCTTACGCTAACCCTTGGTCTTCCTCTTGTAGATGTTAGCTTAGATATTAACTCTCCCAGGATGCTTTATCTTGCTTACCACCCTAACATGCCTTTCTCATACTCCCTTCTGACCCCCTGAATCTCCCTATAGAAATACTTAATGAGAAATATTGTAATAGCCCATTCACCTTTCTGTCCCTCCCATTCAACTCGAGTTCCATGAGGAAAGGACCACTTGTCCTAAATTCATCTTTATATCCATCTGTACCTGGTACAGAGTAGGTGATTAATACATTCTGAGGTCAGAAAGCATAATTATAGCAGAAATGAAAGAGTGTAAAATGTTAAGATGGAAGTTATAAGTTGAGAGCTCCCATGAGAGGATGAGCCCTTAGCTGAGGCTTATAATAGTTGAGGCAGAGGAGAACATAGGTCACAGAAATCATGATTCTAATCAGGAGAAATTTCAAGGTTAGGCATCATGAATAGGAATGTTGAAGTTACTAAGAACCATAGTTACAGGACTTCTCCTGTAAGTATGTCAGCTCTGTTATATTCAAGGGTCTGATGATTTGTTGAGCTGTTCAAGAAAATTCTGGAGAGAAAATTCCCTGACTACTTAGTCCTGTACTCAGAGATTGGATATACTACTTCTTTTTAAATAGAAGTTGTAAAGACGAGAATTACATTTTTTGAAACAGAGATATAAGCCAAAAGAGCTCTTTGGACTGAATATCGAAGTTGACTTTAATGGACTTTGAACTACTATCTCTAGGAAATATGCTCCTGCCTCTGGAATTCTGCAGTTCCCCTGAGGGTGAAGGACCATCCAAACCAGATTCTTAGTAGACATGAGTGTACAGTATTAGTCCATTCAGCACGTCAACAGCTCCACCCCATTATAAAAGTGAAGTTCACCTCCCCTCCCCTCTCCTCCTCACCCGACCTCCATCCTCCTAGTCTTTCAATTACCCAATATCATCCTTCAACTTCTCTCATCCAGTTTTAATTCCAATTACTATTCCACTCACAAGGCAACACCATAAACCACTGACCCTTTTTTCTTGTCATTTTAAATCCAAAAAAATCTGTTTTAGAATATACTACTCCCACCCAAATAATGAAAAACTCTGTAAGCTGTGGAAAACTGCATAAATTATAGGAATAACTTCCTATGGAAAGGATCTGATCCTTTAATTTTTTTAACCTGATAACAAAAGAAGATAAAAACTAATAGAGTGAAGACAAAAACTAGTAGAAAGTTGAAAAATCCCTTCAAGGGGCACCTGGGTGGCTCAGTGGTTGGGCCTCTGCCTTTGGCTCGGGTCATGATCCCGTGGTCCTGGGATCGAGCCCCGCATCAGGCTCTCTGCTCGGCAGGGAGCCTGCTTCCCCCTCTCTCTCTGCCTGCCTCTCTGCCTACTTGTGATCTCACTCTGTCAAATAAATAAATAAAATCTTAAAAAAAAAGAAAAGAAAAATCCCTTCAAATATACGAGAAAACACTGGCACATTTGGGATTAAAAATGAAAACAGTTTTTTCCAACATACAGTGCTGGGGTCAAAGCAGTCTAAAAAGATTGTCCAAAGTCCCAGGTTGCTCACTACTTCTGGTTTAGGAGGCCTAGTTAGGAAGAGGCAGAAGGATCAAAGAAGAAAGGAAAAGCAAGCAGAATAACACTTTACATTGAGAACAGACTCTGGATGAAAGCTGTACACAATGACGAAAGTTGCATGTACAAGCAACATGCAAGTGTATTCATGTGCTTGCTCTTCACTCCTTTCCTTAGAAAAATGACTGTGGGGTAAAGTGATATATACCACTTCCAAAGAAGTAAAATTACATATCCCATTAATATGCCAGCAACAGTTAATGCATGGGCCTAGTCATACTCCACTGAGCAACCATGTCCATAAAACCATGGTGTTTAAGTCCTGATGTTACCAATTCTGAGCTATCTGGTCCACAGTGTGTTAGCAGTGTGAATATACACCACTGGACTTATTTTCCTGAATAACTGTCCTGCGTGTGTCTATAACATGAAGGTGGTCAGCTGACATGCTAATCTACACTAATAAACAGTTTTGTTTAAGATATAAACTAAAAAATGAAATTAATTGGGGTTCATCAAAAAGAACAAAGCCTGGTCTCTTCTTCAATTCTTGTGTTAAAAACGACATTAGTTATAACTTTGTTCCTCATATGAGGTAATGTTTTCTTAGGTATATATAACAATATTTACCCATCAATTAACTGGCATCCCATCAAAAGAAACCTCTGTGTTCCTACTAATCTGGTAAGGGTTCTTAATCATGTCAACAAGAAGTTAGCAAAGCATGTGATGTGGCAGAAGAGAAAAATGGGAAAAGCTCTGCTTTAAATCACACTGTTTAGTGGGATCTATAATAGATCCTAATTTGCTTACATTTGAATTGAAACTGAAAAGTGCAAAAGAAATCTATTAACCTAACCTTGACTGGGAGTTTATTGAAGCTGGAATATTGTCTCCTGAAGGGAGAAAGAACTTCACTCAGAAAAAAGGAATATTGTTTAATGAGAGGGTAAGAATTCTTCAAGAAGATGAAAAGCAGTATAAGAACCAGAGTTCTATCAGACACAGCAGGCACAGTTCTTCTAAAAAGAATGCCCATGTCACCATGTGATTAGAGGGCAAGAAATGATGAACCATCTTGAAGCCGTAGACTATGACGGGCACAGGAATTCCACAGCTTTGGAAGTTCAGACAGGATGTCTGCAGAAGATCCCTTAAATCATTTATTATCTTCCCTTTTTAATCTGTTATTTGTATCTAAGTCTCTTCACAGAAGTTCAGTGTCTAATTCATCTTTGAGGTCCCTGTAGCACCTATGATAATGTATTATATATTGTAAGATATATAGTAAACATTTACATTTTGTAAGAATCTACCTAATAAATGTGTACTTTTAATGCTTTCCACTATCAAGTCACTTCTTTATGCTATGTTGATAAACTTATTCAGATCCAAATGTGTTTTTTAATTTTCATTTGTAATGGGTTCTTACTAAATATCTACTATATACAAGGATCTCTAAGCCCTATGGGGAAATAAATAGATGTTAAAGTCAGTATCTTCACTAAAAAAACTTATACTTATTTTCCACATTAGTAGAAAAGATTTACTTTAAAATTGAAGACCTAATTAAATCTCATACCAATTTACTCAGTACTTTAACTGGTGCCGACAATATTAGACTTTCTTATTGGAACTGAATTTTCCTTTCCTGCCCAGCATACTCATTAATGGGATCTGAGGGAATGACCTTGGAGGTGAGTAAAATGAGTCCTACCTATAGAGGTTTGAAAAAAAAAAAAAACATAGGCCAGTTATCAGTTACTCTACAACTGTCCTTAGTCTCATTGAAAGGGCCCAAACCATGGTGGGGTTTTGGTCCAAAAGGACAATTGACCTGTGAGATAGGATAAGGAAAAGGGAAATGAACAAAAGAAGAAAGAATGTACAGCCATGGATTCTTAAGTACTCCCTTAGTAAGGTTTCTTTCTTGCTCTGGGAAGATCCACCGCTGAAAGAAAAGGGCAGCTGTTCAGAGTAAAATAACACCACTTTCCAAACAAGAAGAACAAGAACAAAACTTTCGGCTCTATATAGGTGACATTATTAAGTATGTATACACACACACACACACACACACACACACACACACACACACTGTATGTGTATACTTAACATACACACTGCCACCCCAAAATAAAAGCATTCAGGGAAAAACAATGCAGAAGACAGTGTATGCTCATGCCCAGATATTTGAAGAGTTAAGTGAAGCAAGGGAATCCACACTAGCCCAGGTAACACTCTGAATGTAAAAAATGTGACTAACAAATGTCTGAAATTCCTGAGCTATCAGAATGGCTTAATTCTGAGAGGTCACATTAATAGGGGCCTGTCTTTGAGCTGATTCCTCACAAGTGACTCAGCAGATCTGACACTCCCTGCGAGGTCAGCTATCTGCTGGAGAAAAGAAGACCTTTTCAGGTACATCAGAATGGTTCTGTCTCAAATAACCTTCGCCTGCCTTTGTGGCTGAGCTTCCAGAAACCTGGAAAGAGGCCAGAAGTCATGCAGTTAGCAGTGGAGATTCAGCTAGGAGTCTGATTCAGTGTTATATGAATTTCATTAACACAGAAATTGCGGCTTAACCATTTGAAGAGCCTCCTTCTGATTTCCCTAGATGAGGAGTTCATTTGTTTTTCTGTGCAGGTTGGGGAATCTGGTTAGTTGACTGGTTCCTCAACCCCACTGAACTTTTGAAGTCTGGGGGCCCCTAGAGGAGAAACTGGACTGTGTCTTTCCATATCAAGATGGAGTCTCACTTATAAGGAGTAGCTTAACACTCCTCAGACAGTACTGAGTTTCTTTGGAAAGATCAAGGGTTTGTGTTTTAAAAGATATGGGTTTAAATCCCCAGGCGGCCACTTGTTACTTATCAGATTTGGGGACAATCACTTAAACCTCGTGTTCCTCATCTGTAAAACAGGGATAATAATAAGATCTAGACTATTTACACAGTTATTCTGAGATTTCAATAAGCTGAACCAGAAAAAGTCCTGTGAAAACTATAAAGCCCAAGACAAATACAGATACAAATTCTTACCACTGTAACTTTTCTTCTTCTACATGTACATACTAATTGTATTTGCCTCTACCACATTCTACTTTGTGTTCTGTACCTCAACTTTTAAATATTTTGTTTCCCTTCAAGACAGCAAGTTATTTTTAGAAACTTGCATCACTATATCTCGCAGAGAATGAAGCCTAGAACTTTGCACATTCAAGTGACTATTGAGGGAAGATCCATTATGTGGTATAGTTTGTAACTTTGATGGTTTTTATTGCTCAGATTAAAAAAAAAAAAAAACACTTCAAAGCAAGTATCCTATTTCCACCTAAAGTTGTAATTTCAAATAGAATTCAGGAAACTCCCAGACATAAAATTGCTTCGAGGATGTCACGCTTAGTAGCAATCGTCATATAGAAGATCTCCTAAAGCAAAACCAGCCATGATTATCCTTCTAAAAATGCTGCCGCCACCACCCACCCCCAGCCAAGTATCTGAATCTCTTCCTTCTTTACTTGTTCCTAAGGCCAAGGGATGGTGGTTGCTTTCTATAGTTGCTACCCCAATTAAACTGTAGATATTTCTGTCCTATCCCTTTTAGATCTTAACCTTTTAACTAGTTGATGATTCTTTATATTAAATTTCATTGTTCAAATTACTAGTGTAGTTCCTGTCTCTTGATTGGATCCCACACAACAGAGGTGGTACTGACTGGAATTCCAGCTCTCCCTCTGGAGCTATAATCTCAAGAACACTTCTTCCTAAAGAAAGGGATGAAATGTCTGCATCATATTCACATGTCTGGAAAATCAAGATCCTTTTAGCAATAGGTCATAGCATCTGGCAATATTCTGAAAGGACTTTTTTGGCAATTGAGAGTGTCATGGGAGTCAAGCCCTTACTTTAAATTTCCATAGTTGGGCTTTATAATTATATTTTGCTCTCTGGATGTGTTGTTCATTAAATAGAAACACACATTTATGCATGTGTGTGCCACATACATATAAAGCACATACATTATATTCCTATATTAAATGTACAACCTATTCTTTTTTGTAATAAAGTTTCTAATAACATGTAAGTCTTCATTAGATTTTAGACAAGAATATGCAGCTCTTTCTTCTCAGAGCACTGGTTCACCTGGCGGAAACTATGGAAGTTCAGAAGGGGACCATTCCTTTTCTTCCTGTTGAGGAAATATATAATTATATTTTCTTTATAGCAGGAAGATTCCATCTGGTAGAGAATATTAGGATCCAACCTGTAACTTGTATATTTTTATTAAAATTATTGATTTATATAATTATTTGTATTTTAATTATTACATAAACCTATTTTTTCTGTTTGTTTTTGAATAAGCTATGGAACATTAACCTAATTGATTCTTGCACCAAACTGTGAAATTAGGCATATATTCTGCTCATTTTATAGGTGAAGACTGGAGAGTTTAAAGGGTTCGGATGAAGTCACACAAATAACAAGAGGCAGAAATAGAACAGACACTTTCTGACTTTCCTACTCTACTATGCTGCCTCTTCATGCTTCTTTTTTAAAAAAATGAATGCAGTATTTAAAGAACTAGATATTACTAATGCTTATTAAACATATATTATGTATCAGACATTATGCCACGTGCTTTCGCACAAATTGAAACCGCCTAAGAGATGGTATAATTATTACTCCCATTTCATGGATGAAGCTTAGGAAGAATAGGACATTTACTCAAATTGCACAGCTGTTAAGTATCAGAAGTGAGGTTCACTACTAAGCAGCCTTGACCTAGGACCCATACCATTTCTGTCATACATCATCATGCTCTTTTTTTTATAAGACAGATATTTACTGATAAAAAAAAATGGGTCAGATTTCCGGTTTAAGCAAGGGAAGAGGGGTGCTTGGTGGCTCAGTGGGTTAAGTGCCTGACTCTTGATTTCAGCTCAGGTTATGAACTCAGGGTTGTGAGATCAAGCCCCAAGTTGACCTCCATGCTGGACATGGAGCCTTCTTGGGATTTTCTCTCTCCTTCTCCCTCTGCTTCTCCCGTTCCTTCAAAAGAAGAAAAAAGAAAGAAAAGAGAAGAGGTCGTAGACCTCACTTCAAGGAAGTGGCACTTAAGTCAAGATGGTAAGCTTACTGAGCTGAAAGGACTGAGACTGATTTTAAGGCAGCTGAAGCAGCTGGAATTTGAAGAGCAGAGTACTGAAGAAAATGAAGCTGCAACAGCGAGGAGACTGTCAGAAGTCTACGTGAGGGCTAACGGGACTTTGGCTGATGGCTGGGATGTGCATGTATAAGGCTAGACTCTGTAAAGTCTATAAGGCATTGCCTGCCATGCAGCTAAGAGCAGAACAGATACTAGAGGTCACAGAGTACTGAGAGATATGTGTGCCCAGGCACTGCTAAAGTGAAGAGACCTTACTAACCACACAAAGCATTCATTTGAGACCTCAGGTAGGGCATGCATTGTGGGCAAGAAACCTTGCCCCAGATTAGTGCTATATTCAAGGACAAAAGGTAAAACCCAAACTGATCCTCCTAACAAAGATTAAAACCAAGACTGATAGGATCAACTGAAACTACCAGAAATTTAACTGCCCGCCAAAACAAAAAGAAAGGCAACATAATATAGGCTTCCTACAAAATATAATCTACAATGTCCTGTATAAGATCAAAATTACTAGACATGCAAAAAAAATCTGACGAATGTGACTCATATTAATGAAAAAATAAAAACAGTGAAGAGAAACAGTTCCTGAAAGGACCAAGGATTTCAAAAGAGCTGTTATAAATATATCCAAGAGCTTAAAGATGAGCAATTGATTGAAAAGATAAGGACTATCATAAGAGAAATGCAAATTTTAAAAAAAGGTTGGAGGGGATTCTAAAAGTGAAATGTACAATTTCTGAAATGAAATGAAAATATAATTATACAGGCTCAATATCAAACTGAACATTGAAGAAAAAAGGTTAGTGTATTTGAGGACAGATAAAACAGACATTATCAATTCTTAACAACAGAGAAAAATAAAAAGTTTGAAAAAGTGAACAGAGATGCATTGATATATAAAAACATTAAGCAATCTAACATAGTTCTAATTGGAATACTGAATGGAGAGGAGAGAGAGAGATGATACAGAGAAAGGGAGATGAGAGAGAGAAGGAGAGATGAAATTTTCCCAAATTTGGCAAAAAGCAACAACATGCACAACCTGAAAGCTCAGTGAACTCTAAGAAATAAAAGTAAAAAGAAAATCACACTTAGCACATATAACCAAGCTACTGAAATCTTAAAGATGAATATGTACAGCGGAGAATATGACACATTATATACAATCATTCGGACTGTAATTAATTCACATCAGAAACAATGGAAGCCAGGAGACAATGCCATAACATCTTTTGAGTGCCAAAAGAAAAAAAGCTTTTAACTTCAAATTCCATACATAGGGGAAAAAATCATAATAAATTAAGATGAAATAAAAAGATTTTCAGATAATTAAAAACTCCAAGGATTCTTCAAACAGCAGAACTGCACTATAACGACAACAAAAAAACCAAAAACGCAGTAACAACAACAACAAAAAACAAACAAAAACACTAAATACTCTTTTGTATGAAAAGAAATTACTCCATTTGGAAATTGAAAGTTATAGGAAGGTAAAAAGAACATCAGAAATTATAAGAGACCATTGTCTTCTATTAATTTCTTTAAGAGAAAATTGATTAAAGCAAAAATAGTATTGTGTTTTGAGTTTACACTATATTTAGAAATAAAATATATCACAGTAACTCAAAAGATACTGTTCCTTGCATTTATGTGAAGTGCTATAACATTATCTGTAAGTGGAAGGTAGTAAGTAAAGAATGCATAGTTTAAATCTTAGAGTACCCACTAAAAAATAGATTTAGAGGGGTTTAATTTTACATATAAAACCAAAGACAGGTTGAAAGTAGCAGGGTGGAAAGGAAAATGCCATATAAACAATAAGCATAAGAATGGGGGCATAGCTATAATAATATCCAGGCAAGCACAATCGCTATGGACAAAGCAGAGGAACTCCCAGAACTTCCAGCAGTGATGCCACAGATGAAGAAGAAGGAAATTGAATAACAACAGAGTCAATTAATCAAGAAATCTTAATAATAGCTTCAAAATAAATGGAAAAAAAAACACAAATAAAGGGACAATTAGATAAATTTACAATTATATTTGGACATTTAACACCTACTTATCAAAAACTGATCAAGTTGACCAAAATAATTCAGTAAGGATATTGTTAACAGTATCATCAGTCCTCTTGATCTAATTGATATTAGTAGAATATTGCAACCAACAGGACAGAATACTTCTTTTTTAAGATTTATTTATTTGAGAGAGAGAGAGAGAGAGAAGGAACATGGGGGTGATGGAGGGGAAGAGGGAGAGACAGAATCTTAAGCAGACTCCCCAGTGAGTATGGAGCTCAATATGGGTCTCGATCTGACAACCCTGAGATCATGACCTGAGCCAAAATCAAAAGCTAGACGTTTTACCAACTGAGCCATCCAGGTGCCCTCAGAATACTATTCTTAAAGGTATATATAACATTTACCAAGATAAAAATATGCTGCTCCATAAAAATATTACATTCAATAAATTTCAAACAACTAAAATGTTCACTAACCACAACTGAATTAAATTAGAAATTGGTATCAATAAACTGCTATTCCAACCACAAATATTTGGGAAAAAAATAAAACAACACATTTCTACATAACACGTAGGACAATGAACAAATTACAAAACAAATTAGAAAATATTTTAAACTGAATTATAGTGAAAATGGAATGTATAAAAATTTGTATGAAGTCAATGCTTAAAGGGAAATTTGTGGCTTTTAAATGCTTACATTACAAAAGCAGTAACACCAAATTATATCCATTTATAGAACAATTCCACATCCACACCAAATTATACCTATTTATAGAACAATTCCTCCTGAAGAAGAACTGAGGGCCAACTGAACAACTTCTCTACAACAAAAGACAGAAAGAAGGGCAAATGAGAACAGCAAGAGAGATGGTAAGAAGGGAACCCTCATCCCTGCATCGAACTACAATGTGGAGGGATAGTTCTGAGGGACCAGGAGCACATCCCTCTCCACTGGGACACAGAAAAAAAGCCACAGTTTAAAGGAGCAAGTAACATATAAAAGAGACAGCAGCATTGGGAGAAGGAAAGAATTGGGAGAAATCAGAGGGGGAGACAAACCATGAAAGACTATGGACTCTGAGAAACAAACTGAGGGTTTTGGAGGGGAGGTGGTGGAGGGGCTGAGTGAGCCTGGTGGTGGGTATTGAGGAGGGCACATACTGCATGGAGCACTGGGAGTGGTGCATGAGCAATGAATCTTGGAACACTGAAAAAATAAAATGAATTTTAAAAAAAAGAGAGACAGCAGTACTAGAATGCGGCCAAATGGTGGAGGAGCTGCAAAAATGCTCTCTGGGTCAGAGGGGCTCGAGAATGATATGGTTTATGCTCCCCCTCCACATGAAAAGGACAGACAGGAATAGGGTTTAGTCCCCATAACTGGCTTGCTGCTTCAGTGGCCCTGGTTCTCAAGTCCCCATCAGCCCCCATTGTGCTGGGGCACAGAAAAAAAACAAACTTGGGTCTATTGTTGTTTTGTTTGGGGTGTTGGGAGGGATGATTTTTGTTCTCTTTTGGGTTTTTTGTTCTTTTCTTTCTTTTTTTTTTTTATTTAAAAAGTTGTGGGTTAAAAGAACAGCTAGCATATAAAAGAGTCAGCCTTAGAACTCCGACAAATAGCCGAAGAGCTGCTGAAATGCTCTCTGGGTGGTAGAGGCCGACAGTTAACACCACCCCTCCCCCCTTGAAAACACAGAACTGTCCCAGAGTTCAGGCACCCCAACAAGCCTGCTGTTTCAGTGAGCCCCGCGCCTCTAGCCCACAGCCCCAGCCCTCCCACTAAGGCAGCAATCACAAGGCGGCACACACCAGTACACGCTGGTTAGCGCTCACTACAGCCCCAGCCACCGAGTCAAGGTGACAGGGGTGAAAAGCACCCCAGAACACTCCAGTCCACTGGCTTTACACAGCTCGCTAGAGCACCCCCAGTGCAAAGGGCTCCAGAACCTCTTAAAGGAGGTCTGCTTCAGATCCAGCCACCCTGCCAGGGCGCCTCCTGCACAGAGCACCCTGGAACACTCAGGCCTGCACTGGCCAAAAGTCCAGTGGCCTGGCCTGGGCAGCCCCTGCACTGAGCATTTAGGGACAACATGTGGAGAGACCTGGGACAACCTGGCTTACAATCCCCTTCAGCTTCGGCCGTCCTGCCAGGGTACCCTCAGTGCATGGAACCCTGGAACACCCTAGCCTACATCCACTCCAGCTTTAGCTTTCCTGACAGGGTACTCACTACATGGAAAGCTCGAGGACCCCCACCACATGCCCAGTCACAGCTCCTGTCATCCAGCAAATTCACTAAGCACACACATTATACAGGGGCTGACGAAACACAAGACCATTCATTCAAGTTTAGAAGAAATATCTGGGGCGCCTGGGTGGCTCAGTTGGTTAAACGACTGCCTTCAGCTCAGGTCATGATCCCGGAGTTCCGGGATCGAGTCCCATGTCGGACTCCCGGCTCTGCGGGAAGTCTGCTTCTCCCTCTGACCTTCTCCCCTCTCATTCTCAGTCTCTCTTTCTCTAATAAATAAATAAAAATCTTAAAAAATCTTAGAAGAAATATCTGTTCTGCCTAATCCATAGAAACACACACAGAAACTCAAGTAAAATGATGAGGCAGAGGAATGTGCTACAAAATAAAGAATGAGGGGGGAAAAAAAACCTTAGAAAAAGAACTAAATGTAACAGATGTAAGAAATATGCCGGATAAATAATTTAAAATCATGACTGTAAAGATATTCACTGGACTGGAGAGAAGAGTGGAAGAAATCAGTGAGATCTTTAATAAAGAGAAAATATTTATAAAAATAAGAATACTTATATATTTATAACTGGTATAAAAAACACTAGAGAGACTCAAAAGTAGATTAGCAAATGTAAAAGAATAAATCAGTGATCAGAAGACAAAGTAGTAGGAAGCACCAAGATGAACAGCAAAAACAGAAAAGAATTAAAAAAATGAGGCTAGGTTAAGGGATCTCTTGGACAATGTCAAGCAAACAAACATTCATGTTATAGGGGTCCCAGATGAGAAAAGAAAAAGAGGGTAGGAAACTTATTTGTAGAAATAATAGCTAAAAACTTACCTAACCTGGGGAAGGAAACAAACATCCAGGTCAAAAAGCACAGAGAATTCCAAACAAGATGAACCCAAGAAGGTCCACACCATAAATACATAATAATTAAAATATCAAAGGTTAAAAGGAGAGAATTTTAAAATCAGCAAGAGAGGGGTGCCTGGGTGGCTCAGTTGGGTGAGCATCTGACTCCTGGTTTCCACTCAGGTCATGATCTAGGGGTCATGCTTAAGATTCTCTCTCTTCCTCTCCTTCTGCCCCTTTCTCTCTCTCTCTCTCTCTCTCTCTCTAAAAAAAAAAATAAAATGATATGAAATAAAAGCACTGAGACTGAAGCAAAAAGTTACCTACAAGGGAAAACCTACAAGGCTAATGGCTTGATTTTTCAGCAAAAATTTTGCAGGCTAGAAGAAAGTGCCATGATACTTTCAAAGTGCTAAAAGGAAAAAACCTACAACCAAGGGTACTGTACCCAGCAAGATATCATTCAGATTTGAAGGAGAGACAGAGTTTCCCAGACAAACAAAAGATAAAGGAGTTTATCATCAGTAAACCAGTCTTACAAGAAATGTTAAGGTGACTTCTTTAAGTGGGAAAAAAATAACCATAATTAACATAAGAAAATTATGAATAAAAAAGATGTAAAATATGACAGCATATACATAAAACATTAAGGAAGTAAAAAAAAACAAGAAGTTTTTCCTTTTAAAAAATGTGTCTGAACTTAAATCACCATCAAATTAATATAGACTGCTATTAACTTAGGAAGTTATAAATGAACCTCACAGTAACCACAAAGCCAAAACTTATAATAGACACACAAAAAATACAGAGAAAACAGGCAAAATATAACTCTACAAAAAATCATTAATCACAAAGAAAGAGAGCAAGAGAAGAAGAAAGGAATAGAGAAGAACTATAAAACAACCAAAAAGTGACTAACGGAATGGCATTAAATACATACCTATCAGTAATTACTTTAATGTTAATGGCCTAAACCCTCCAGTCAAAAGACATAGGGTAATAGAATGGATTAAAAATAAGACCTGTCTATATGCTGCCTACAAGAGACTCACCTCAGACCTAGGCACATACAGACTAAAAGTGAAGGGATGAAAAAACATTTACCATGCATAAGAAAGCAAAAAAAAAAAAAAAAAAAAAAAAAAAAAAGCCACGGTAACAATACTTATATCACAAAAAATAAACTTTAAAACAAAGACTGTAACAAGACACCAAGAAGTGAATTACATAATGATAAAAGAACCAATCCAACAAGAACATATAATAATTGTAAATATCTACAAATACAAAGCAAATATCAAAAAATATAAAGAGAGAAACTGACAGTAATATAATAAAAGTAGGGGACCTTAACACCCCACTTACATCAATGGTTAGATCATCCAGGCAGAAAATCAACAAGGAAACAATGTCTCTCTCTCTCTCTTTTTTTTTTTTTTAATTTTATTTACTTATTTGATAGAGAAAGAAACAGCAAGAGAGGGAACATAAGCAGGAGGAGTGGGAGAGGGAGAAACAGGCTTCCTGCTGGAAGGAAGCCCGAGGTGGAGCTCAATCGCAGGACCCTGGGATCTAGACCTGAGCCAAAGCCAGACATTTAATGACTGAGCCAGCCAGGCACCCCGAAAACAGTGTCTCTTAATACACATTGGACCAGAAGGAGCTAACAAATATACACAGAACATTCCATCCAAAGACAATAGAATACACATTCATTTCAAGTGCACATGGAACATTCTCCAGAACAGATCCAGAGTAGATCACATTAGGCCATAAGCCTCAAAACTTAAGACTGAAATCATACCTTTACTGACCATAATGGTATGAAACTAGAAATAAATCCTAAGAACAACAATGAAAAAACAGAAACACATGGGGGCTAAATAATAAGATACTAAACAATCCAATGGGTCAATGAAGGAATTAAAAAAGAAATTAAAAAATATATGGAGACAAATGAAAATAAAAATACCATAGTCCAAAACAGGAAAAGCATTTCTAAAGGGGAACTATACAGTGATACAAACCACCTCAAAAAGACAGAAAAAGTTCAAATAAACAGTCTGATCTTATACCTAAAGGAACTACAAAAAGAACAAAGCCAAAGGTGAGAAGAAGGAAAGAGATCATGAATAGCAGAACAGAATAGCAACTGGAAAAAAAAGAAAAAGAAAAAGATCAATGAAACCAAGTGCTGGTTCTTTGAAAAGATTAACAAAATTAGTAAACCCTCAGCCAGATTCACTAAGAACAAAAGAGAAAAAAGAACCCAGAAAAAAATTAGAAATGAGAGGGGAGTAACAACTGACACCAGAGAAACACAAAGGATTATAAGAGAATACTATGAAAAACTTTATGCCAAGAAATTGGACAACCTAGAAGAAATGGATGTTACTAGAAATATAAAACTTTCCAAAACTGAGTCAGGAAAAAATAAAAAATCTGAACAGACTGTTTTTAAGTAATAAAACTGAATCAGTAATAGAAAAACTCCCAAAATATAAAAGTCCAGGATCAGATGGATTCACAGTAAGTTCTACCATTTTAAAAAGTTAGTTAATGCTTATCCTCCTCAAACTATGCCAAAAATTGAAAAGAAAAATAGCTTCCAAATATATTCTATAAGGCCAGCATTACATTGATACTAAAACCAAATATACTATAAGGAAAAGAAAACAACAGGCCAATATCTCTGAAGAACACAAACGCAAAAATCACCAACAAAATATTAGCAAACCACATACAACAATACGTGGAAAAGATCATTCACCATGACCAAGTAGGATTTATGCTCAGGATCCAAAGATGGTTAATATTTGCAAAACAATCAATGTGACATACGCCATCAACAAAGTATAAAAGTTGTATGATCATCTCAATAGATGGCAGAAAAGGATTTGACAAAATTCAACATCCATACATGATAAAAACTCTCGATAAAGTGAGTTTAGAGGAAACATATCACAATATAATAAAGGCCATATATGAAAAACCCACAGCTAATCTACTCAGTGGTATAAAACCGTTTTCTAAGATCAGGAACGAGACAAGGATATCCATTCTCACCACTTTTTTATTCAACATAGAAGTCCTAGTCAGAACAATGAGACAAGAAAAAGAAATGGGCAAAGAAGAGGTTAAATTGTAACTTATTTGCAGATGACTTGATTCTATACACAGAAAATCTTTAAGATTCCACCAAAAAAACTGCTAGAAGCAATAAATGAATTCAGTAAGACTGCAGGAAACAAAATTAATACCCAAAAATTGGTAATATTTCTATACATTAATAAAGTAGCAGAAAGAGAAATTAAGAAAACATTTCTATTTAGAAATGCACCGAAAAGAATGATTTACCTAAGAATTACTTAACAAAAGAGGTTAAAGACCTGTACTCTGAAGACCTTAAAACACTGATGAAAGAAAATGAAGATGACACAAAGAAAGGAAAGATATTTCATGCTTGTGGACTGGAAAAATTAATGGTGTTAAAATGTCCACATTACCCAAAGCAATCTACAGATTCAAATCAATCACTATAAAAACAGCAATAACACTTTTCACAAAACTAGAACAAATAGAACTATAATTTCTATCAAACCAAAAAGACTCTAATAGCCAAGGCAATCTTAAGAAAAATGAATAAAACGGCGTATCGATTGGTCTTATTTTTTTAATCCATTTTGTCACAAATGGATTTCAAGATACACTGCAAAGCTGTAATAATCAAAAGAGTATGGTACTGGAACAAAAACAGACACAGAGAACAATGGAACAGAAAAGAGAACTCAGAAATAAACTCATTATATGGTTTTTTGCTTATGGTTTTTTGATTATATGGTCAATTAAGCTATAACAAAGGAGGCAAGTGTATACAATGGGGAAGACAGTCTCTTCAACAAATTGTCCTGAGAAAACTGGACAGCCACGTGCAGAATGACACTGGACCACTTTCTTACACCATACACAAAAATAAACTCAAAGATCTAAAAGTGAGACCTGAAAACATAAAATCCTAGAACAGAACTCAGGCAATAATTTTTCTGACCCTGGTCATAGCAACATATTTCTAGGTAAGTCTCCTCAGACAAAGGAAGCAAAAGCAAAAACGAACTACTGGACTACATCAAAATAAAAAAATTTGTACAACAAAGGAAACCATGAACAAAATGAAAAGGCAATCTACTGAATGGGAGAAGATATTTGCAGTTGATATATACAATAAAGAGTATCCAAAATATATGAAGAAGCAATACAATTCAAAACCAATAAAACAAACAGTCTGATTAAAAAATGGTCAGAGGACTCGAACAGATATTTGTCCAACAAATATCTGATGGCCAACAGACACATGACAAAATATTCAACATCACTAGTCACCAGAAAAATGCAAATCAAAACTACAATAAGATATCATCTATCAGAATGGCTAAAATAAAAAAAGACAAGAAATAACAAGTGTTGGCAAGGCTATGGAGAAAAAGGATGTACTGTTGGTGGGAGTATAAACAGCCACCAGGAAAAACAGTATGGAGGTTCCTCAAAAAATTAAAAATAGAAGTAACATGCAATCTAATATTTTCATTATTTACCCAAAGAAAACAGAAACACTATTTTGAAAAGATATGTGCACTCCTACTGCAACATTATTTACAGTAGCAAAGATATGGAAGCAAACTAAGTGTCCATCAATAGAAAATGAACAAGGAAGAAGTGGTATATAAATACACACACAGACATGTGCACATGCACACACACACACACACACACACACAGAGGAATGTGATAAAGCCATAAAAAACGATGAGTTCTTGTCATTTTTGACAACATGGATGGACCTAGAGGGTATTATGTTAAGTGAAATGAGTCAGACTAAGAAAGACAGATACCATATGATTTCACTCATACATGGAATGAATAAACAGAAAGGAGAATCAGACCTATAAATACAGAGAATAAATTGATGGTTGCCAGAGCACAAAAGGGTTTGAGGCTTGAGTAAAAAGGATAAAGGGAGGTAGGAGATACAGACTTCCAGTCATGGAATGAAGTCGTCACAGGAATAACAGGCACAGCATAGGGAATACAGTCAATGATAATGTGACAGCATAAGGTGACAGATGGTTGCTACACTTGTAGTGAGCATATAGCATAATGCACAATGGATCACTGTGTTGTACACCTGAAACTAATGTGATATTGATTGTCAACTATATTCAAAAAATTAAATTAAAAAATAAGAGAATAAAAGAATCAGAACAGATTTTTTTTTATTAAAGATTTTTATTTATTTATTAGAGAGCGAGAGACTGAGAATGAGAGGGGAGAAGGTCAGAGGGAGAAGCAGACTTCCCACAGAGCTGGGAGTCCGATATGGGACTCGATCCCGGGACTCTGGGATCATGACCTGAGCCGAAGGCAGTTGGTCAACCAACTGAGCCACCCAGGCGCCCCCAGAACAGATTTTAATTAATGATCTAAGTTTCCACATTAAGAAGCTAAAGAAGAGCATATTAAGTAGGAAAAAGAAAACAGTAAAGAACATGTTAATGAACTAGAAAACAAACAGTAGAGAAAACTAACAAAACCAAAAGTTCATTCTTCCAAGATATTGATAAAATTGATATACAGCTAGTAAGACTGATCAAGGATCCTAAAAGGAAACACATACACATCTTACCAGTATCAGAAATGAAAGAGAATATATCAATAGATTCTGCACCTATCAAGATATAACAAAGGAATATTATGAACTTTATGGAAATAAGTTGAATGACTTAAGTGAAAGTTGTAATTTCGTTGGAAATGACAACTTACCCAAGCAGACAAAAGAAACAGAAGATCTGAACAGCTCCAGATGTATTAAAGAATTTGTATTTGTTACTAAAAACTTTTCCATAAAGAAAGTAATTAGCAAACTTACACCAAGTGGTAAATGAACCCCACTAAGTTATTCTGAACATTGGGTGGATGAATTTCTCAAACTCTCTGATGAGGACCTTCCTATGGTTTCAGACCATAGGAAGTACTGGTAGAAGAGGGAAAGGGAGAGAGAAATCACAATGTTCATTCCCCTTGTTGCCTCCATGTGGAGCCAACCCAAACCGGCTACTTCCCCTGATCAGAGACAACGTTTCCCATCAGCTGGTCCTCTCGACACAGCTGTCTCTGCCTCTAGGTTCCAGAAACCTCTGCCTCCCCTCACCTCTTCCTACTCAGAACTAGTAGCAGTACCACCCTGTTACTTGACCCAAGCTTCTAAACTATACCTTATCATTTTATGACCTGTTACCCAAAACTTTGTAAATATTCCCTTTATTAAATTCTTTTTGTATTACTTTCTCTCAGCACACTATATGCTTCTTGACAGAATCCTAATTGATACAGCTAAAAGGTATGAAGACTTAACGCAAAGATATGAATAATGTCTAATATAACATTTTGGGGTTGCTTCATCAAGAAGTATTCAATAATAAACAAACAATTTTCAAATCAAAGGCAAGAGATCAGAGGCATGAGAACAGAACGGCAAGGATTAACTTAGAAGGCAAGATGTTGCAGAATGAGAGTTCTCAAATGGGGCCTTGCTTTCCAACATTACTCCTACTTTGGGTAAAAAAATGTCCTGAGTCTCCAGTCACCAGTGTCCATTGCTCCCATAAGTTATTAATAAGCTTCCTGTTAAGAACTGACCCTCCAAAAAACAACTCTTTATCATGTCACATAGGATTCCATATATAATTTTTTTTCTCATATGTCTGTAGACCAATCCAGGACACTATTTGCATGTACAGACAATGTCAGATTAACTCATCAGAAAAAGAACAATAAAACCCCAAGAAAAATATAAGAGATAAGAAAGACAAAAAACAGGGGTGCCTGGGTGGCTCAGTGGATTCAAGCCTCTGCCCTCAGCTCGGTCTCAGGGTCCTGGGATTGAGCCCAGCATCGGGCTCTCTGCTCAGCAGGGATCTATTTCCCCCTTTCTCTCTGCCTACCTGTGATCTCTCTCTCTCTGTCCAATAAATAAATAAAATCTTAAAAAAAAAAAAAGACAAAAACAGAAATTGATGAATGGAATGGGAAAACAGGAACAAATAAAATTGAAAAATAAATTCAAGACAGTTCTTTGGAACAGACACATGAATAATAAACACTAGCTTGCTTATTCCAAAAAAGAGAGAGAAAATAAATACACAAAAGTTAAAACTGTGAAGATCATAAAGATACAGATGATATATAAGCAATTACTTTGTTCAAGTCTACTCATAAATTGAAGGTATAGGGAAGTTAAGTATTTTTAAAAGTAACTTACCAAAAAAAGACCCCAGAGAAACTAGAAAACCCGAATATACCAATACTCCATAGATAAATTTCAGAAAGACAGTGGAGGTCGTGTTGACAAAATTTAAAAAAGAAAGAGTATTTTGGGGATGTTGAGGCTTACAACACTCTTTGTGTCACACAAGTTCAAAAACATAGTATAACATTCCCAAATCTGTATGTTTAATTGGCTCAGCTTTGAATAATAGTTTTATAATTAAAATATTACAAATTATAGTTACTGGTTTTCAATTTTTAGGATGAATCAAAGAGAAAGCATCAAATTCAGATATATAACAGGACTTGGACAGAATACAAGTGTCACTAGATTGATGGAAATACATGGAGCTAATTTCTTCCTACATATTGGGGCTTGAAAAATATTTAATATCAATGACTTAAGAAGTACATTTAATAAATTAATAAAATTTAATAAAATGTTAAATTATTGATATAATTAATAACAATACTTTCAAAAGTATACAACTGGTAAGAGGCTATGGGGAGGAAAAGGGCATGTAATTGAGCTAAACTCTTGGGTTTTTCATTATTGGAGCTAGTGGATATTATTAAAAGTGGATAAATCATGAAATGGGAGTTTAATGCTTAGTTTTTAGAATTGTATTTCAATCGCTTCTCGGCCTTTTGGCTAAGATCAAGTGTAGAATTGTATTTCAATGTAACTTTCTGGGAAATGGACTGCTATTAAATTTAAGAAAAGGGAATATTGATATAAAGCAACATAGAACACATCTCATACCACATTTATATTTTAAAGAAACTGTGATTCTTGAATCCAAACTTCTGTGTGTTCATTAAAAAAAAAAAAGTACTTTGACCCTCACTAGCTTCCTCTGCCCACAAAACCATGACATGTGCACACTCAGAACCTGGGAAACAGGCCCCGGATTCAATGAAAGCCTTACGAAACTCTTAGAGAGAGAGAGAGTTCTGGAGACAGAAACGCGTTCAAGAAAAACCAGGTATTTCCATTTTAGACATATGCAGAAATTAGAGACAACATGTGGCCAAGAACACATTCCACCTCTTCAGTAGTCATTGTGTTTTGCAGGAAGCAATTGTAATTCAGTAGATGGAAATAAACATAATATAGAGTTGTCCCGGCTTCAGTGCCTGCCAAAATCAGGAAACAACACGTCTGACTGTGACATCAAACTCCACAGGAAGCCAACTAGCTTCTTGTTTGCTTTTGTCTGACACGTCCTATGATGATTAACTCTATGCCCCCCCCATTCTCTCCAGGGCACTAGACTCTGGGCCTTCCTCACCTGTAAACAGAATCAGGATGTATCCTGAAGCCCAGCCAAGAACGTCTGGCCCTGAGTAAGACACTCCACAAAACACAGACTGCACATACTGAGGGAGCCGCAGGATAAGACGAAAAGAAAGAAGTCAGCATGGGACTCTGACATCCATTTGCTTATAACAAATTCCATTAGATGCTAATATTCATATGCAACTCAGGAGGGAGAAATTAGGAATACACCCATGAATGACATTCATCTTCTACATTATAAACAGCTGTGGCAAAGCAGTACGACCAAGTGCCAAGTGAGAAAAAGGGGAAAAAAATGTAAAAGGGATAAAATCTTGAGTGCAACAGAAGATCCCTTAGACTGTCACATTACATACCACAGGAGAGGAGAGAAACCATCATGAAGGAAACGTGTGGAGAGGGCTGACAACAGGTCTACAGAGACGTATTCTAATAGGCATTTCAAAGCACCATTTTGGCCCTCCGTCTTTTTACTTACAAGATAGATGAGCATCAATACTTTTCCATTAAAAATGGAAACCCCATTGATTATCATTTTTCAGCCACTAGCAAGGCTTCTTGGTAAAAAGAAAAGTGGGTCATTGTATTAACAGACATTGTGGCTCTTTCTTAAAAAAAAAAATCATACTTCCAAAAGGAGGAAAATTATGGTCATCCTGAAAAGTGGTTCCAGGAGACAAGGGAGAGAAGCTCTGAGCACATGTCCATTACTCTTTCCCGAGGCAAGGTCATGTCAGAAGAGAGTATCTGTACTATATGATAAAAGTCAGAAATTCCATGAGAAAAGGGTCATCTTTCATATTAGTAACCGACATGATGGATTTTTTTTTTTCTGAATCAACTGAAATGATTGTGTGAGATGGTACTGAATATCAAGTAAAACATCTCTAGATAATATATGAAAATCAGCCAGCAGCACTGTGTAGGTGCTAACTGATATGGTCATTTACGTACTAACAGAACATTTACTGCCATGAAGAGTACTTATTATAATAAGTTAAAAGTATGATTGCTGGGAGAGATAACGATCCAACTTACTCATTTCACAGATAGGGAACTACAGTCAGGTGACACCGGGCAAAAGAAAAACCAGAACATCGATCTTCCAATCCACCCAATGTGCTTCCTCTTACACTCACCCAAGTACCTTACGGAAGTCACAGAGCTGATAGAAATACTCTATCATGTCCAGGGGTGAACTGCTAAACCTAGGTTCATCTCTTCGAGGCCAACCAGTATGTGTGGCTGGAAAATATTCTAAGATATTCATTCTTGTTTTTCTCTCTCTGAATTTTTTCCTTGCCCCTAGTCAATTCAAGAGCTCTCTGTTTCAATGCCTCAGGGAGATATATAACTGAGCACAAATAACAGTGGCATGAAAAACTTCCTGAATTATATCTTCAAAAGCCTAAGCTCACTGAGGAGAGAGTTTGATGGAAAAAGCATACACACTTGAAAAAAATAGATGGGACAGAGGAGTTTTGCCCCTAAACTAAAAGATCCCCTTCTGGGGGCAGGTGTGCAGGCCTCGAGCCCACTTGATGGCAGTATTCCAGAACTGACTTCCAGTTGTCTGTAGGGGGATGAGTCAATGGCCACCGGGATTTACGGAACATTCCTGTGTGCTGAGCGAGGCAAGGAGCAACAAAGAGCTGCTGGGACTGAAAGGTCATGTTGGCAGGGAGAGCAAATATTCAGAGTGGCAGTAAGAGGAACATAGATCCCTGATGTCTTGGGTCTGATGCTTCAGCAGTGATGATCCTGAAACAGGACCCAGTGGAAAAGGTGGCAAAACTATATCTCCTTGGCCCAACTTCAGTGAGGCTCCTTTTAAGTCCTTTACTCAACTAGGCCTCCACCTCGGGCTGTGAAAACAGCAGACTCCTAGCACAGAGGATGTCATCACTGCCCCCTCAAGACCCCAAAGACACACACGAAGACACTTAACCAAACACTAGCACAGTTTCTAACAACTCAAGGTTTTGGATTGCTAAAAAGGATAAGTGGGCTTAGAACCATTTCTAGAGCTGCATTTCTGTTCTTACAAAGACCTGATTTATAAGACAAGTACAGTTGTTTTTAATTTCTCAAAGAACTGGATTGCCACCTGAATGATATCAAGCAATCCAGGTACATTATCCTCAGTTTTATTCTTTATATAATGGAGGAGATCTTCACCTAAGATAGATTCAAAAGATTTTTATGTTCTAGATTTAAAGCTCATCACTTCTGGGAGCCATCAGGGGGTCTCCTTCAGTACCCTCTTCTGACACGAGAACTATTAAAAGATACCAAAATTAAAAAATTTTAAGAGTTTATTTAAACAAAAATCTACTCAAATCAGGCAGTGTCAAACCAGAAGTGGTAAAAGGAGTACCCCGATATCAGATGTTTAAGTCTTTAATCCACTGCAATTTTTATAAGTTGATGTAACATAGGGCGCCAATTTCACTTTTCTGCACATAGTTATCCAGTTTTCCTAACACAAGGTGCTTAAAACACTTACTCTTCCCATCATGTAGATTAAAAACAGAAGTTCTAGAGAAGACAAGGTACACACTTAAGGTGATGGAACCTATAAGAAATCCACGCTTTTTGAACTAAACCACACAGACCTAAGCCTTGTACATACAGTTGCCCTTCCATCCCCAAATTCTCAAGGTGCCAGGTGGTGGGGGGAATCTCCTGGGAATACACTGAATAACTGGTTCTTCCATTATTCTTCTACCACTAAACTTGAAGAAGATCTTCCTGGGTGAGAAAGGCAAAGCAAAGGAGAGAGTGTAGAGATGGGGGTAGAATTTTGGACAGAGTACAAAGAGCAAAGTGACAGAGGCAGATTATTCCTTAATCAGTCACATGGGAGAGGTTGTAATGTCCAGGCTGAGAGCAGAAACAACTCACTTCTCATAAGTGCAGGTAGCATACAGGTATTTTCCCCCACTGAATTTGTGAGGGAAAGAGGCACAACCCTAAACATGCTATTGGAGTGGTCAAAGATGTCTTAATCAATGCAGATTCATGCTTTGGCCAACAAATGTCTAGATGGTACAGTCATCACCGGATAAGTTCCTACCTTCCACAGTGTGCCATGTCTGCCTTTTTCAAAAAACACAGTCTAATTTTTTACCAAATACTTATCCTAATTAACACTGTACAAGTTTTATGTAGTTCACTGTTTATTCGGCATATATGTATAGCTAATTCACTTCTTCAATTAATCTGCATTCATTAAAAAGTCACACATGCTCTTAGTCATCAATTTTTCAAGGTTAATAAATTCACTAATGACGATGAGTTCCAATGAGGTGAAAAAGCCTATGGCATGATTCTCCAAATGTTTATCAGTAAAGCACGTTCGCACAAATGCGGATTGTAGCAATGGACTTAGTGCAAAGTAACACCACAACTGTTTATATTTTTCCAAAGAACTGAATAATTTTTATATCTAAATAAACACAGAATATTACCTAGTTATGGAGATTAAAAGTTTCCAAATTCAATCTCTTCCTCTCAAAATGAATAAATACATATCTAAAAATAAATTGAAAATATCCACATACTTGTTACAGCTTTTTAAAAACTGTACAAAGTAAAGGCAGGACATAAACAATGGTTCAGTGCCCCAGATTTCATTGTTAGTTTAGGAGACAGTTCTCTAGGATCTAGTAGGAGACCCACCAAAAAAACTAAAAAACCAAGACCAAAACCAAAAAAAGCCATGGCCCATTTGAGAACCTTGGCAGAAGCTTTTTCCCCACATTAAGCATTACCTTTAATTAGGTATTTTATAGGCAAGGACTCACCACAATAAAAAAAAAAAAAAGAGCACCCAGGTAGCTCAGTCAGTTAAGCGTCAGTCTTTAGTTCAGGTCATGATCCCAGGGTCCTGGGATCAAGTCCTGCACTGGGCTCCCTGCTTCTCCCTCTGCCTCTGCTCCCCTGGCTTATGTTTTCTCTGTCAAATGAATAAATAAATCTTTAAAAAATAAGAAAGGAGAAGGCTGAGGCTAAAACCTGTGTTGTGTGGTCCATTATGGTTGTCCTTAACCATATGCCGACTATCAGACCCATGGCTAGAGACTCTCCTTGAGTGAGTGGAAGGAAGATGAAGCAGCAGCAACTAAACAGTGGGCCGACAAAAACTTAATTAAGTGTCATCTTTGTCACATAGGCTACTGCTAATTCAATGGGGGGTTTGCAGAGCAAGAAGAGAACAAATAAAATTTTCAGACTAGAGAAGGTTAAACCTTATAATACATTCTCCTCATGGAAGTGTGGAGAATAAATGGTTTAACTGAAGGGAAAGGATGAGGAAGCAAAACTAATACTGATGGCATAAAAGTGGGGACCTTGCCTTCTCTGTCCCCTAGAAGACCCCGAATGACCAAATCGTTGAAAAAAGAGGTCAGATGATTCTTCTATTGAAAAGAGAGAAAGACTTACCTCCCATAAGGTAATTGTTACTCATAACTTATAACAGGTTTCACTGATTTAAGTTAAAACACAGTTGAATCCATCATTTGAAAACACTTTGGTCATTCTTCATTATTCATTTCTTAATTTTAAAAAATTTTGTTGTTTTCTAATAATTATTTTTTTAAAGATTTTATTTATTTATTTGAGGGAGAGAGAGTGAGAAGGACCGAGGGAGAGGGGAGAAGGTCAGAGGGAGAAGCAGACTCCCCATGGAGCTGGGAGCCCGATGTGGGACTCCGTCCTGGGACTCTGGGATCATGACCTGAGCGAGAAGCAGCTGCTTAATCAACTGAGCCACCCAGGCGCCCTAGTAATTATTTTTTATTGTGGTAAAATATACACCACATAAAATTTACCATTTTAACCACTTTTAAGTGTTCAGTTGGGCAGTATTAAGGACATTGCTGTGCAACCATCACCACCATTCATCTCCACAACTTATTATTTTTTTTTAAGATTTTATTTTTTTACTCGACAGAGAGAGATTCCGCGAGAGAGGGAACACAAGTAGGGGGAGTGGGAGAGGGAGAAGCAGGCTCTCCCCCTGAGCAAAGAGCCTGAAGTGGGGCTCCATCCCAGGACCCTGGGATCATGACCTGAGCCGAAGGCAGACGCTTAACCAACTGAGTCACCCAGGTGCCCAACACAACTCCTCATTTTCTGAAACTGAAAATCTATAACCATTAAACACTAGTGCCGCATTTCCCTCTGCCCTCAGTGCCTGGAAACCATGCTATTTTCTCTCTCTATGAATTTGAATGTTCAAGAACCCTCATATAAGTGGAATCACACAGTATTTATCCCTTTGTGTCTGGTTTATTTTACTTAGCATAATGATGCCCTCAAGGATTAATCATGTTGTAGCATGTGCCAGAATTTCATTTCTTTTTAAAGCTGAATAATATTCCATTGTATGTCTATAAGATTTGTTTTACAAGTTCATTTACATTTCTTATATATATTGTTTATATTTGTTTATCAGTTCCTGTGTTGATAGATATTGTATTGTTTCTACCTATTGGCTATTATAAATAAGCTGCTATAAATATGGGTGGATAAATATCTATTGGAGTTCCTGCTTTCAATTCTTTTGAGTACAGATCTTCCTCACCTTATGATGGGCTTACATCTTGATAAGCCCACTGCAAAGTATCTTAAGTCAAAAATGCATTTAATACACCTAACCTACCAACCTTATATATAATTATATATATAGCTTAGACTAGCCTACCTGAAATGTGCTCAAAACACATTAGGCGAGAGTTGGGCAAAATCATACAACACAAAGCCTATTTTTTAGCAAAGGGCTGAAAGTCTCATGTAACTTACTGAACACTCTGAAAAGCAGAATGTTTGAATGGGTGCATAATGGTTGAAGTGTTATCAGTTGTTTACCCTCATAATCGTGGCTGACTGAGAGCTGCAACTCACTGCCCCTGCCCAGCATCACGAGAGAATATAACAGCACATATCACTAGCCCCAGGGAAAAGATCCAAATTCCAAATCTAAAATATAGTTTCTACCAAATGCTTACTATCATTCTCATATTACATTCAACTCAAAAAAAATATCATAAGTCAAACTATCATAAGCCAGGGACCATCTGTATACACTCAGAAGTGAAACTGCTAGATCAAATGGTAATTGTTTAACTTTTTAAGGAAGTGCCATATGATTTTCCATTGCAGCTATACAATTTTCATATTCCTTCCAGCAATGCTTATGGGGTTCCAATTTATCTATATCTTAATCAACACTTGTTATTTTCTAGTTTTTCGTTAAAAGCTATCCTAATGGATATAAAGTGGTACTTCCTTGTGGTTTTGATTTGCATTTCCCTAACGATTAATGATGTTGAGCTACATTCATTCTTAGGTAGGCATTAAATTGAAAGGAGACTGCCTGGTTCAAAATCTAGTGAACACTTATCTCTTCTGTGACCTCGAACAGGTCATTAAATCTCTCGAAGCTTCCTCATCTGAAAAACAGAAAATAAATGACCTAATTCAGTAGGCCTTTGTGAGGACTGCATTCCATAATTCACATGAAGAGCTACCACAGTACCTGAAACATAAGGACTCATGAAGAGTTAGCATTTATTATTATGCTGCTGTTCTTGCCATTGCTACCACTATAGGTGGCTTAAAAGTTATCACAAGTTTTTTTAAAGCAAAAGTACATCTAACACTCTAACATGTGTGAGCTCTTTTAGGAAAACTATTGGGTTCCTAAATGCTAAATATATAGCTATACATTAAAAATACCACATAAATTGATAGAGTTTTGACCCTAGAAATTTCCCTGAATAATATTAAGTAATGATGAACACAGTCTCATAAAGCTCCATTAAACACCTATGAGTTTACAAAGAAATAATCTGCCTGAAAGAACTAAAGAACTAAATTAAATTATTCCTTTTCCTGAGTAGAGTCAGATACAGTGAAATAAATCGGGTGAGGATGGAGTAGATTCTGCTTTCTTTCATCTTGGGATCACGAGGCAACTGGGTATATTCACGATAAGAACTCTTCGTTCTCCAGCCAAAACCAAGTTGGTAAATGCAAGTGCCTAAAACCACAATGTGGACACAGCCTATGACACAATCTGGACACAGCCACGGTTGAGATCAGACTTGGAAAGGGCCCTGCTCTCCCTCTGAAAAATGTCTGTGCTGGTCAGAACAAACTAAAAGAGAGATCGCTACCACATTCCATGGTCATCAATGGGAACTTCAAGCCCAGAGGGACAAAGTGGGTCCCTGGTCACATCATTTTAGGAGACCGAGGAAGGAACCTCCTGGCTCCTTCATAGAAGCCATTATGAAACAGGAAGTAACAAAAACAAAGAACATGCTTGTAAACTTCTCTGGGGCAGGGCAGGGTGGGGGAGTTAGGGGTATACTCAAAAGCTCAGCGAAGTTTTCACACACATAGACAGGCATTTTTCTTCTTGAAAATAAATTTATGTGTCTACTTGATTTGTAACTTGAATTCCAAAATCTTATATCCTTTACACTTGGTGTAGGCAGTTAGATAGAATACTATTTGAAAGTGTAGCTTTATTTATTTGAATGCCATTTAGTGGACAGAGGCAGAGGGAGCATCACACCTTTCACCTTTACCTACAAAAAAGCTTTCCAAATGTTCATATAAAAACTTTCAAGTGAAAAATCTCCAAAAAAGATTAAAACAACAGTTTATATTGGTTAGACCAGTTTCAGAAGGTATATAAATGCCCAAGGTGAATAATGTGAAGCCTCATTCCAACTAGCTTCTCCTTCTATCCATCTCATTACCTCGGGCTTTGAAGTACCCCCTTTACTGGTTGGTGTTCCTGTGATCACTAGCCCTGAAAAAGAGGAGCAAGATAAACTCTGAGCCAAGGGTAAAATAATAATGCAAAGTTTCCTGCTACATAGGACATAGGCATTTGTATCTTTTGAGCTCTTAAAACATATAGCAAATTTTCCTGAAACTGGATGGTAAGAAGAAAGGGAAAAGAAATGACAACGAGCCGATACTCTGTCATGCATTATCCCAAGTAAACTTTGTGGCAATTATATAACTCAGAGGAGATGAAAAACTTGGTCAAGATCACACAGTGAGTAAGCCCGGGTTTTTCTCCTTCTAAATCCCAACATAAATTACATTTTATCCTAAAATCTCTTCCCTGTAGCTTTTGTTTCTGAATGACGGATGTAGAAATGTCTCTATTTGTCTCAGCTCTCTTAGGTAACACATCACCCTACTAAATATATGATCTCATTCAGCATGTACCCGGAGGGGTGCCAAAGCAGCCAGAACAGTGAGGTATTTCCTTGATCATACTAAAACCTGCTCAACAGGACATCTCAGAGTAGAGAAAAACATCCTGATTTCTGCAACATCATCAATAATAACATAAGATAAAGGCAAACATTTGGATTGGCACCAGCCATAAATATGATTCCTGATGGACAAGGCCATCAGAGAGTGAAAAGACTACTTTTGTAATCACTTGTGGAGTGATAGCATAATAAGAATGAATGATATGTTGCTCAGTTATATTTTTGCATGCTTTGTCTCTCTTCACGCTCATATGGATCCAAAGGGGCTTTTGCTTGGTGTTAGTCTAAATCCTGTCACACCCTTAACTCCTAGGAATCACTCACAAGTTAACAGAGGCAGCATCCTCCAAAAGGCACATAGGCTTTCCCCGCAATCACCTTCAACTCCCTATGTTCCAATAGGTGGAATAGGTCCAATTGGACCTAGGTCCAATAGGTGCACTCACTACAAGCACAGAAGACCCAAAAGGACACTAAGAGCTCCACAGCCTTCCATGTTTTGCAGGGCACAAAGACATCTGAAGAAGAAAGATTCAATTTCTATCTTTCATACAATGTTCCTTCTACAAAAGGATCTTATTCTGAACAACTTTTCATTTGTCACCATATTGGTTTAATAACATGGACAAGAATGGCTATAACTCTGATTTTAAAAATTCAAGAGAAGATGGTAATAATGATTTGGTTAGCCCTTTCTAGGTTATGAATTCTAGGCAATTTAATTATTTGCATTCAGCCCTTGCCTAAGGTTGTCTCAGATGCCTGTGGTTTAGGCAGTAGGGGTGTCATCCATTAAACTTAACTTACATCTAAAGCCTGAAAGACTTTAGTAATAAAATGCCATCCTTGACCCCTGTAATTGAAGCTCCTTTCATTCCCAGGGGAGTTTTTTGAGGAAGGGCCTTGACAAGAGCATCCTTCTTCTCTAAGATGATCATCCTAAGACTTGAGAATAGGAGAGGAAATGAAATCCTGGTTTTCTGTCCATCTCCTACTCCACCCCTCTTAGCTCATCACAATTGTTTTCTATTTCCCCAATTTTTTTCACTCATAGTATTAGAAAAAATGACTTTCCTTGGGTCTGTAAACATAAGGTAAGTTACCTCCTATGTGCCTTATTCCCTTGACAATCACCACTTCCAATAGGAAGAACTTCCTGTATTGCCCCAGTAGGGTTAAGGTGACCCTCCTCTGTACCTAACACCAACCTAAATATATTTCTATTATGTCATTTGTTGAACTATTATGTATTAGTTTATTATATAAAAAGCTTTAGTAATATAAAAAAATGTATGTATTATAGACTTCATTCTTTTGATATACCATGTTGTTTGTTATTTGGGGATTTCATTAAGAGTTTCATAAAATTTACCCTTGCTTCATTTACATTTTTTTAAATGTTATGCCTTGGTTGACAGTAGATAAATGACCAACTTACGAGCAATAAGGCATAAAGTCTGAGTTGTTACGATTATATTATGGTTACAACAATAACCATTAGCTATTTAACCAATAGTTTTTATTGCTAAAGAACAAATTACCACAACCTGAAAGCAGCTTGAAGCAACAGTCATTTATTATCTGACAGTTCCATAGGTCAGAATTCCAAGTAGGCTTAACTGGTTCTTCTGCTCTAAGTCTCACACTCAAGGCGTCAACCAACTACCGTTCTCATTTGGATCTCCAGGTTCTCTTCCAAGCTCACTGGTTATTGATAGAATTCATTTCCTTATTGTCCTTTCCACGTGGCCCTTCCATCTCCAAGCCAGCAATGGTAAGCTGAGTCCTTCTCATGCTTCAAACCTCTGACTTCCTCTTCCCCTCCCAGCCAGAGAAAAACTCTCCTTTTAAAGGGTTTATATAATTAGCATAGCCCACCCAACAATCTCCCACTTACCATATAGTTTAACATAATCATGGGAGTAACACCAGTGGGCAGGGGTCATGCAGTCATCTTAAAATTTTGCCTTCTACGACCATGACTGTGCTGCTTTTAATCAAATATATCTCCATTTTTTTTTCATCTTTTTGTCTATAACAAGCATATGATTTTCTACAGGGGATGCCAAGAATCAAGAAACGCAACTTGCAGTCCTAAAGCAGTTAGAGAATCACTGATTCAAATCACTCCCATGCTCTTGACTTCAAAAGAAACATGTGCTACACAAGTAAGCAAAGCAGCCATCCCCACTGGGCAAGGAATAGTAAAAGCAGTCTTGATTTCAGTGGCAGAATGAGATGCCAATAATTCTATTAAAATATTCCATTGCCCCAAAAAGTAAGGCTGTGACCACTACCTGAGTTGGAAACTCAGCTATCCTGCTGTCGAACCATAATTTCAGTTATATTGTGCAACCTAGTTTCTGAGCTAAATACGATTAAGCTGATGAACTATAACAGAATTAAATTTCAGCTATTTCTCTGTGTGCTTTGTATTTATTATTATAAAAGCATACCAATTATAATCACTGTAATACTATTTTGAATATTTCCTAACATATACTTAGGAGTTAACAAAATCTGTAGCAAATCAACCTACATAATTTTATTGGGCTCTTACACAATACTTTCTTAAAGAAGATGGACCAAAATCAGCCCCAGGAATTGATTTCATGAACCAGATTTACAGAGAATACAATGGGACATGAAACTCATAGAAGAAAAAGAAAGAGCCCTTCTTAAGCAATTAGTATCATTACAGAGACATTACCCCTTTTCAGTCAGTCCCATGAAGGAAAAGACTATTTGTATCTTACCTTTTTGTCCCCTAAAAACCATGCCTAATTTCATGATTTGAACATGGTAAGTGTACAAGGAATATTCGTTCAATAACGAATGAATGTTCATTACAAAACTTGAGTAGGAAATATTTTAATAGTGAAAACTAAAACTAATCTTAATGTTCAAAAATAGAGAGCTACTTAAAAATGTTTTGCTGTCGGGCGCCTGGGTGGCTCAGTTGTTGGGCAACTGCCTTCAGCTCAGGTCATGATCCTGGAGTCCCAGGAGCGAGTCCCGCATCGGGCTCCCTCCTCAGTGGGGAGTCTGCTTCTCCATCTGACCTCTCCTTCTCTCTCTCTGTCTCTCTCTCTCAAATAAATAAATAAAATCTTTAAAAAAAAATGTTTTGCTGTCTTTGAACTTATGTTTAGGAAAAATATAACACATAGTGATACAAAAATTATACTACAAATTACAGATGAAGGCAGATTACTGAAGAGCACAAAGTATTCCATTAATTACAGAATGCTAAAAGATGTAGCAGCATACTAGGTTGTCTCTGAGGGTTGGATTACAGGTTGTTTTTATTTTCTTCCTTAGGATCTTTCTGCAATTTCTGAACTTTATTCCTTTGTAACCAAATTTGAAAAAAAAAAAGTTACTGAAAATAAAAAAAGAAAATGAATCAAGTTTGAATTGCAATCTGAAGCTTTCAGCAAAACATAGTTGAGTCTTTGCCATAGACACCAAGTCATTTCCTTCTTTTCAGTGGCATTTATATCACTACCACGCATTTTTCCCAGCTGAGATGACACAATGGAAAGACCATTCCTACACCAAACACTGAGCCACTGGAAAATGGAATGTCAGTGTGAGCATCTGTAGGTCAGGAAATCAAGTCACAGAGCAGGACCAAGATAAGATTTTAAGTTTATGTCATTTGCTCATCAGTTACTATACTTAAAAGAAAATTATACACGGTGTAATATCCTCTCTCGCAGTTCCTCAGGTGCTGTGAAGAGGAATGCATTTCAAGCAAACGTCCTTTAAATGGAGACAGAGAGAAGTAACTCCAAGTTACTCAAATTACATCTTGGTCAGAATCCCTCCCCAGTATGGGAATTAGCTTTCCTTTTGGATTGAGGTTCAGGGTTGGAACCCACAGCCCAGAGATGACAGGCTCTCAGCAAAGACTGAGGAGCATCATCAGCATCAAGGAGTTCTTATTTGTCCTTGTCCCCTTCATCTTCCCTCGAATTCCTGGCTTTGCTTCTATTTCTCTGAAATCGTTAGAAAAATTCCTCTTAAAACGAGTGGGTGCCTGACTCATTGGCCTACTTCCTCTGTTTTCCACCCAAATGGTAAACAATGGGCTCTATTCAAATGTGGACCGTCTGTGCACTGGGAATCTGCGTGCAGACAAAGCTCATTGTCTCAGGGCAGACTGCCAGACTCATGCTCTCCTCTGCTCACCTCCTGGGGTCTGCTTCTCTGTTATAAGGGCCACTTGACAAAATGCAAAGCATTCTCATGGTCGTATGACCCTGGAGCTCACTGTCTCTTTTTCCACCCACCCTTCAATGGAAAACCACCCTAAATTCTCATGTCAAGGCATTTGAGAACAGCTTTTCAAAAGATAAGAGAAACAATGACAGAAGGTAGCTAAGGCCCCAGTCATGGGATTTTCCCTAAGGACTACCAGGTTTCATTTATAATCATTTAAAGATTGCCCTAACTCCCTCCTAAATTATTTTGTCTGTAGATGGTAGGTGCCAGGGAAGAGAATTCTGCAAAGTTAGGGACATGACAAGGCATGGGAAGAGACCAACTTAAGACTTAGAGAACACAGACAAAAGGGACTGAATACTAGTAGCAGGATCAGACTACGGAACCGAGGAACAAGACAAAGCTTCAAGTTAAAAGAGAGCGAATAGGATAAGAAGAACTGAATCTAAGTGATGGAGTAGTACTCAAGAGGGAAAGAGAGAGAGAGAGAGAGAGAGAGGGAGACACATGCTCACATGCACTTGAGGAAAGTGGCCACCCCCAGTGGCATACAGGAATCACAGGAGGAACATTTTGCAAATTGTATAGACCCTCCCTTCCCAAGAATTTCATATACCTGAGGAGGTATGCCAGCTACCTGCACCATTTAAAAATGGCTAGAAAGAAAATGAGTTTAAAGAGACAATAAAGGAAACTAATAATTATTAAAAAATTATGATATTCCAGTTACTATATTAGGTATGCTTGATTTTTTTTTTTAATCATTTTGACTACCACATGAGACATGGCTCTTATCCCTACTTTTTTTTCCTGATGAGAAAATTATGGTTTATATGGACGTTAAAAAACTTGCTCACGGGGGCGCCTTGGTGGCTCAGTTGGTTGGGCGACTGCCTTCGGCTCAGGTCATGATCCTGAGTTCCGGGATCGAGTCCCATGTCGGGCTCCCGGCTCCGCGGGGAGTCTGCTTCTTCCTCTGGCCTTCTCTCCTCTCATGCTCTCTCTCACTTTCTCTGTCTCTCAAATAAATAAATAAATAAATCTTCAAAAAAAAAAAAAAAAAACTTGCTCACGGTCACAGAACTACTAGGGTAGCGACAGGATTTAAAAATCAAGGTGTGTAGCAATTTTACTAGTGAAGAAAACGAAATCACTAATTCAAAAAGATATATGCATTCTTAGGTTCACTGCAGCATTATTTATAATAGCCAAGATATGGAAACTAGATATGGAAACAGCGTCCACCAATGGATAAATGGATAGAGAAGATGTGGTGTGTCTGACACAATGGAATGCTGGTCAGCCATGAGAAAGAATGAAATCTTACCAGTTGTGACAACACAGACACCGAGGATGACCACTAAGTGAAATCAGTCAGACGGAAAGACAAATACTGCATGTGGAATCTAAAAAACAAAACAAAATGAAACCCAAACTCCTAGACACAAAGAACAGACTGGTGGTTTCCAGAGGGGAAGGGGAGTTGGGTGGGAGTGGGGGGGGCGGGGCAAATGGCCGAAGGGGATTAAGAACCACAACCTTCTAGGTATAAAATAAATAAGGCATGTGGATATAATGTATAGCATGTGGAATACAGTAACACTGTATTAATTTTGCATGGTGACAGATGGTAACTAGACTTATTGTATGTAGTGAGCATTTCACAATGTATACAAATGTCAAATCACTATATTCTACCCTGAAACGAAGACATCAGTTACCACTCAATAAAAATAAATAAGATAATAAGATAAAACTGTGTGACTGAAAAGCCCTAAGAGAACTCATTCCTTCTTATTCAGTAACTTCTTTCCGTATTAATATCCAAACACCAAGTTCTCTAGAGTCCTCGTCTTCTATATCCTGTAAATGCATCCTCTTCTATCCAATTCTACTGCCCCCAACTCAGGGCTTACGAAGTTTTCCCCAAAAGCTTCTTCACTGTCCTTCCTTTCCTCCTTTCCTCTCTCCCTCCTTCCTTCCTTCCTCCCTTTTCTTCCTTTCCGTCTTTCTTTCCTTCAACATACATCTGAGCAGCTGCAGCCTACTTAAAACCCTTCAGTGACCTCCCACTCAGCTGAGATGAAGTTCTTGCTCCCGAAGCTGGCACTGCTTACCCACTAACCTTCCTTTTACAGCCTTTCCTCACTATCTATAGTTCAACCACACTGGACTTTTTCAATTTCCTCAAAACTGTAAGTTAAGGCCTAAATCACAACTTTTTCACGTGCTGCTGCTTCAGCATGAAACATTCCATCCTCCTCTTTACTTAGCTCAGCAATTTTCAAACTTTTTGGATTCAGGACTCCTCTATACTCTTAAAAGTTATTAAGGATTCCAAAGGGCATTTTTTTTAAAAATGTGGGTTCTAGCTATGGATATTTACATGTTACAAATTAAAACCAAGAAACTTTTAAATATTGAATTCATCTAAAAATAACACAGTAAACTGATTACACTTTAACATAAGTATTTTATGAAAAATAACTACATTCTCCCAAACCAGAAATATATTAGTAAAAAGAATGGCACTGTTTTACATTTTTGCAAATCTCTTTAATGTCTGGCTTAATAGAAAACAGACGGATCCTCGTATCTAATTCTACATCCAATAGGTTATAACATCATACATCATGTGGCCTCTGGAAAACCCCACTGTACACTTATAAAAGAGTGAGAATGAAAACAGCTAATTACTTCTAAGTATTATTACGAAAATACATTTGACTTCTGAACCTACTAACAGTGTCTTAGGCGGGGACCTCCAGCGATCCCAGGCTATACTTTAAGAACTCCTAGTCCTTCTTTTTTTCCCCAGCTTTATTGAGATATAACTCACAAATAAAATAATAATATATTTAAAGTGTACAGCATGATGACTTGGTATACATACACATTACGAAAGGATTCCATAATCATGTTAAACACATCCATCACCTCACAGATTTACTTTTTGTTGTTGTTGTTGAGAACATTCGAGTGCTACTTTCTTTCCAAATTTCATTGTAAAATACAGTCTTATCAACTATAGTCAAGATGTTACACAGTAGCTCCTCAGACCTTATTCCTCTTATATCTGAAAGTTATACCCTTTTATCAACCTCTCCCCCTTTCCCCTACTCTCAGCTTCTGGCAACCACCATTCTATTCTGGTTTCTGAGTTCAACTTTTTTTATATAGATTATCGAGATAGACAGGTACAGATACAGATACAGATGTATCATATAGAGAGATATATAGTTATAGATTCCACATATAAGTGATATCATGAAATATTCATCTTTCTCTTTCTGGCTTATTCACTTAGCATAAAGCCTTCCAGAGCCATCTGTGTTGTTGAAAATGGCAGGATTTCCTTCTTAAGGATGAATAGTACTCCTGTGTGTATATGTGTGCACACATAATCTATCAATTGATCAATCAATTGATCTCTCACAGGTATATATCACATTTATCTATTTGTACCTTGACAGATAACTAGATTGTTTCCATACCTTGGTTATTGTGAATAATGCTGCAATGGACATGGAAAACCAGATATCTCCTACAGATAATGATTTTGTTCTCTCTGGATATATGCCCAGAAAAGAGATTGCTGGATTACATGGCAGTTCTAGTTCTAATTTCTGGAGGAACCTCCATACTGTCTTCCAAGCAGCTGCACCAGTTTGCATCCCCACAACAGTGCCTGACAGTTCCCTTTTTTTCAGACCCTAGCCAGCATTCCTTAGGTCTCATCTTAAAGTTCAAATGTACCAGCAAGTCTTCAGTGACCCCAAAGAATAGGCTGCGTCCCCTTTTTGTATGCTCCTATAAGACCCTCTACTTTTCTGTCAAAATACTGGTCACATACATAATTTAACCAGTAAAACTGCCTGAGGATAGGGACCATGTCAGCTTTGTTCACAGTGAATCTCCAGCGCTCAGTCCACCTCGCAGGGCCTCAGGGTATCTTTATGGGAAGGAGGGTGAGATGGAAAGAGGGAGGGAATCAGACGCAGGGAGACAACTTCTAACAACTGTTGCCTTTCTTCAGCAGGATGTATGCATACGGGGATGTACCTCAGCACAGCAGGCTGAAGCAGCCTGGGTTCTCTTTCCCCCGGGGAAGTGTGAAAGATGAAGGACGAAGGCACACGAAGGACTACAGTGAAGAGACAAAGACAGTGTAAAGTAACAGTTACCAGTACATGTGCTGGAATCTTCATTAGCTCAATCACCTGACAACGTATGCTGAGCATCTACAATTTGCCAGGCACTTAGGAATACCTCAGGAGCATACAGAGAAAAAATTCTGACATCAAGGAGCTTCATTCTGACCTGAACTCAACTCCAGGTTCTGCCACTTGATAAGTGGGCTGTCTTAAACTAGCTACTTAATCTCCTGATGCTTCATTTTCCTCATGTGGAAAATGGGAACAAGACCTAAATGTGTCCTGAGACACAATGAGAAGTACATAAAAGAATATCTGTAACAGGGCCGCCTGGGTGGCTCAGTGGGTTGAAGCCTCTGCCTTCGGCTCAGGTCATGATCTCAGGATCCTGGGATCAAACCCCACATCGGGCTCTCTGCTCAGCGGGGAGCCTGCATCCCCCTCTCTCTCTGCCTGCCTCTCTGCCTACTTGTGATCTCTCTCTCTGTCAAATAAATAAATACAATCTTAAAAAAAAAAAAGAAGAAGAATATCTGTAACATTCTTCACAGACAGTCTGCTTCCTAACAGGTGCTTGATAAATGTAAATTTTCCTGGTGGCAACTCTTAGTCCAAAATTGATTTTTTTTTTATATGCAGAAACTCTTCTATAGACCACAATCTAATCATTTATAGGACGTCATGTGGGGAACTGTGAGGGTAAGGGGGTGGTATACTTAGGGACCTCAGAGAGCTCAGGAGGGTTCCAGTGTCACTCTTCCTATAGAGAAGCATACTTCTGGGTCCCTCTAGACTTGGGAAGGTTGCCTGGATTTTTACACTGTTTCATAATACTGGAGAATAAAACTATTCAATGTACTATCATACTCTTCAGCAATGTGGTATTTCAAGGCAGGGTTTCCTAGGGACTCACTCTTATAGGTATGCCAAGAACATAAGACCATTTTAAAAAAGATTCAGTGCCAACTTGACTATTTACATAAACTTATCATGTATCATAGTGCTACAGAGATTTCCAACCCCACCTCTGACTGACTTTGGTTTGACCTTTCTGAGTAGCAGTGACTGCCTTCAAAACAGGACTTCCAAGAGAGAGAGAAATAGATTGGGATAGTTGATTTTAGTTTTCTCTTGCCACCTCCTTCCTTACAGTTAGCATCACGATAGAGAAGTGGAAGAAAAAAAGAAAAGGATACTCATATCAACTGATTTTTCTATGTGTAACCAGTCTGGTAAAAACATTTGAAGTTAAAGAGTATTCAAACACGGAATGAAATAAAGTTTGGTAATTACTTGTGTGGATTTCATTTCCTCAGACTACTCCCGTTGTTCCTTAGCAGGAAATATTCATTCATGAGTCAACTATTCAGAATCATAGTTATTATTCAAGAGATGTGGGTTTGAGAAGGAGGTCTGATGCCATGGCAAACCTCACTGATTAGCTTAGACTGTTCTTCAAGTTGAAGAGCAGAACGATGTCTGAGGTGACTGAGACACATATGGCTTCACAGTGTGTCAAGAAGACCTGAAAGCTCCCACATGGAAGTGAAATTCATTACTGGCAAGCATAGTGACAGGACACCCTAGAGGACTGAGCCGCAAAGAATTTGCAAAGCCCTGTGGCTAACTCTGTGGCCTAGTCTGATCTTGTAGTCATTGTCTTGGATAATCATCTCAAATCTGTTCCTGCACTTAAAAGCCACGCAGCACGTGACTGAGTCCCCCCCCCCCATCTCAGGTTCTCTTACACTGACCTGTCAGAGTAGACTTTTAGCAAACATAGATATTATATCAAATCATCCAACAGATGTCCCTTTCAAATGAGTTGGAGCAGAACCAACTATATGGAAAAGTTATAAACAAGGAAACATGCAACCCAAGGATTTTCAATGGATTAGCATGGCTTCTTGTACAAAAAAACTCAGTCTCTTGGGTGGAACATAAGTCATACAAGAGTGTACAAGCATCAGAAAATTGACTCGCACCCCAATCAAGGCTCACACTTCCTGACAGGAGATGCAGAGGGACATTTTAGAATCTAAAATCTTCATCACCTCAGTAAAGTATTCTTCAATTTCACGGCTCCAAAAAGTAACAAACTTAAATAACTGGGATAAAAGGATTTAGGAGAGAGATATCCAGCATCCAGGCCCATTTCTGTCAGTGACTCACTCATTGTATTGGAAGGCAGTGGTCCAGAATTGTCTGATTTCTGTTTGATTTCCCTCTTCACTGGCATCAGAGGATTTCATGGCAGGAAGACTAATGTCTGACTGGGCTCCAAGTACTAAATAAGAGTGTTCCATGTTCATTCCAGGCCACCAAGAGGCTCAGGGTCACCAAATCGCAGACTATGAATTTGAGCATTTGATGGTTTTTGCAGATGACTGGGTGAACAAAGCAAAACCCAGGAGATATATAAAGGTGGAAACTAGAAATTTCTCATTTGAATTACTTAACATGCCTCACTTCAGTGGTTCTGAATATTTTAAAAGAACTGCAGGCCCTTCCATAGGGTGAAATTAAGTTACTGAGTTTAAGTTTTTTGACCAACACTAAAAACAAATAGGAAACATGCTCATTAATATTTACAAGATGCTTCAAGATACCAATTTCTTGGCAGGTATTTGTTGTTGTTTTTATTGTCTGTAGGTGCAGGCAATTAATACCGCTTAGAAAACCAAATCATCAATTCAACACTGCTGACTCCTGATTAAATTTAACTCTTGCAACAGCAGAGAATTCATTTAAAATGTCCTATATAGAACCAGAAAAGACCTCAAATAGCCAGAGGAATGTTGAAAAAGAAAACCAAAAAAAGTTGGCAGCATCATAATTCCAGACTTCAAGCTCTATTACAAAGCTATAATCATCAAGACAGTGTGGTACTGGCACAAAAACAAACACACAGATCAATGGAACAGAATAGAGAGCCCAGAAATGGACCCCCAACTCTATGGTCTACTAATTTTCGACAAAGCAGGAAAGAATAGTCAATGGAAAAAAGACAGTCTCTTCAACAAATGGTGTTAGGAATATTGGACAGTCACATGCAGAAGAATGAAACTGGACTATTTCTTACACCACACACAAAAATAGACTCAAAATGGATGAAAGACCTCAATGTGAGACAGGAATCCATCAAAATCCTGGAGGAGAACACAGGCAACAACCTCTTCGACCTCAGCCGCAGCAACTTCTTCCTAGAAACATCACCAAAGGCAAGGGAAGCAAGGGCAAAAATGAACTATTGGGACTTCATCAAGATCAAAAGCTTGCACAGCAAAGGAAACAGTCAACAAAACCAAAAGACAACTGACAGAATAGGAGAAGATATTCGCAAATGACATATTAGATAAAGGGCGAGTATCCAAAATCTATAAAGAACTTCTCAAACTCAATACCCAAAGAACAAATAATCTGATCAAGAAATGGGTAGAAGATATGAACAGACATTTCTGCAAAGAGGACATCCAAATGGTCAACAGACACATGAAAAAGTGCTCAACGTTACTCGGCATCAGAGAAATACAAATCAAAACCACAGTGAGATACCACCTCACACCAGTCAGAATGGCTAAAATTAGCAAGTCAGGGAACGACAGATGTTGGCGAGGATGCGGAGAAAGGGGAACCCTCCTACACTGTTGGTGGGAATGCAAGCTGGTACAGCCACTCTGGAAAACAGTATGGAAGTTCCTCAAAAAGTTGAAAATAGAGCTGCCCTAGGACCCATCAACCCCACTACTGGGTATTTACCCTAAAGATACAAATGTAGTGATCTGAGGGGACACATGCACCCCAATGTTTATAGCAGCAATGTCCACAACAGCCAAACTATGGAAAGAGACTAAATGTCCATCAACAGATGAATGGATAAAGAAGATGTGGTATATATATTCAATGGAATACTATGCAGCCATCAAGAGAAACAAAATCTTGCCATTTGCAACAATGTGGATGGAACCAGAGGGTATTATGCAAGCAAAATAAGTCAATCAGAGAAAGACAAGTATCATAGATCTCACTGATATGAGGAATTTGAAAGGCAGGGTGGGGGGTCGTGGGGGGTGGGCGAGGGAAATGAAACAAGATGGGATCAGGAAGGAGACAAACCATATGAGACTCCTAAACTCACAAAACAAACTGAGGGTGGCTTGGGGGTAGGGGGTAGGGTGGGGTGGCTAGGTTAGGGACACTGGGGAAGGTATGTGCTATGGTTAAGTGCTGTGAAATGTGTAAGCTTGATGATTCACAGACATGTAACCTTTGGCAAATAATACATCATATGTTAATTTAAAAAATTAAAAAAAAAAAAGAATTAATGCAGAAATTGAAAAAAAAAAATGTCCTATATGCCAGGCCTATGCTAGACACTGTGAATATAACAGGCAATAAAGTACTGTGCTTCACTTCAAGGAATCTTCAACATCATTTGACCAGTTTTATTATAACATTATGTTGGAATTACTAGGGCACTTAGTTCAAATCAAAGGCTCATATAAGACTTTTCAGAGGACAACTCAGGTGAGCCCAATCTTTAAAGATGTGGGGATAAGTGTATACATTTTCAATTACACAGAACATAGCACCCACTAAAATACTTGAGCCTGCTTCACATGTATTGCTTCTTGGGGTCCACATGCAGAACTTATGTCTCCTGGATTCAGTCCACTACTCAGTCTCAACACAGTGCCATCTCTCTCAGCTGAATATCGAACTAAGTAACTTCTTCCTTGATCCATGTCATGACTATAAACATTAAATAGGACAACCTGAAGTCTGACCTCCCAAGAAACTTCTATCCAGGCTCTATCCCTTAATTTCTTAAAGACTGCCTACTGTTGCAAGCAAGGTTCACTTTTTCCGTAACTACCTCAACTTAAAGAGAAGTTAAAGATTACTAAAGTGATTAATTAAAAAAAAAGATTACTGAAGCTAGACCTCTCACTTTCTTGTATTTGATGACACTGCTCATGCAATGGCTCCATACTTCTCAATTTCCTGGAACTGCAAATTGGAACTGAATACACATGTTGGAATTCGTAAGTAACTAAACTATAGCTTAAATTGATTAGGATAAGAAAGGGGAAGAGAGAAAAATACACATAACATCTTACTATGTCTAAGTCCCTGTGCTAAGCACTTTATTCAGTCACTCAAACTCCAAACATACATTAAGAGGTAGCTGTCCACCTCTTGGCTATTATAAATAATGCTGCAGTAAACATGGAGGTGCATATACCTTTTTATATTTTCTTCAGGTAAATACCCAGAACTGTTATCGCTGGATCCTACGGTTCTACTTTAAACTTTTTTAGGAACTCCCGTACATTTTCTATTTTTATTTTTAAGGTTCTTTTTTTTAAGTTTTTATTTCCCCGTATTTTTTTCACAGTGGCCGCACCAGTTTGCACTGCCACCAATAGTACATGAGAGCTCCCTTTTCTCCACATCCTCACCAACACTTATTTCTCATCTTTTTAATACTAGACATTCCAATAAGTTTGAGATATCATTGTGGTTTTGATTTGCATTTTCCTGACGATTAGTATTGTTCAGAATCTTTTCATGTATCTGTTGGCCATCTGTATGTTTTCTAAGTGTCCATCAATGAATAAATGGACAAAGAAAATGTATACACACACACACACACACACACAATGGAATACTACTCAGCCATATATAAAGAATGGAATCTTGCCATTTGTGCCAACATGGATGGGGCTTGACAGCATGCTAAGTGAAATAAGTCAAAGAAATACAAATACCATATGATTTTACTTGTAATGTGGAATCTAAAAAAAAAAATATATCAAAACAAAACAAACAAAAACCAAACTCATAGATACCAAAAACAATTTGGTGGTTGCCAGAGTGGATGGGATGGGGATGTGCAAAATGAGTGAAGAGGGTCAAAGAGTACAAACTTCCAGTTATAAAACAAATAACTAATGGGGATACAAGGTACAACATGGTGACTATAGTTAATAGTAGTATATTGCATATTTGAAAGTTGCTTTCAAATATGTAAATATGTACAAATGTGTACAAATATGTAAATTTGTATGAGTAAATCTTAAAAGGTCTCATAAAAAAATGTAACTACGCATGGGGTGAGAACTAGACAGTGTGATTATTTTGCAGTGTATACAAATATCAAGTCATTGTAATTTGATAATAGAATGTTATCTGTCAATACCTCAATAAAAAATTTTAATTTCAATAAAGAAAGTAGTTATCAATGTATCCATCTTACTGATAAAGCTTAGAGAGGGTAAATGATTTGCCTGAACTAAAAACTGAGAATATTTGAGCCAAATGTTCTTTCCATTATGCTTCGCCCACTTCCCTATTAAGATAGCTCATCTTCTCCCATCTGATTCAACTCAAGCCCCCATCACCTTTCACCAGTTTCTAAATCAAGGAAAAAAAATATTTCAAGAAAAGATGATACTTGACCTAGAACATTTATAGGGTACTGACTTAAAGAAAATGTGACTTAGGGGTGCCTGGGTGGCTCAGTGGGTTAGGGCCTCTGCCTTTGGCTCCGGTCGTGATCCCAGGACCCTGGGATCGAGCCCCGCATCCAGCTTTCTGCTCAGTAGGGAGCCTGCTTCCTCCTCTCTCTCTGCCTGCCTCTCTGCCTACTTGTGATCTCTCTCTCTGTGTCAAATAAATAAAATCTTAAAAAAAAAAAAAAGAAAGAAAATGTGACTTAGATATGAAATTCCTAGACAATTTTCTCCTTGAATAAGTATTCACAATTGACCTTGTTGTCACTTAATCCTCACATACCCATACGCTGTGGACTGAATGCTGTCCCCCCACCTCCACCACCCACTATCAAATTCATTTGTTGCAGCCCTAACCCCCAATGTGACCATACTTAAAGACAAGGCTTTAGGAGACTATTAAGGTTAAATAAGATCAAAGGGTGGAGCCCTTATCTGATAGGATTGGTGGCTTTATAAGAAGGGAAAAAGAGGTAGGTCTTTGTCTCTACCATTTTAGGACACAGCAAGAAGGTGGCCATGTGTAAGCCAGGAAGAGAGCTCTCAACAGTAACTGACCATGCTGGCATAGTAATCTCAGACTTCCAGTTTCCAGAATGCAGAAAAATAAATTTCTGCTGTTAAGCCACCCAGTCCATGATTTTTTTGTTATGGCAGCCCAAACAGACTAATAGGGCAATTAGGACCATTTTATAAAAACAGCATGAGATTCAAAGGGGTTAACAGAGGACATATGGCAAGTAAAGTTGGTTACTCCAGATATTTACTTGCTAAATATGTGCATTTATAGTTTAAAGTTCCAATCACTGTGGCATATAGTATACTTTCCCACAAGTATACCATAGGCTACTACTCCAACAGGATCAGGGAATAAAAAGCGAGTAATCCAGGGGATGCAATAGTCCCATACTGGACAAATGAGCATGACCTCCAAGGTTAGAGATATAGAGCAACATCTGTCACTGACACATAGTGTCAATCCTGCTTATTCCTCTCCTTAGGAATAGCCACAGATGTGTCCATAACAGGTGTATTTTCTCCCTCTTTGTGGTTTTCCCAGACATGTCTACATGCAATGCTCTCATTGAGTCACTTTTTCTACTTAGGCATAGTAAGTAGGGAGATGAGATAGCTGCCCAGATAATTTGATTAGTTCAATAATTTGATACTACTTGGTTGTTTCTGGGGTGTTTGAGTGTATGTTTCGAAAAATAAGGGAAATTACCAAATGCTAGAGATTGCATATTTCTCAAACCTTTTATAAATGTTGAATTATTTCATTCTTTTTTGTGTGGCTCTTGAATAACAGAAACAGGACAGAATAATATGCATCATATTCCCTGAGCAATGGGTCAGCAGGCTGAAGCTTATAAGGTAAAGTAATATGGTGGCAATGAACATAGTGTTGGAGCTCAAACTTGCTTACTAAATTCATAATCTTAGATTAAACCCTTAACCTATTACCCCCCCCACGCATTCTACCAAGAATTGTTAGCATCTAACTTTTTTCATGAATCCAATGAAAAGTACTAGCAATTTTTAATTTAAGTGATGTTACCTGCATTTCTTAGCATATAATTAATTGTGGTTAATTAGGAAATTCAGATAGCTTTGTCTTTCAATCATCATGCATTAGAATATAACCTACCACAAACCCTGAATTAAAAATGCTCAGTTATCTCCATACTACTTTTTAAAAGGAAGATGTGTGCATGTGTGTATGTACAAGTGTGTGTGTGTATGTGTGTGTGTGCATACAGACAGTACATACTGAAATATTACAAGGCCATAAAAAAGGCTGAGATCTTGCTATCTGTGATAACATGGACCTAGAGAGTATTATGTTACATGAAGACAAATACATGATTTCACTCATACGTGCAATCTAAAAAACAAAACGAATGAATAAACAGAGAGTGGAATCAGATCTATAAATAGAACAAAGTGATGCTTGCCAGAGGGCAGGGGGATGGAGGATGGGCAAAATGAATGAAAAGGAGTGGGAGGGACGCCTGGGTAGCTCGGTTGGTTGAGCAGCTGCCTTCGGCTTGGGTCGTGATCCCGGCATCCTGGGATCGAGTCCCGCATCGGGCTCCTTGCTCGGCAGGGAGCCTGCTCCTCTCTCTGCCTCTGCCTACCTCTCTGCCTGCTTGTGTTCTCTCTCTGTTAAATGAATAAATAAAATCTTTAAAAAAAAAAGAAAGAAAAGAAAAGAAAAGAAAAGGAGTGGGAGATACAGGCTTCCAGTTACAGAATGAATAAGTCATGGGAATAAAAGGCACAGGACAAGAATTACAGTCAATGATATTGTCATAGCATTACAAGATGACTGACAGCAATTACTCTCGTGCATAACATAATGGATAGAGAAGTTGAATCGCTGTGTTGTACATCTGAAACCAACGTAACACTGTGTGTCAATTATACTCAAATAAAAAAATTGTTTTTAAAAAGAAGGGATTAAAACATATTATGACAGTATTTGATGACATGGAATACTTTAAATGATTAAAATGGCAAATTTTATGTTATGTTCATTTCACTAGAATAAAAAATAAAAAAAATAAAATCATCTTATTTGTTCACATGAAATAGCCTGAATCTTCCAGTACTGGACTATAAACATAAAAGTAGGGACATCCTCTTTTTATCCATATATTTATTATAGCTCCCAGAATAGTGTTTGGCCACAGGAAATCTCTACAAGTATTCTACATGACTGAGGGAATAAACAAGCGAATGAATGTTTAACTGCCCCTTTTCCCCTCTCCCACAGTGGCCTATCAGGATAGGGGCTGCTGACAAACACTGAGCTAAAAGCTAGGATCAGCTGCCAAAAAATGAACTTTAGGGGATATAATAAACTAGGATGACAAGTACCTTGCAAGGAGGAGGATTCTAAGGAAACATATTATGTTCTTTAACATCTCCTGTCTATCAACAGTTTGAAATTAGGCAATTTATCTGATATGAAAGCAAATTTAGTGGCCATTCTGTGCACTCAAAATGGCTAATGCCAAGCATATGCATGCATGTGTCTGTGCATGTGTGTGTGTGTGTGTGTGTTAAGATGTTGGGGAAAGGCATTTTAAATAAGCTCTTAGAAATGACTTCTCTAATACAAGAATGTAAGATAATTATAATACTAAGTTCTTCTCCATAAAAATAATTGCAATAAGAAATAAGTATCTATTGACTAGAAATTATATGCTAAATACTATGTGTTAGGTAATGTACAGTCTGCTAGAGCTGCCATAACAAAATAATACAGACTGGGGGACTTAAACAAATTTCTGTTGTTTAAGTTCCCCCCACAGTTCTGGATGCTACAAGTCCAAAAATAAGGTGCCAAAAAAAAGCTGGTTTCTGGCAAGTCTTCTCTTCCATGCTTGCAAGTGTCTACCATCTAGATGTGCCCTCCCATGACCTTCTCTCTGCATGCAGAGAAAGAGAGAAAGAGAGAGAGAGAGAGAGAGAGAGAGAGAGAGAGAGAGAGAGAGAGACTGAGATCTTGTATCTCTCTTCCTCCACTGATGAGAACACCAGTCCTGATTAGGGGCCCACCCTGAACACTTCACTTAAACCTAACTGCCTCCTTCAAGGTCCTATCTCTAAATACAGTCACATTGGGGGCTAAGGTTTCTATATATTTATGTGGGAGGTTGGGACTAAATACATCACAAGTAATAAGGTGGAGAATATCACTAAGACACTGACTTTCTCAAAAAAGATACAACCTAGAAGTTGGTTGGGGGTGGGGGGTGGAAAAACCGACACGTATGCCCATGGATAACTGTCGCACCTAATCCGACAGAAATTCCAAGAAAGCAGGAAAAACCAGTTGCCCTGAGACTGACAGAGGGAAAGAAAATGAATTTGATCTGAGATGACTCAGAAAGGCTTCATGAAAGATACATTAGATAGTTTCACAAATACAAGATTCCATAATAGTTTCCTTCTGAGGCAGATTTCAAAGAACAGCAATCTGAAGGGATCTAACCATATGAGAATGGAATGAAATCTCTGAAGGAAAACACGATAACATCTATGAAAAACAAAAGTTTGAAACACCTGGAAAAAGTCCCTGTTAGGAGAACTCAGTAATTGGATATATAAAGGGAGCTGTGTTTCTGCTGGTTGGAGTCTGATGACCTCAGCATCAGTGTCTTGGCCACAAAGAAATGTCTGAAGTAAAATATGCAAGAATGTTTACATATCTTTATCTATATACAAGAGTGTACATATTTGCCTATACCCCCACGTTTCAGCAAATGGACACATTTTTTTAAATAGCTAAAAGCATATTGCTAAAAGCATATTCACTCGGTTTTTTTTTTTTTAAAGCTGCTTTTTAAGTAAATTTTATAGACAGAGAAATTTTTGTTGCCAGTGTGGTGCTATAAAGATGCTCCTTTCTAGGATTCTAAGACCTGGGGTTTCTACAACAATGCGTGTTCCTATCCATCCAGACTTAATGCGCAGAGTTTAGGGGAAACTAACTGGCAACATTATGTTAACACATCTAGTGGCAATCCATCTGGCCCCAAGTAATTTTTAGCTAAGTAGGAGAACGTCTGCTGGACATACTACTTCCGCAAGAATGGACTGGATCTGATTCCAACTGGAAGTCTTTTAGTCTGCTCTGAAATCATTCCGACAGTATCCTTCAAAGCCCCTTTAATACCATACTGCCTTTATCTACTTGTTATCTCCTTTGCTAGACTGTAAGCTCTGTGATGACAGACACACCGCCTTGTCCACTGCCATAGCCACAGCTCCTCTGATAGACCATATCCAGCTGCAGGGTTTGAATCTTGGCTATGAGGGTGTCTCTTGCCATAGCTATACATATTTTTATTCAGAAAACATTTGTACCAATCTAGCATCCAGGCTAGAATTCTGCACACATTGAGTATGGGGTTGTTTTAAAATGCAAGTCAGTTATAAAATTCTACATTGGATAAATCTTTATAGACCCTGAGTAGATTCTGCCACTGACAAATTGCACTATTTCATATGCTAAAAATCTGTAACAGTTTGTACCACTTAATGGAATCCTGACATTTTTTCTACTTGATATCTTAATGTTCTGAAGGTATCTAGGTGAACACAACTTCCTGGAATAATTAGTACATTTCAGAAAATTTCTTGCAAGTTGGTATGGCTGGTTTTACAACTAAATTTAGCTCTCATCAATAAAATGTATGTGGGAACAATACATGCAAATTCCAGAAAGTGCCTTAAAAGGCTCTTCCAAGTTCCCCCCTCTCCCATCCCGTTCCCTGGCTGGAATGTGGACATAAAGGCTGGAGTCCCAGGAGCCATCCTGAATCATGAGGTACAACGAAAAAGAAAGCCACGTCCAGTGAAACAATAAGACAGAATAAGCCCGAGTTCCTTATGCAAAGGATCACTGACTATACAACCCACTCCAGATGCCTTTAAACTTACTGCTAACTTGTATAAGTCATATTATTTGCTTTATTTTGATATACACAGCCAAATGTCAACCCAAATCTTATTTTATGACCGAGAGGAGTAGCTTATCAGTCCAGTAACTCTCAGCAAATTTGGGAGAACTTATGACAGCTTCATAAGGGTTTTGGAGGACCTATTTTAGTGCTACACAAAATGTTGTTCATGGACCAGTGACAATCCACAAGTCATTTGTTATGGGTCCATGACAAGATAATAAGAGAATGCAAGAGTAAGGATATAGAAACTTTCATAGCAATTTCACATTCCCCGACTCATCTCACTGCTTGGATGACAGTGAACTTTCCTGGTAAATGACATATAACACAAACTGCCTACTAATCGTATATAACATAACTTCATGACATATGCCTTTGAGGTCACTTTGATAGTTTTCATTTTAACCAAATCTGCTTCAAATTGACTTTTAACATCACTAGCTCTATCAGGAATCTGAAATTGGCATTCCAGGTATCCCTCACTTTTCTAAAGTGCACAGGACACCACTTTGCTTTTACAAAAAGTCTACATTAGTACCTATTTTTACTAACCAAAAGAAATCCAAAGAGAACTTTTGCTTTTACAAAAAAAGACAAAAAGCAAAAATAGCATTCAGTATTTGGTCCGCAGCAAGCTGTTATAGAAGAGCACACACCTCAAAAAGTGAAGGCGGCCCCGCAGCTCTCCCCCTGAAAACTACACTCAGCGTCTCAGCACCATGCCACCAAAGCCCTGAACTGCGTCCGTGAGCATTTGCACTTTATCTCCACTTATTCTGTGTATCCATTAATTAGCAAGATGTATCCTAACGTATCAGAGAAACCTCAGAGATTATTTTCTCAGTCGGGGAATGTCACAAAATGTTTCCACATAAATTAATGGTAACTGCTTCTTTACCTGAGGCCGTTTTGGCTAACAAAAGATTTCAGAGGGATGTTCTACTTCTGGATAGCACAATATACAGATTAAATAAAAAAAAAAGCTTCACTGAACATTTGTGTCTAGAACAGATCAACCTATCCTGATTGCAAACATAATATTAACTAAATGATGGCAATGAACAACACTCCAAAGAAATAGAGATCAAAATGCTGAACCAGTCTTACTTGGAAGTATGATCCTTCATATACTGGGTTTCACTTTGTAGCTATAATTGAGGCTTAAGAGCTAAAATGACAGTGTGTTATCTGAAGAAATATTCCCATCAATAAACCTATTAAGATCCAATGAATATTTTTATCTAAATTATAAAAAGTAAGTTCAAAACAGAAGGAATCATTTTTTTCAAAGAAGAGTAGTAAATTAAAAAGCCCACAGAAACTAATGTGCTTTGTTGGCTTCGTATAAAATAATACTCCGAGTTGCTAAGTCTAAGTCCTACTTATATGCGCTGAAATATTAATGAGAGACTGTACCAAAGATGTTTTCTTGGAAATGCTGTAAGAATCTCATCAAACAAGACAGCTCAAGTGCCATTTTCCAAATGCCGTTTTCAAACACCAAAGCTTGATATTATGTAGGATCAACTATAAAAGTCAGTAAGACAATTTTCATTGCAACTAGACGGGTGTATAAATACTACTAAAATGGCAATTCCTTGAATATATGGGCAATTTGAAAAGGATGGTGATACAAAGGGAGAATTGTTTTTTAAGTTTCCTTTTCAAAAACAACCAGTTCTAGGGCCGCCTGGGTGGCTCAGGGGTTTAAAGCCTCTGCCTTTGGCTCAGGTCATGATCTCAGGGTCCTGGGATCGAGTCCCACATCGGGCTCCTTGCTCGGCAGGGAGCCTGCTTCTCCCTCTGCCTCTGCCTGCTTGTGCACTCGCTCGCTCTCTCTCTCTCTGACAAATGAATAATTAAAACCTTTAAAAAAAATTAAAAAAAAAACAAAACAGTTCTACACTACATAGAACAATGCAGGATTAATCAACAAACGTGACATGGACTTGAAATTTCAGGAGTATGTACTGATGGCACAGCTAGAATAACAGGAAAGCATTCTGGAATAGCTGCACCACAATTTAAATGAAGAGAATGCTTCCTTCATCCAGAGTCTTACTACAAAACAAAACTGAAATGTTGGCTGAACCACAAAGTGCACTTAGTGTACACCGTAAATTACATAAAAGTTAATGCACCAAATCTGAAATCATTCCTCATTTGTAATAATGTGGAAGCTGATTATAAACAACTACTAAGATATGATGGTCACTGAGGTGAAAAGTTCCATCAGGAATATCTGAACTACTGAACAAACCTATCGTGTTTCTGCAAGATAAGAACCAGTTTCAACATTTCAAAGATATAAATCAGTCTGTCATGCTTGTTTGTTTAATATTTTTTGTATTTTTAAAGATCTTAATATTTCCCTTCAAATAAAGGATGTGACATGTTTTCAATGGCAGGTAAGATCAAAGAGCAAAAAGAAAAGTTTAGAAGCTTAGAGAAACAGTTTCTACAGGGTGTCAATAGTCTCGCAATTTAATAATAATTAATAATAAGGCAGGTGATGATTTTGAAATTACATATCCACAAAGTTATTGACATACCTCTTAAAAATTCTGTAGGAGAATTAACTTTCCATTCTAAGAATATTCACACACAGGAAATCCATGGAACCAGAATCCATTTCTTTTATTGAAAGTTAAATTAATTATACTCTTAACTGTATAGGATAAATTGTCCAAATTTGCTACTAATGAAGGATTAAAATCCACTTTGGAAATACTGTATTATTTGATTCATACTGTAAAAAAGTAAAAAATGAATATCTTGAGGTTGCTGCAATTACTTTAAAACTTGTTCATGTCAAGAAACAAATTTTTTAGGGCCCCAGGTTGGCTCAGTTGGTTAAGCGTCTGCCTTTAGCTCAGGTCATGATCCCAGGCTACTGAGATCAAGTGCCACACTGGGCTCCCTGCTCAGTGGGGAGCCTGCTTCTCCCTCTGCCTCTGCCTGCCACTCTGCCTACTTGTGATCTCTCACTCTCTCTCTCTCAAAAATTAATAAATAAAATCTTTAAAAAAAAGGAGAGAAACAAATTTGTTCATGTCCTATTCGTGTCAAAATATCTCTGTGAGACTAGATTCTCTACTTTGCATGTTGCTGAAACAAAACACAGGAACATCTTCCCCATGAGTAATGTTACTGCCAACTCAACTATACTAGCTAAATTAACAAGCAAGAAATACACTTACTTATTGCATTAAAAACCTTAAATATCAATATACATAGTCTTGTTAAAAGTGTGCAGATAGGGGCACCTGGATGGCTCAGTTGGTTAATCATCCGACTCATGATCTCAGGGTCCTGGGACTGAGCCCACATCAGGTTCCACACTTAGTGGGGAATCTACTTGAAGATTCCCTCTCTCCTTCTCCCTCTGTCCCTCCTCTCCACCCACATTTCCTCTCTCTAATAAATGAATAAATCTCTAAAAAAAAAAAGTGTGTATACATATAGACATTGAATATGGGAAACTTTTACTCCATTCATAACTTTTCATTAGTTTATAACTGCAAAGCAACAGGAAGCTAAGAATATAACACTGTTTCTCTATAGTTATAGCTTATGTACACACATTAAGTGGACAATACACGCTTTGTAATTATTTTTCCCATGTTATGTTAATTCTGAACATATTTATTAAAATAATTTTAATGTCTGTAGAATCTAACAATAAATTTTGGCTTGCATTTTACTTCGTTCACTTCCTTTATTTTTCTAGGAATTCATATATATCATATTTCACAAAAGTACAGGTCTGTGATGTACCGGAAAGTAAAAAACAAACGAACTGGTGGTCCTTTTCCACAGATGGTTTGAGATGTACTCATAAATTACTTCTCTGCCTCCAGTGTGAAGCATTTCTAAGTTGTCCCCAAATCAGCAATCTACTTTTCCTTAACCACTCACTCCTACCCAAACCTACACTGACTTCTCTGCCTAAGGCATACCACCCATAATATCAAGATGAAATAAATGCAGTCTGTATTTGTGACTCATCAAGGTCAAAACCTCAAATGTTCATAGAGGCTGGATTAGTGAAGAAATGGGCACAGTGGACCAATGGTGATGGGGACCAAGTAAAGAACATGGGGTTGCGCCACAGCCTATGCTCAACGTTAAGCAGTAGCATGGACCCAAGGTTGCCAGCTCCTCTTAGTTTTTTTCAAAAGAAGCCAGAAATTCCAATTTTTATATAAAAATACACTCATTTAAAAATGTTAAAAACTAATCCAGAATTTTATAAACCACAAGACCCACTTAAAAAAAAAAAATGCATCTGCGAGCCAGATTTGGCCTATAGGCTTCCAATTGGAAACGGTTGGGCCTCCAAATGCTCCTGACAGAGAAGGTAAGACCAGCAAATGAAAAGGGTTTCTTTCAAGTTCAGCCTGATGATAAATTTTGGCAATTTCCTATCAGCCTTTTCTCATCGATGGAAAACAGCTGCTAGTGTGATCCAAGGTTTACAGAAACACTCTCCCTGCCTCAGTCTGGCCTGAGGCACCACCACAGTAGGTCTCAGATACCACAGTGAGCATAAAACAGACCCCATATGGAAAATCCATGCAGGAAAACATTCAACAAGAGATCCTGTGACTCTTGGTCTACTTAGCCAGAAAAGGATATAGAAATAAGACACAGCATAGAGAGGAGAGAGCACCTGAGGAGGACTTCTTCGAAGGGAACTCAGAGTGAGTCTCCTAACCCCCTAGGAGGGCAGGGAGGAGAGGAAGTGCTATCCTCCCTCCAGTCCTAGCTAGGAGAGGGATGTTCCATGGGACAACTCAGAGAACCTGTTACTTGTTCCTCAGACTGTGAGGTTGTGAGGTGTGGAAGACTAGTGCATGGTTCACACATGACACAGCTAAGCCACCTGGTATGCCTGCCATGTTGGGACTGGCCTCACCTCCCAGTTTGGCAGGCCAAGGGATGCATGAATTATTGTTTCTGTCAGACACATATAGGCTCTGTACCCATAATTCACTCTCAGAAATAAGGGAAGACCAATGTACATTTGCTATCTAGAGGTGCCATATGACTGCACCAGTTGATGTTTATAAAAGACTCTACAGAGCCGTATTAAGTACTGAATGGCATTGTTCTTCCCCAGGGCTTTCATGGACAAGATAAAAGACAGGCATCCCTCTCTGCCTCTGAGGGCCTTTCCCAGTCCCTTCTCCTTTTGTCCTACCCATCTATAAGCTATAAGGTATCTGCCCTGCGATCCTGAGATGGCCTTTCCCGTTAAGCCTCATCATTATTCACGCTCTATGGAAAGAACTCACTTTAGGTCTGAATCCTCTACAAGCTGTGGGAGTGCCCAAACTCAGCACAATGTAGCCATGATCTCACTATCTAGAGGTGGTTTCATTCAAAGAAATGCTTCATTCACTGGAGGGGTGGGAAGGTCTGGGGTGTAGGAGGTGTGATTTGTATTCATTGTGGAGCTCTTACTATCTGAAACAAATGAACTGTTTCTGTGCTGGACTCTATCTTTCTCTCTCCCACCCAGTAGCTACAAATTCTGGATACACAACATTTCTAAAACCCCAACACAATTCAAACAGTAGAGATCTCAATTTAAAAACTGTGACTCTGGTTTGAGAGTGCTAAGCCAGCATCTAAACCTCCCTGACTTTTCGCAGCACTTACTGTTTGGGTCATAGGTTTGGCACTTGGTTATATTCAATTTACACAAAATTATATCCCTGCTCTTTCGTGTTTTTCTTTCATTGTGATTCAGTGTTCCGTGTTGTTCTTCTCAGGAATACATGAAGTCCCTAGAAGCAGAGACTACTTTTCACCCTTCATCAGAGATCCACATACTCAGCACAGTGTTAGGCCCAGAGCACATATGCAATAAACGCCCACTGGGGGTTGAAGAGAGTGGAAAGAACCACCAGATTCACCTTCCAATTTACAATGCGACTGATGAGGGGAAAAAAGCAAAACCAAATGAGCATTCAGCTTACCCCTGCCTTTTTCATTGCTGGAAAGTCATAAGCTTCTTCATTGGACTTCTGATGGAAAAGATGTGGTATTGCTGGGGTTTTAGGGTAGGCAGGTTCTGGGGGAACGCCTTCTAATGAGAAGCAAGGGTCTGGGTGACTAGTGGCCATGACTCATTGTCAAGTCTATGGAGGAGCCTGGGTGGCTAGACTCTCACATGAAAAGTATTTCCACTCCATCTTGCTCTTTCCTACACACAACTTTCCTGGGCCACTCTGCGGCCATAAGCATTTGTACTACGGTCTGGTCTGAGGCTTCCTACAAGTGTGTCCTCCACCATCAGCATCGTCATCATGTCAGGACTTAATAAAAATGCAGAATATTGGGCTACATCACAGACTTCATGGATCAAGACCTTTTAAACAAGATTCCCCAGTAAGTCATATGCAAACTCTGCTCTATTAAGGGCCAGATAGGGCATCATCCTTGAGGAGACAGTGTGACTTTCTGAGCTAAAGCTGCAGAATAATCCAGGCAGCTATCCTGAACTCCCAAATTATGCTTTCTTCTTCAGGAGGAGGAGGAGATCAACAAAGCAGCAACAATATAAATTTTCTCCAGCCCACACACAGGGACAGAACTCAAAAAGAAGTACGGCCAAGCCAAATGGGGAGTAAGAAGCTATTAGCAAGACTTGTAACAAAGAGTAAAAACAGCTCCCCAGTGTCCTGCTCTGTCATTCTGCCTCTTGTCATTTATGCTCCAGAGCATCTAGCCTTTGGTACAGTGCTGGGCCAACACACTGGGATGGGCTGACCATGAGTCTGAGGACATATTCTAGTGAAAGTTCAAAACCTTGCCAGACCTGAAGGCACACCACAGCAAAGTCCTGAGACAAATGTGTAGAAGTTAAATGAATACAATGGTTCTAGTTTCTTGGTGTGAAACTCTGAACCTCAGGTTTGGTCCAAGCGATTGTAGTCTACCACTACACAGAGTATGTTTTCCCTCCCCTCCCTCTAGGCATGTTCTGTAGTTTCAAGGCCCAACTCAAGTCCTAGTCCCTCCCCAGCACCTTCCTGATCACTCCAAACCACCCTGGGGACATGTTCCAATACAGTGCTGTTTTAACACTTAATGGACACATTTTTTTCCACGTAAGACTGCAAGTTCCTGGAATGGGAAAAACTTGTGTCTTACATTCTATTCTGCGCCTAGTCTACTCCCCTGGATACTGTAGACATTTATAAATCATGAGATATATGAATAAATATCCTCAAACACTCAATTTGAACTGGAATAACAATCTAGCAAACAGTCTTCCAGAAATGAACCAGGGATAGCCCATCAGCCTAAGAATCTTCTTCTCACTTCCTAAGAGCCCAATACCCTCCATTTCTACATCATCCCAAGTTGGCTGTGCCCTGGGTGGACTATCTCTTCTCCACAGGTACCTCTGGGAGTGTCCAAGGGGTACCCAGATTTCAGAACCATGTGATGTCTAGGGCCTGGGCTAAGAGACAACCCTCATTCTGACAATGTCCAATGATGTTCAACCCAGAGGTCCACGCCAAGCCATTCTTCCATTTTCCTATGACACTTGGGTAATAATGAGCTAATATTTCACAATGGAAATTACAGGATGAACTAGGATAAAATGATAGTAATAATAATAATTCTATGCTTAGATTATTCTATGAAGCAAATTGTATTTCTGACCTCTGCTAGGAAAACTAGCTATACATCATAATCCCCTTGGTTACTGTGCCATTGACTAGAAGAGAACAAATTGAAACAATAACTGAAGGCACCCACTGACCCTTCTTCCTAGGAATATTACTGCCCAAAGAATAACGCATATGTTATCAGGGCATCTTTTTTTTTTAACTATATCAGTAGATTTTCCTCCTGTACCTATGATATCCCCCCAAAATTGGACGAAATTAGCAATATATAGGCCAGACTATAAAATGAAATCATTGAATACATTAAATACATAGTCAACTAAAAATCACAGGCAGGGATTATGACTCTACACACAATGACTGGAATGAAGGCCAATCTCTTTACCAGGACCACCAAATTCACAATTCCAGGGAATACTGTTCACCCTGTAGTCTCAGCAATGGGGTCCCCTAGGCATCTGCAGTGCACAACCTTCATATTCTATGCGGTGGCCCTTCTGAACCTTCTATGTCAAAATGTCATTTACTCTTTCTCATGAGTATAGAAACATACCTGACAAACTTGTAAAATATGGGAAAACTTGGAAAAGTCTTGAGTCTTAAAATATGTTTTTGCTTTAAATATCCCTGAATATGTTATCTTCTAGGATTACAGGCCCAACAGGAATCCTCAGGAGTTATTAAATTCTAGTCTTAATAATAAAAGTTTTACTCATCCAGAAATCACTCTGAGTCTTTCTTTAAAAAGACAAGCAATCTCCCTTCCCCTAAGGAAAAAAAAAAAAAAAAATTCTAAAAAGGAATTGCTACAATTCTAGTGAATGATGCAATCTTGCCTCTCACCTCTCTCCTAACAAAGAAATTTCCTGATCACTAGCTCTCTAATACACCATCACTATTAAACACAGAGGAGAGTGTCAGCAGAGTGGTGCAGCAGAAGTGTGCTAGGCCCATAACCCAAAGGTGGATGGATAGAAAACAGAAGAGGGCTCCACCAAGCACAAAGTTTCAGGCTTTCCACAATCATCCATGGTCTTGTACCATTAGTCAACACCTTGCTAAGCACCAGAGGACTCAGTGCTGAAAACATTCCTCTAGGTCCTTGAAAATTATACTCCTCCACTTAGCTTCTCATTAAAAGGAAAAGACTCAAAAGTTGGTTTGTGCTAGTTTGGGATCCAAAAGTATGTGGCAGATGTTCGCTGGGCTTTTTTCCACAACTTTCTACCCATGGCCAAGAGGAAGCTTCAGATGTCTTAGAGTTAGAGAAACAAACCACAAAGGGTGAAATAGAGACTATCATGTCATCTCAAAAAGCAAGAATAGGAAATCTAAATTCTCCAAAAGGTCTTACAAAAAAGGTAGTGAAAGATTTACCACTTTCCTTTTTCCCTTTGAAAAGAAGTCAATGGCCATTCGGTGTTTAAATGAGAACAAAGACTCTAGGAAAGAAAGGTGGAGGTAAATATTTGTACAAATGTGTCACTGCATTTTACACAATGGTCCAGCAGTCTTTGAAATCAGACATGCTTCATATCTACAGGTTTGGGGTTTTTTTTCTTATTTGCTCTCATGAGGCAAGTCTCTGAGGCTGTCAGCCACCAAAGTGGCTACTGAATAAAGGACACTGAGGGGCATTTTGCCAACATGACCTCAGAAGTATTGACACTGCAATAAAATCGTGAAATGATTAAGGTTCTGCTTTGCTATAATTTCTGCCAACGAATATGACAATGTGTCCCTAAAGGATGTGGTAAATGTTGGTTTAAGATAAAAAGGTAAAGACAAATATTAGTGTAGTACATAAAGGTACAGGAGACCCCTCTTATCCCAGGGGTATACATTCCAAGACCCCCAGTGGAGGCCTGAAACTACAGATAGTACTGAACCCTATAATTTACTATCTTTCGTCTATGCATTTGTATCCCTGATAAAGTGAAATTTATAAATCAGGCACACTAAGAGATTAGCAACAATAACTAATAACAGAATAATTATAACAATATAATAAAAGTTACATGAATGTGCTCTCTGTCTCAAAAAAGCCTATTTTACTTACCTTTTTTCTTCTTATGATGAGGTAAGACGACAAAATGGCTACGTGATGAGAGCAGGTGAGGTGAATGACGTAGGCACCATGATGGAGCATCAGGCTACTACTGCCTGCCCATGATTTCATGATTCGTCAGGAGGATGCTCTGCTTTGGGGACCGCAGTTGGCCAGAGGTTACTGAAACTGCTAAAGCAAAATCACAGATCACAGAAGTCAGGATAAGGCAGGACTATAGTACGTTCACCGAGCTTTGTTTCTTAACACAAGCCACCTGGATCCCATCACTAGAGTCTGGTTTCACTGGTCTCAAGGGCAGCCTGGGCACCACGTGTTTTAAAAACTCCTCTGGTGAGTCTAATGAGCAGCTATGACTGAGAAACTGCATTCGAGAATTTCCAGAATATTTTGTATTCTATTTGGAGCAACCATTAAAATTGGTCTGATGAGTTCATGCTATCTGGGCCTGCTAAGATATAGGGAAGGAGGGATAGAAAGATAAATAGTAGAAAAAGAAATGTCACCAGGCCCCAAACCGAAATCTGGCGGAGACAAAACACACAAATAACAAAAGGTGAAGCTTGATGAGTACAGTTCTTAACCCCTGAAAAAAATGTTACAGGAGACCCAGCAGAAGTTTAGTGAAAAGCAGTAGGGTCTTTAGAGGAATCAACTTCTGCTCAATGCGCAGGAGGAAATATTTGGGAGTGGCTGGTACCCCGGCCCCTCCCCACAGCCTCTTGGGGCCCAGGTGCTCTCCTCAGATGCCCAGGGCGTCTCCCCTCAGATTCCACACAGGCCTAGAGGCCCAAGGCAGCAGCCCTGTTTGCCAGAGCCCAGAGGAAGGTGAGTGGGGTGATGTAAGGAAGAAGCATTCCACTAAACAGCCCCAGTTTCCTGATGCCCGGGAGGCATGCCTTCTCTTTTCTAACTCCTCAGGGCCAGAAACTTTAGGTTTCCCACAAAGTACTTTCTTCATACAAGTTGGGAAGGCTATGCCCCAAACACGTGGCAATGGGTTGAAAAGGGATCAGTCGGGGTGCCTGGGTGGCTCAGTGGGTTAAAGCCTCTGCCTTCGGCTCAGGTCATGGTCTCAGGGTCCTAGGATAGAGCCCTGCATCCGGCTCTGTGCTCGGCAGGGAGCCTGCTTG
>CM052797.1:53808692-53878786 GCA_028533885.1 Nasua narica | reverse complement strand
GCTAACAAAATGAAAGTAAGAATAAAAATGAAAAGAAGAGAAAAACTGCCCGACATCATGGAGGAGACAGATTCTGCTGATTAACTCCAGGCAAGTTACTAAAACAACAAAGCACAAAAACAAACAAAAAGCAACTTTCAGGGGGGAAAAACCATCAGAATCTAGAGTTTTACTATATTTTCTAAAATTACTGATTTTAAACAAAATAGTATGAGACAAAAAAAAATAAGATGGTATGACCTATATTCAGGAAATACATCTATTAATAGAAATTGTCTGAGTGAGCCCTAGTATGGGATTCAGCACATGAAGAAATTATCCAAAATAAAGCAAAGAAAAAATGAAACTAAACAGAGTACTGCTGACCTATGGGACAGTAACAGGCAGTCAAACATATTCATAAGGAGTGTCTCCAAAGAAGAAAACTGGAACAGGAAAAAAATACTTGAGGGAAAAATGGCCATATATTATAGGCACATAGAAATAAATTCTGAAAAACAAAGAAAGAAAATATCCTTAAAACAGAACAGTATATCAAGATGCAACAAGAAAAATGATGGCTGACTTTTCAAAGAAAATAATGCAATTCTGTTTCCAAAAAAAAAAGAGTCTAGCAACCTAGAATTACATATATCAAGTAGTAATAGCCTTCCAAAAAAAATGAAATAAAGATATTTTCATATAAATTAAAGCCAAGAGAATCCACTACCATTAGAGCTATACCTATGAGACATGCTAAACCAAGTTCTTCAGGCCCAAGTGGAACAATAGTTTGAAAATGGGTAATTTGGTTCTATAGAAAGGTTTGGAAAGTGCCTGAAATGGTAAATGAGTGGACAAATATATAATACTGGATTTTTCCTAATTTCTTTGAAAGACATTTGTTTAAAGTTAAAAACATTGTCTTGGGGGGGGGGAGGGGTGCGCCTGGATGGCTCAGTCATTAAGCATCTGCCTTCCACACAGGTTATGATCCCAGGGTCCTGGGATGGAGCACCAGATTGGGCTAGCTGTTCAGTGAGGAGTCTGTTTCTCCCGCTCCCTCTCCCTCTGCCCCTGCTCATGCTTTCTCTCCCTCTCAAATATATAATCTTCAAAAAAATAAAATAAATAATAAAAATAAAAACATTGTCTTTTGGGATCTGTAGCATATGTTGTAGCAAATCAGATGACAGCAATTGAAAAAAGGAAAGGGAAGGCAAATGGAATTATACTGGTATAACCATCTTACATTATACATAGAGAGGTATTGTATTAATTCAAGATATAGTCCCTAGAGCAACTACTGCAGAATAAAGCAAAAAGGATAAAGATAAAAGGCCAAGAGAAGACACAAAATGTAACACTAAATATATCTATATTTGACAAAGTATATGTATTTAAGCTATCTAAAAAATTCCTACAATTGAGTAATTTAAAAAAAGGACTCAATAAACATGGGCAAAGATTTGAACAGACATTTCACAAAAAAAGGTATAAAAATGCTCAACATCATTAGTCATCAAGGAAATGCAAAGTAAAACCACAATGAGATACGCTACACATCCACTAGAATGGTTAAAATTAGAAAGCCTAAAATGCCAAATATTACTTACAATCCTGAATTCCTCTCCTGGGTATTCACCCAAAAGAAATGAAAACACATGTCCACAAAGTACACTGTACAAGAAGGTTCGTTGCACCTTTATTCATAAGAGCCCCAAACTAAAAACAACATGATATCCATCAACAGGAAAATAGATAAACAAATTGTAGTATATTTATACAACAGAATGACTGAACAACAACAACAAAGGAATAACCTACTAATACCTGCAAGAACAGAGGTGAATCTTGAAGACAATGAGTTGATGGAGTCAGGGGAAGTCAGACACAAAAGAATCCATACTGCATGATTCCATTTATGTGAATTTCAAGAAAAGCAAATAAGCAAAGCTAATTTGGGGGATAAATCAGAACAGAGGATGACTTTTGGGGGGTTGGAGACTGGAAAGGAGTATAAGAGAATTCTCTAAAGTGACAGAAATGTTCTATGTCTTAACTCAGTATATAAATTTGTCAAAATTTAAGATTTGTACCTTTCACTAAAATTATTCTTATCTGATGTAACCACATACACCTTAATAAAAACATCAAACAAAAATTTTTAAAGGATATTATTCCTTTCGTGCTCTATTTCATTGACGGTGATTTCCCCTCAAAGCTACTAACAAAGGAATGAACAGAAATGATACCACAGTTCTCAGAAACCAGCCCTGCATATGCTTTTGAGTTCTAGGCTGTGGTCATCCCTGAATTCTGAAATAAAGGGACTTTCCAACCAGAAAAGAATGACTACATTTATGATCAATCCACCAAAAGCTGACATGTTAGCAGGTGTCTGCTTGAACATAAAGAACAAAGTAAGACTCCATACTCTGCTAATCTGCCTGCCTAGTTGGTAACACGATTTTAGTATAAGACATAGAGCTTGGAAGCCATAAATCTGAAACCCTCAAACTTCAAAAGACTCCTCCTATTAAGAAAGAAGAATCAAGTTTGTGGGTAATACCCATGGAGCTTGGAAGAGAAAATTTTGCCTACCATTCGCTTCCCAAACTTAACCAAAAAAAATGTTATAAACCTCTTATGTCTAGCTAGGTATGGAAATGGAAGGATATGTGCATGGATGCTTCGTTGTAATTTAATTGGATTTGAAAACCGCAAGTATTCAGATAATTAAGAAATCAATCAATTGCCCAGGATTAACTCGAAGCACTGTTAAAGAACTGAGCCAACCTTTGGTTGCTGGTTCGCGAAGGACTCAGGAACCAGGACAGAAGCAACAGCAAGAAGGTAGTCACATTTGTGGTGAAATAGTCATAATTCCTGCAATTTTTAGAGCAAATTCAAGGATACTGACAAAAACAAGTGCAGGAAATCTGAGTGCATGAGAACATCTACTTACTTACATCCTTTTGTCGCTAAAACCAGTCTCTAATCCAGGCATGTTTCTCAACAATCATCTTTAAAAAAATAATGCTAGAGAGTTTTGGTGTACTGGACAAAAAATACGTCACTTTTAAAATGAAAGAATTATTAATGATTGGAGTGGGAAAAATCAAGCACAATTAAGAATATGGTCTAAAAATCTGATATATCTAAGTTCAAATTCTAGCTCTGTCCTCTAACTATGTGACCCTATGCAAGTTACTCAGCCTGAGTTTTGATTTCCTGATTTGAGAAATGGAATGGCAATAATTTCATAAGGACACAAACATTACCTTTGCTGATATATATACTGCTGAAACGACTTTCTAGGTCCAAGATGGAGCTGCTCCTGCCTAGGGTGCCACATTAGCAAACCAAAACTTAGGGAAGTTTGTGTCCCTATAAATGCTTTGCTTGGCCAGAAATGCAGAATGTCTGGCCAGCCAATCCCCAAGCATGAGGCCATTTCTGGGTCCTTCTCAACCAATCAAATATTCTCTACTTATCTCTTCTTTGTTCTTTATTCCTTATCCTAGAAAAGCTTTCTGCCTTTCACCCCATGAAGCAGATCTCTGAAAGGAGATACATCTGCTTCATGAAGTGTTAAATTTGTATCACCTAAACTATCTTCTTTAACCCATTTTTAACAGCTTCTCATGACAAGGAATGAGATCCAAGGCTAACTAATGGCCTGCACAGGTGAGGCGCCCACTGAACCCTTGGACTTCACTGTTCCTCTTGTCCTTCCCAAGGGCCATGGATGAGGCACTCACGGATTTGAGCTCTACTCCCTTTCATGGAGCTCTCTGATCCATACAGATTTTATTTAAAATAATAATAATACATATACTCACACCTATATATAGAGAGAAAATGTGTGTGTTCCCAGAAAAGTCCTGGAATCCCTAAAAGTACCAGGGTTTGTTAAATTTCCCAGACCAGTTCTGGGATTGCATAAAGGTCCTAGGTTAATCATACTGGGAGTCCACAATGGGTGGTAGCCTTCAGGGGACTCACAAAACCTCATGGTAAGTCCACAACATAAACCACTGGAGGACTTGGGGGAATAATTTAAGACATGAAATGCAGACTCTTTCGCCCAACAAAATCAAAATCCAAGTAGGTACAAGTCGGGCTGTTAAAAGCCATCAGGGCATCTGCCACTATGAAGAAATCTTATGAAAGAAATAATATCAATCTACTGCCAATGGGCATCTCAGAAGCCAAAGCCATAAAACCAGTGGGCACAGGTCATATACTTGAAAGCTGCTAGAGCATTCTTGCCACCTAATTCTAAGGTTCCCATGCTAGGATAAGTTGGTCACAGAATGGGTTAGATTGACACTAGGTCAACCTCCAGAAAATTTCCATGCAACGAGGTATACTGTAAAACACCACAAAATCCTAAACTCAGCAAATTCCTCTTACTTGATTCTGAGCAACACCAGGCTTAACTAAAGAAATGGGATCTTCAAGTTTCATAGACTTGAGCACTCTACCTTCCAGGACACCTGTTTATTTTATGTCTAAGAACTGTGGCCACAGAAGCTTTAGCTACCTTAAAAATAAATAAATAAAAGGCAAAATCTTACTAATACAACCTAGACTTTACAACGGCCACTAAGAGAAGCATTCCAATCAGACAAAGCATCCATCTAAGAAGTACATTTGAAAGCAAGGGTTCTCAAATCAAACAAATGGAATGGGATACCTACTTTAATTGGAAAGCAGAAGACTCCTAAAGGCTTCGAGATTCCAAAATCGCTTCCTTGGAAGATTCATCACAAAATGCTATTAAAAAATTAAAGACACAAGGGGTACCCAAAACAAATAATTCTGTAAGACTGACAATGACTCCAACTACTGCCCCCATCTTCTTTTTTTGAGTACTCATTCTACTAACTCTCTATATGAACTGCCTTTCCACTCTAAAGAGACCACAAGACTGTAAACAAAAATCCACCAAATTAGGGGCTTACAACTGCAACAGCTCCAAGCACGGAAACCTAAAAGGCCCGGGCCTCCCTTCCTGCACCCTCCTAGGGGTCAATCATCAAGCCACCTACCTATACAATGTGCTCAAGACGACGCATATTTTTAATCAAACCTCTTGGTCAAGAAGAATGGTCCAGAAGATGATTACAAGCGGGGACGGCTGAAGTAACTTCCGAGGCCCAGGATGGAGCTGCTCCTGCCTGGAGGGCCACATTAGCAAACCACAACTTACATAACTGTCCTGTAAGTGTTTTGCTTGACCAGAAATGCAGTATATCCAGACAGTCAATCTCCAAGCCCCAAGCCAACTCTGAACCTTCTCACCTCAAAGTTGCCTATGTCGCCCCAGCCAATGAGATAGTTGCTATTTGTCTCTTCCTTGTTTTTTTTTTTTTTTAAAGATTTTATTTATTTAGTTGACAGAGAGAGAGAGAGAGAGAGATCACAGTAGGCAGAGCGGCAGGCAGAGAGAGAGGGGGAAGCAGGCTCCCCGCTGAGCAGAGAGCCCGATGCTGGGCTCGATCCCAGGACCCTGAGATCATGACCTGAGCCGAAGGCAGAGGCTTTAACCCACTGAGCCACCCAGGCACCCCCCTTGTTCTTTTTCTTTACCCCATAAAAGCTTCCTGCTTTTCCACACTATTTTGCTGTTCTCCAAAAGGAGACTGTCCACTTCATGAAGTGTTGAAGTATGTTTATATCACTTGCATTGTCTTATCTAATCATTTTTAACATATAAAGTGCTCAGCATAGCTACTGAAGGATAATAATTTTTCAGTAAATGCTATTATTATAGTGTCCAAATCTCAGAAACAAAAAAAAAAGTAATCTAGGGATAACATTTTATCAACATTCAATTTTTATCCCAAAGAATGTTCTTGATTGTGCTTTTGCTATCACATACATATAGTTATATTTAGCTGAGAAAATGACTCTTAGGCTATATAACAACATTTTACAGCTATTGATGAGAGAGCACCTTCTGACTTCTTGAGAAATCTGTTGATCGAAAGTGCCCCATGAAGGAACTGGTAACGACCAGAAGGAAGCGACACATACAGCTGCTGTACCTGATGGCTCAGTCTGCATCTCACCTACATGAGTGGATGGGACATGAAGATAGTTGTGGCCTCTTTCCTAGTAAGGGAAGTTCTAAGAATTCTTTATAAAAAGAGGATTTGTTTTAGTCCCTGGAATATGAGAGGATAACTGTGGCAGATATCCAGGGGCATTTTACTCCAGCAAGTCCTGACATATTTCAACTGTTTCAAAAGAATCTGTGGTAGGTTGGGTTCCCCAAGGAATAGACTCTGAGCCTGTGAAATTGACTTTGAGGATGCTTTTAGGAGTAGACCAAGACAGAGACTATGATTCACGCACAGCAGAAGCCCTCGCTAATTCTATAGGCAGCTCAGGGGCAGGGATGGCCCTCCAGAATCTTCCTGCTTTGGAGCACCTGGACCAGCCACTGGATGTGGGCTGTCCCTGGGGAGGGTGCATGGCCTCGGGAAGGCAACACTGGTGGCCAGGGGCAACTCCCGGAGAAGAATCAACACTTCCAGCCTCTGGAGTAACGAGTACCTCAGCAATGAATGGAGCCCTACTGCCTCCACTCCACAGCCTCAGAGAGCATGAATCTACCTGTCCCTGAGACTGAGCAATGACCACATGGCCACAGTTGATGACTCACATAAATACCAAATTAAACTGAAGCATCTTTGGTTGCTGTTGTTGCTGCTACTTTTAGCTTATCTTTGACTCTCTGGAAGACTGAATTTCCACTCCTGAAACTGAAATTAAGTCTATCTTTCTACCTAGATCTTTGGTGCTGTGTAGAATGGGACAATCCCACTGAGGAAGAATACATTTCCATACCCATAGAGGTCTCCACACTGCTACTTCTGGCTTGATACAGCTGGTTTAGGAGAAGACTTCCTAAAGTGGAGAAACTATGATCTCAGAATTTGGATTTTAAATTAAAGCTCTGTTTGTTGATACAGCTGAGAGCAATCTCTGTGTATGTGTGTAGGGAGGGGTGAGCTGAATTCACTGCCACCATGGGCAAAATCCACTGGTTTCTGCTCCTGAACTGAAATTTAACAAATACATCTCTACATATTACTGAAGCCACACGCTGATGTGTGGTCTGTGGAACGAAGCCTATGAAGGTGGTTAACTAGACTCAGAGGCAGAGAGAGATGAGAACAGCCTGTCCATCTCTGGTATGTAAGGGTGGTGCCCAAACAGACAGGCAGATGGTTGTTCCGTCCCAGAAAACAGCTGCTTTGGAATTTCTGTGGTTAGATATTTGTGAGAGAGCTGATAAAGTGGGGAAGACATAAAGGGTAAAGTGAAGGGAAAAAGAAAGAAGAGGATTACTGAGACAGAAAGAGTAAAGGAAAGAATATTTCCCCCTTTCTTTGGTCGATAACTAGATAAATTTTAACTCAAATAAAGAGGGGGGTAGCATAGAATGATTACTCCCCCATTACCACACTCTCTGCCCCATTTGCAACCTGAGTTTCACGATGTGATGATAATGATGATGATGATGATGGTGACAGAAGCAGAAGATGAAGAGAAGGAAGAACAGGAGGTAAAAGAAGGAGAAGATTCAAAACCAAAACCACAGATGAAACAGGAAACAGAGGATGTTTGCCTCATGAGTCCATGAGCTTGCCTTAAGATCTTGCCTATTGGAAAAGTTCTTTTGAAAATTTGCAAATCTCTGCTCAAAAAGGTTTGAAGAAATGAAGACTCAAGTTAAAGTATCTGGTTTGGTAGAAAAAGGACAGGACCTTCAGTAAGAATATCTGTTTCAAGTCCCATCTTGGCCACTTATTAGCTGCTTAGTTTTGGATCCATGATTAATCAATCTCCCCACACCTTATCCATGAAATGGAGCACAGAGACTTGACATAAAAATCAACAGATAAATGTAAATAACAATGTTTTGTACTCTGTATGGTGCTACACACACTTAATGCCAGATGTTTTTAGAAATAATGCATTTTTGTGGTTAATTCTCTAAATCGGTAAGAATACAGATGCTTTTTTCTTTTTACTCACTTTGTTGAATACTACTTGAAGAAGCATTTTAAATTTCTTTCATTTCTTAGCCAATGAGATAATACTTCCTCTCTTATGCACTAAGCAGTGGTGGACATTCATTCAAGCAAATTGAAAGATAGGCTGATAGCCTTAAATTTTATATCAAGCAGCCATTTACTGAATTCAAGTTGTTCTTACATCTTATGTCAATAAACTAAATCTCTATCAAAAAGTATCTGTTAAGGGTGCCTGGGTGGCTCAGTGGGTTAAAGCCTCTGCCTTCGGCCCAGGTCATGATCTCAGGGTCCTGGGATCGAGCCCTGCTTCGGGCTCTCTGCTCAGCAGGGAGCCTGCTTCCCCCTCTCTCTCTCTGCCTACTTGTGATCTCTCTCTGTCAAATAAATAAATAAAATCTTTAAAAAAAAAGTATCTGTTCATTTAAAAAATGTAACCATCTTAATATTCCTAATGATGATTCGATGGCAATGTAAGATACCACTGCCATCAGCCTCAATTGCTTTTGAATCACCAAAGATTCATTATGGACAGCTTTGTCATTGTGACGAACATATTTGGATTATTTCAACTCTTTTGGAACTCGTCATCAGTAGACATGGGACCTTCAGTTAATGCAAAGATCCCATCCCTTACTACATGAGATAGCTACGATTTTCATGTAGCCACTGTCCTCTAGAGAAAAATAGAACCCAAAGAGTTCTAGAAAAATAGAACCCACATTTTCACTTGCCTTTTGCTGAACTTTTCAAGAGAAGCTTTTGGGCATCACTGAGGGCAGGTTAAGTGTCACTTCCTTGCATTCACGTGTATGAGCACACATTTTCCATAATTCTCCACCTTCCTTCTCTGTTTCAGCATTCAACACTTCTCAAAGACCCAGAATTTAATACTTACATGTGACACAGTTTGGTTAATCAAAAAACTTCTCAAACTTCTCAATCCTTCTTCTCTTACCCCTGATTCATTTGCTATTCATAGAAGGCCTTTAAGAAGGACATTGTGCTCCACAAAGATAACAGCCAGATCATGAATACATTAAAAAAAAAAAGGCAAAAATCTTGCTCACATGGATCCATGTAAAAGAAGAATGACATCTGGATGCTATAGATTTCTCATTTGCTGATAAAATGTGTCCTGGTTTTTCTATTACAGAACCACAAAGTAAGAGATGCTGTTAAAACCCACCCATACTCCAGAGTAAGTCTGTCTAATCTAGGTCTATGCTTAACCTGCTTGAAGTGAAATATTAACAAGCACAGAAGGTTGTATCCCAGGTGCTGAAAATTCAGAGCAAAGATAAGTCATGGTTACTATTAATCACAAAAGGGTGTTTCTTTCCATATGAAATAAATTCTAAGAAATTGTGTTTTTTTATTTTCATGCCTTGTGAATTAAACTTGGAATAAAAGAAAAAAGAATCTACTAAGATTCCAAGCAATCTGAAAAATCCATGTATGTGACAAAATAAAGACAAATCAAATCTCTTTTTCCCCTCCAAGGCTCCATTCCTTTTCAGTCAATGCCCACATCTTGAGATGTCTGAGGACTCCAAAGTGTCATCCTGAGAGAGTGATCTGTGCCTGACTTTGTACTTACAAAGCTGACTTGATACATGAGCATACATGAGCATAATCTGCTGCTAGGTAAGGTCTAATGTGAGCACACATGGAGTTATTCGACTGGTAGTTCATGTCTTTGGGGGAATGAGCATTCTACAGCAGGAAGTCTGTACATGCTTCTGGCTCATTTCTACACCAGCTGCTACAGCTGTTGCCTCAGTTTGAAAAGTCCCCTATCCTCCAATTCTCAACGTACTGAAACATTTTAAGTCTCACTCAAATACCACCTCCTCTCTGGGATCTTCCTAACTCCCCACAATTAGAATTGTTTCTCCCTCTCTACACTCCACAACATATTATTTTTCCTTCTATTTTGCTCCTATCTAGCCATTCTTTTCTTATAGTTAGTTAATTCCATACCTATGTTTCCTTTTCTCCAGCAGAAATTCACAAATGCTTCTGATAAAACAGGACAGACAGAAGTAAAACTTGGTTTGAACCAAATTAGGTTGGCTCTGATTCTAAGTTATGTTTTGTTGAAGAAGACTAAAAAAATACCATAACTCTCGTCTAACACCTCTCTTTTGATTTCACATCCAGAATTTTCCAGGGAAACATTTTTCATGTCTTCTGACCTCACTTGGTTTTCATGCTGTAATGGAGATATTGCAAAGATCAAAAATACAAAGCCCCAACTATGAGAGTTGCCCATACCTCAGGAAATCAAACAGATTCTGTTATACACACTGCAGAGAGCCAAAGGCAAGACTCTAACCCAAATGCCAGCAATTTAGAGATGTGTGCTTTATTCTAGTCCTCTAGCTATGAAAGAGGAAAGCTTTCTCCCCATCCATTTCCCATAATGAACTCTTCCTATAAGTATGGAACAGACTATTGCCCCAAAATCAACTCTTCAAAAATCACACTCCAAGCCAATCACAAGAAACAGCACCCAGAAGATAAACATACCACAGACAATACTTGAGTGCTGTGTCATATCACAAACACCAAAAATGTAGGGCTATGCAAAACGTAGAGCAGAAAAAGGGGCAAAGACCACCCTGCCACCGCCTCCTCCTCACTCATGTCCCCAGGATTCTTGCTTTCCCAGAATTTTTCTCAAATAATTTGTTTGCATTTCTAAAAGGGAAAATTAGAACAAAATTTTACGTGAAATAGGTTGATGACATGTTATCCTTATCTGTGTGCTCACTGACCTTATAATTATCAACCTAAGGACAAAAGGTGAGTCTGGAAGATAGTATCAGACCAGAACGCAATATCTGAGATCCACAAGTTCATGCATCCTCCCTAGTGACAAAATACATTATTTTTCTTAATAATTGTTTTAGAAACAGAAACAATTTTCACACAGTTTTAATTCAATTCTTAACTTACAATGACCTTATCCTCAAAGTAAAAGTGACCAGATGGCTAATTGGGCAATGGTGAGGCAATTTTAAGATTATTTCCAGGTTAAAAAAAAAAAAAACAAAAAACAGGCCTCTATTTCCCCATCCTGCCTACCCCCTCTAATTTTCTAGGCTAATTGAAGAGAGAAAAGCAAGAAATGAGTCCATTCTTGAGCCCATTCAGAATATCAGGCACTGTTTAGAATTACTCAAGTACCTTTAACAGGTGGCCCTAGACAAGGAGCTATGGAAAAATCACAAGAGACACGGGATCCTTTTTACCTGCCAGTGCAGGCTGTTTTGTGAAGAAGACAAGGCATATAACCAGGTAATGCTGAGTCTGCTGTGTCCAGATTCAAGAGTCCCTAGAAGAGGGTTCTTTAAGTATCCTGGGGTTCTGAGGAGAGTTGCACCATAGCAAAAGGTGATTGGGGTGCAGGAGATGCCAACTGTAAGGTTCACAGAGTGATTTGACTCATTTTCCTTCCTGTTGTCTCTCTCCCATTGCCTCCTCCTCAAGCATGTGCCAGAACACTGCTATTACTGAAAACGAAGTACTGCTTTCCATAGCTTCTCTGGCAGGGAGAAAACTATTATCCTCTAAACTACGCTTTTTTCCTTATCTTTTTCTGAAGTCCCAGAGAATACATGAAGAACGTGTTTCACTTTGTTACAGTTCTGGGAGTTTTGGTTGTTAAAGTATTTGCAATTATCAGAAGGACAAAGGTCCTTTCCCCCTTAAAAGGCCAGTGATTAACAGCTGCACCTTTCATTTAGGCATATGAATCAGGAGTGAAGGACTTAGGGTAGAAAACACATAAACTGGTGTTCTGAATATCCCTGTCAAAGGGCAAGTCAGTGTCAGGGAAGAAGGAAATGAGTTGGCCACAAAAACCTGAGGTTTCAGATGGTGAGAGGGATAAATTGAGGGGAGAAATCTTAAAATTGCTTAAGAGTATATTAACAGCTTCGAAGATGCATGCGTGGCTCAATGGTTAGGGTTTGGCCTCTTAGATTTCAGCTCAGATCATGATCTCACGCTTTTAAGCTCAAGCCCCATGTTGGGGTCTGTGCTCAGTGGGGAATCTGCTTGAGATTCTCCCTTCCTCTTCCTCTGCCCCTCCCCTCCAAAATAAAATGAATAAATCTTTAAAAAATGTATTTACAGTTTCCACTAAATGGCAGAAGAAATTAATATTTATTTTCTAAAAGTTGAAGATAAAAATCATTGTCCCAAAAATTAGTGCATAAAATAGCCAGGGGGAACCCACAGTAGTGTGTGTGTGTGTGTGTGTGTGTGTGTGTGTGTGTGTGTAAAAGAGAAAGAAAAGACTAACACAGATCAGTGAAATACTTAATTTCAGTGTCTAAATGTCTTATGCAACTCCCATTCCCAAGCGCCCTTTAAACATTTATCCTACTAGATGGACCAGTAAGGTTAACAAGTAGATTAACAAGTAGATTATTTACAGTCAAAATCATTAATTACATTTGGCCACCTTCATTGCCCTCCTTTTTTTTTCTTCAATAGGGAAAAATCAGTTGTACTTTTATTTATTTTTTCCCAAATGTTTATTTTTTCAGTGTTACAAGATAGATTGTTCCTGCACCACACTCAATGCTCCATGAATATATGCCCTCCTCAATACCCACCACCAGGCTCGCCCAACCCCCTACCCCCTCCGCTCCAAACCCCTCACCTTCATTGCCCTTCTAAGGACACACAAAAGCATAGAGTTGAGAAAAGGCAAGAAGAGAGGAAAGGAGCCAAGGAAGGAGGACCTGTAGTGGTCAGGCGGGGCTCATTCCCCTCTCTCATCTTTGAGACCAGAACGCTGCTTACCTTGGAGGCACCAGCTCGGTTTGGCAACAGCCTTTGTCATCTCTAGTAGTCTTCACGGTTCTGGGAAATTTACCTCCTATTCTATGGTAATTTATCTCTCCACCAACTAAAAAAGGGATTTTAAAAAACATCGCCTGTTCTCTCCTGCCCTTAATCAAACTCCTCGGGTTCCTCTTCCTCCTCCTTGCTTAATCAACTTCAAGTCCGCTGGTTGAAAGTGAAGCTGCATAGGCTCGCGGCCTGGCCGGTGCGTGCGTGCGTGCGTGCGTGCGTGCTTGCGTGCGTGCGTAGTGCGTGCGCGCGTGCGTAGTGCGTGCACGCGTGCCTGCGTGCATATGATGTAGCCCAGGTTAGATACTTAGCCTTTGCGAAGTGGCCACACCACTGTTTAGGCGTGTCAGGGTCTAGGGAGCCTCTAAGGCAAAATTGTGGGGTGCATATAGAACACGTGGCATCTACCCTCTGTGCAGAGTTAATTAGAAATATCTGGTGCAACCTCAGAAAGTGTCTGTGGCGAGTAAGATCACTTCACAAATAAAGAGCCTGAGTTAAGACTAAATACTGAAAAGTTGTCAGATAACCTGAGATTAACACATTAAATTCAATTGCAACTTTAATCAAAATAGCAATGGGACTTTTTTTTTAATATTTGATTTGACAAAGGTATTCTAAAATATACCTGGGAGAGTGAACTGTCAAAGGATCCAAGAAAAAGGTTTTAAATAATAAATATGGAAATAATAACAAGCAGAGAGAATTCATTCTGGTTATTAAACCATATTAGAAAACAAAACAGTGTAGTAGAAGTCTCAGAATAAACATACATAGAACAAAATATGAAGTTCAAAAACAAACACAAGTGCATATAAAACATGGCATATGAAAGGGTCTCAAGTCAAATCATCAGAAGAATAATGAATTATTTGGGTGTTACATTAAATATAAAGGAAGGCATTAACTCTTCCCTCATAAAAGATACCAAATTAAATTCCAGATGTACTCAAGAACTAAATATGAACAATGACATCATTTGAGAAATCTGGTAGAAAAAATTATCAACCTTTTTCTGATCCTGGGGCATAGAAGTTATGAATAAATATTTTAAAGATAGAACCAATCAAATACAAGACTGATATAACTACATAAAAAGCAAATTTCATAATGTCAAAAATGCCACCAACAAAATTAAAAACTTAATTAAAATTAAAACATCACTTATAAGTTAAAAATGGAAAATTCACTCACACACAAATAGTAACATAAAAGAAATTCATGGCCAGAAAAAAAGATTTTCCTTAATTATACAGTACTTAGAAATCAGCAATAAAAACAACAAAAATAAAGATCTAAAAATATGTTCCAAAAAATGTGATAAATATGATAATTCAGAAAAGAAAAATATGACTGATAACAGATGAATTCTTACCCTTTTTAGTAATAGATTTAAATTTAACAAAATACTGTATTTTGCCTATCACATTAGCAATTATTGAAACAAAGTGTGCCAGTTAGTGTACAAGGAAATGGGGACTTTAATCCACTGTGTAAATATTTCTACTTCCTAGGAGGATAAAATGACAAAATGTATCCAAAGCCTTAAACGTGTGCATAGTCTGTCTTCTTTTTTTTTTTATGCATAGTCTTTCAATCATAAACACCTCTAAGAAAACCAGAGACATTTTCCAAGATGTATGTGTGGATGTTAGTAGCATGCTATTTATACTTCCAAAAATACAATAAAAAGATTAAGGCAAATATTATAAAGCCACTTAAATTGATGCCACAGAATAATAGTGATATGGAAAAAGGTTCATAATATATAGCTAAGTATAAAAGCATATTTTAAAATAATACATTTTGATTTTGTAAAATCACACATATACACACTTATGCACACACAAACACATGACTAACTAGAGGTCTGTATCTCAAAAGGCTACCAGTTGTCATCATCAAATCATAGGGTCCCAAGTAATTCTCGTTTTCTTTCCCAAGTTTTTATGCGTTTATAAAAGCCAAAGAATTTTATGTAGATTTAAAATGATGATTTTTTTAATTGAAGAAAATGCTACTAAAATAATAAAGACAAAGAGTAAGAAGATTACAATGGAATGAAGTATTTTATCTATGTCTCTGAAGAGGTGTTTCTTTTCAAGACTAAAAAATATTCTGATGATTTTTTTAACTACATCCTTCTTAAATTCAATCACCAAGATGCAGTTGGTTAGAAATCATTCCTGGCAATCTTTGGTTTTAATTTAGTGCTGGAAATATGCACTTTCAACACCTGGGAAAACAGACAACTGGGTATTAGTGGATTTACTTTGTCTTATGTACTATGCCTAAATTTCTTCTATTTAGCGATTGGAAAGTTACTGGTAAGAGCAGAGGGAGGTTTAGAATTTAACAATGTCAACAGTATTTTTAAAATTTTTCTGGTTTATCTTCCCCCAAGGAGATGAGGAGAAAAAAAAAAAAATGAAACCTTGGCGGCCCCAGGGCGTTTTCTATAACTAGACACATATAACTCTCCTGGAATGAAATGGATATTTAATCCATTTTCCTTTCCTGTGCTTCTGGTCTACTGTAGCATCCAACTCTTAAAGCATTTCTACAGTTCGTTCTCTGCAATGGCACCAGACTTACACTGGCCTGGAATGGCCTATGCGTGGGTAAAGCAAAGGCCCGCAACTCCCAACCACTCCTCCACTTAGAAACAGATCAGGAAATATCCCCAGAGATCCCAGGATTCTTTGAGAGCCATGTGGTCTGGGCAGGCCACTTAACATCCCCAGACCTCAATTCCTCATCTGAAAAATAGGGATAATAACGCCAAGCTTATGGAGTTTCAATAAAGAATAAATTTTACAAAAAGGACACAAATGTTTTGGGGGAAAAAGCCATATGAATGTTCTGCCATTTCAGTGCTACACTGAAAAAGTCATTGGTTTCAGGAGAATGAGATTTGAGTCTTCACTGGGGCGAGGTATTGCCAGCACTGTCAGGGGTTAGAGACTTGTGAGGTGACCTTTCTGCTTGACCATTGCAGCCCCTGGATGGTGTTGACAAAGGGCATAGGAAAAGAATGCTTCTTAGCAAAACCAAAATCTAATGTAAATTGAGAAGGAGAGCAATCCATACCGCTGATCTAAGTCCTTTAAAAATCCTCTCTTTGAGAGAAATCATTTATGGCAGAAGGGTTTAAGTCCATCGTTTTATTCAAACCTGTACCATGAGCAAAATATTGTATTTTTCCATCAGCCATTTCCTGGTAATTCTTTCTCCTCTTGCACTTGCCATCTTGTGGGTGATATCTGAAATCCCGCCCTCCTGCCTTCCTCTCCATGCCCTCTTCACTATTAATTTGCTCCACTGCTTTATACTTTAGCAGAGTAAATTGCAAGCCTAGTTAAAATGGAGATGCTTATAAACTAATATAATCTAGGGTAGCTGGGTGGCTCTGTGGGTTAATAAGCATCTGCCTTTGGCTCAGGTCATGATTCTGAGGTCATGGGATCAAGCCCTGTGTCAGGCTCCCTGCTCAGCGGGTAGCCTGCTTCTCCCTCTCCTTCTGCTGCTCACTCTGCTTGTGCTTTTTCTCTCTCTTGCTCTCTCTCTCAAATAAAATCTTATAAAATAAAATAACATAAAATAACAACCATCTCCATTGAAGTAAAAATAAGAAAACAACTGAGGGGATGCTCTTGGAAGATGTTTTGGGAGTTTTCTGTCTTGGGACTGCCTTTATCACTGTAGGAGGTTTTTAGCAAATGTCTGATCAGTGAATCTAAAATACTCAATCTCTGAGATTATAATTGTTTGCTATTTATGTAATCAAAAGGAAAATCTTACCAGAACATGCTCATAGTGTTCCAAATGGCTACCATCAAAAAATACAGCTGTTCTTACTCCACAAATGTTTTCTTTCACTGACATTTTTCCAAAGAAATGAGAAGAATCAAAATTGAACCCTCTGCTTCTTTCAAATAAGTTTAAACCCAGCAACATTTAGTAAATGTTTATTAGACACACAGCACTGGCCTAGTCAATACAGTGGATGTATAAGAAATAGGGCTCAAAACATAGACTTTGTGGTTTGGTTTTCAATGCTGTTACCATCACTTACTAGCTGTATCATTTCTGAGGGTTGTAATAACACATGACCACAAACTGTGTGGCCTAAAGCAACGTAAATTATTTTCTCACAGCTCTGGAGGCCAGAAATCAAGGTGTTGGTAGGGTTGGTTGACTCTGGAGGCTGAGGGGAACTCCATTCCATGCCTTTCTCCTAGCTTCTGGTTGTGGCCAGCAAATCTTTGATGTCACTTGTTCTGTATCTGTGTCACTCCAGTCTCTGCCTCCATCTTCATATGGCCATCTCTGTGTGTGTCACAAATCTTCCTCTCCTTTCTTCCATAAGGAGACCTATCATTGGATTTAGGGCCCACCCTAAATCCAGGATAATCTCATTTCAAAATCCTTACTTTAATGACATCTGCAAAGACCCTATTTCTAAATAAAGTCACATTCCCAAGTACTGGGATTTAAGGACTTGGACACATCTTTTGAGAACCACTATTCAACCCTCTATACCAGCTGGGTGACCTTGGGCAAGTTATATAAACTTTAAGAGTAAATTCTCTTGTCATTAAGGTGAGAATACTCATAATAACACTGTAGAATCATAATCGAGATTAAATAAGGTCCTGTTTATGAAGTGCTTAGTATATTGGTTGGTTCATAGTGAACACTCAGTAATTAATTAGCTGCTGAAGTTAGAAGTAGGGCCATTATTTCACTATTAAGCACCCTGCAAGGTTCAGGAGTGATGAAGCACAAATCCTTCTCCCAAGAGTTTTATAATCCAGGAAAGGATGGATCTCACATTGATTCCAGACCTGGCTCTGACTACTGTAAGTCCCATCATTCTCGATATTATTAAACACACTGTTGCCTCAGCCTCCTGAGATTACAGCAGACAGACAACAGATTAATCCCTGAGGTGCTGATATAAAGACTGGTCTCTTTTCCTTTCTGAATCAGCATGGTCTCCTTTCCTATCTTCTAGAACCTTCCACGGGAACAGCAAGTAACAAAGATGCTGTTGTTCTGGGATTTCTGAGAGGGAGCTCATTCTGAAGTTTTCTACACTGACAAATGAAGCATCTCTTAAAATCCCTGGTCAGAAAGGCCACCTGTGTGATATTCTGCAGAGGCAGCAGCAGGCAAAAACTTTCCACAGAGCTTCCCTTCTTGTTGTGGTTTCTATCACTCTTCCATACTTTGGCACAAGAGAATGCATGGAGGTACAATCTAAAGACTATATGCACAATCTATTCTTCCCATAATGTCAGCCACCACCAATGGAGACAGCAGTCACAAAATGAGAAGGAATCTCAAAGGAATCAATTAACAAGTGGAGTATTAATGACTAGAATATCCATCAAACCTACAGGTTAGGCAGAAACACATGCACACACACAAATGAGAAGAACTGAGTATAATAAAAAATTCTCAGAATTCCAAGGTTCTCAGTCACTGGAAAAAAAAAAAAAACACTGTAATTATTTTCAGTTGAATTTCCCTCTTAGTCTTACAGTTTGTTCATTTATCTAGGGCACACAAATAGCTAACAGAAAAGTACAGGTTTCACCCAAATCATTTAATAAGATATATATCCCCAAATAACTGGTTGGAATGAGAGTCCCAAATTTTCATTCCATTTACTAAGTAGTTTCATATATTTAGTCAAAATAGTCAAACAGATTTGTGTATATACATGACGTTTGACATATACATGTTAGTTCATTTTGTTCCAAACCTTTGAAGATAAATTTAAATGAACCCCGGTGAAAAGGGTAACAACACGAGCTTAACAAAAAAAGGAGTTCGAGCTGGGTGGGGAGAAAGGTTTTCGTTCATTTAATTCTTAAACAACAACAACAAAAGCAAACAAACATATAAGAAGACTATGCTGACATACTGTGAGCTTTTAAAAGTTTTAAAGTAAAGGATCTTAGGAGGAAAAGAGAAGTATTTTAATGCCTAAGATCCAGGATGTAAAGAGAAGAGCATAAACCATTTCTTTGTTCAGATTTAGCTGCACATTTTTTTGGTGAAGTCTGCTCTATTTAGAGCTGACAGGGTGAATGAGAGGGCCTCCTGGTCTGGTGGTTACATGATCCTATGCAAAATGCAGATGGCAAGAGAAATCATTCCCCATATGCCCTGACTTGGATCATCCCCTGTGCTCTCTACAGAAAGGGATTATTCTATCCAACTCTGTGGTCAATGGTAAAACTATTTGTTGAACACTAAAGTAGTGAGCCTGGCCTATTGATGAATTGATGACTCAAGGGGTTAAATAAGCAATTTGGTGTTTTCTTCCCAGGGAAAAGAAAATTAATGCTGAATTCAGATGGTCCCATTATGGAAACTGAAATCTAAGATGGTAATAGAGTGAGTGACTCCAACCCTGGAGTGACAGAATCATGAAATGCAAGAGGAAATAATATTCTGGGATCCAACTACACAGCCAGAAATGGACTTGTCATAACTTATATGTGTGAGGCCAAGCTTTGCCCTGGTGCTTAAGGAGAAAGAAAACCTTGGCTCTATGTTCCCTTTTGGAAAGTCACTCCAGCTCCACAGACAGAGTTGTCTATTACTAAATCTTCTTGCAGAAAATAAAACAGAAAAGGATCACTGCATTGATTTCTAATTCAATGCAATATGCATACCCAGGACCAACCAAAGTTGCATACACCATTTAAAACATTCCAAAACCAAACACTATGCTATTTAAAATGCTTCTTCAAGGTGTTGGCCTTTTGGAAATCTTAGAGAATGTTATTATGAGGATCAAAATCAGAAACATATGTAGCATACACCTTTTTTTTTTTTTTTACCAGACTCAGAAGATTCCCAGAATCTTTGAAGAGCACTAGCAGAGGAGATACGGCAATGGAAGGCAAAAAAATGAAGGGGCTCTGCTCCTTTGTGGGGCTGGCGTTTGTGAGAAGGGCAGAAGATCATTGATGACCAAGGCACAGACATTTTTCTCTCCTAGCACACTCAAACAACTTGCTAGGTTTGGAGTTTGGAGTACCAACATCAATTACATTCTCCATGAAATACTGCTATCAGGAGTACCCCATGCCCTCACTTAGAACTTCAGAAGATCACAGGCTTGCCACAGCTCCCCTTATTATCCTGAAAAGTAAAATGTCTTAGTAGGTGCAAAGTCTGGGTCAGTTATCAGTCTATATCTCATGCCCATTCTCACCAGAGAGTCCTTCTTACCTTTTTCTCATTGCTTCCAAGAAGGGTAAAGTTATAGAAAATTATTCCTTTGGGGACCCTGGGAAATTGAGGAAGAAAATAATTAGAAGTTAAATGAACTTAGAGGCTATCCTTAGAAAGGATAAAGGACATGAAATACCTCACTAACCGAGGATTTAAACCTCTCCAGGGATCAGTGAATCCCCAAATGAAATCTAAATCCAACTACCTGACAATTTCATTTTTAAAATGTGATGATAGTTTATATCTTTGTCCACACTGAACATATGCCCTTTTGCCTCAAGGACTTTTTGGAAGAGAAGAGTGACACAAAAAGCAACATGGACAAGGAATGAAAATTGCTTTGGACATTGCCCTTTGGACATCCAAACCCAAGAGATGCCAGGCTCTGACACTCTGTATTTCTTTCTTTGATCTGACTCTTCAAACACAATCCTTGTCCTGGCAAATTTCCCTAGTGTCCCTGGTAAGCTTCAAAGTAAACCACTGGTTGGCCCCAGTACCTCTACATTGGCATTCCCCCATTGTTTTTATGTATGAAAAAGAAAGGAAAAAAAAGAAAAGAAAAGAAAAGAAAACTCAATGGGCATTTTACATGTGTTTTTCATATTGTCCCTTAATCATTCAGTTTGAAAATAAATGGAAGAGGAATAAGAAGTTGAAGTACTTGGGTTGGAGTGAGAGCTTCAGACTCCTAGAAGCCAACATGAATGTGTAGAGCTTTTAATATAGTTCTGGAACATCTGCAGGGCAGCTGTCTTATGTAGACCAGGTTCACAATAACCTTTCATTACATGTCACCACGGAATGAGAAACAGACATGTGGGTGTGAGTGATGTGTGTGTGTATGTGTGCACGCACACACATGTGTGTAATTTGTAGGAAATCTAACTGATGTGGTTTAAATTGAAAACAATGAAAAAGAATTTGAACCTGTTTTTAAAATATGATTATAAACACTCCCCAGGGATATGCTGAGTAATTATTGAATTAATGACTCAGGAATGTTGTTTTTCTCTATATACGTTGAAAAACAGAAACTCAGTCAATTGTCTTCAAGGCAACATAAAACAACTAAATGATTCACATATCCAACCAAGCTGGAAGGCTTGGCTTACCAGAAAGATGAACCTTTCTGCATGCCTGCTCAAGGTCACATGGGATATCTCAGCAACCCTTCTCTCCCTCAGTCTTATTCTCACTGTAGCAGAGGCTCTCCACTCAAGAGCATATCCTGTGCTTTCATCCTACGTTCCAGCTGGTAGCCATTGAACTTGGTTACTTCTCCTGGTTCTCTCTTGCTGGTCACATGGCAAAGACAGCGCCCCCATAAATGCATCCTCTGTTTTATAATGATCAGAACCTTTCTTTAACTGTATTCTGTGGACATTTTCTATAAGAGTTAATTCTTATTCTATGAGAAGAGAATTTCATCATCTGATAAGTGTGGGAAATATCAAATTAAATAAGACTCCTTACTATAGGACTTCTCAAAGCCTTTAATTTGCCAGTGGATATTATATATCCAGAAGGGATAAAGCAGGTTTGGTCCAGTTGGATCTTTCTCTGGGGTTCAGACAACATTTTTAAAACTCATAAAATTATCTTGTGTGTACTTTTCCCTATCACTCAAAATATTTGAAAGTTTGAGTCAGCCCTCCATAACGATAGGGCAGGGAATTTTATTCACCTCTATAAAGTATCCTTCGTCCTCTACTTAAAGGACACTATGGAAAAAATGAGAATAAAACAGTTCACCTACGTTTGAGGAATCTGAAATATTAATACCCAACCTATTTCTGAAAATTTGCAATTCATTGTTGTGTTGTTCATGATGATTCTTTTTGAAATTCTTTTTCTTTTTCTTTCTTGTTTTATTCAACTGCTATCATTTGCTCTTATTAAAAAGTAAGAAAAATGTCTTTTGAAGGCTTCCCATTATCAGCTATGTCAAGAATGGCAGAGCATACCTAAGTAATGTCACCAAAATAAAAAGGAAAGTTACAAATCTACTAAATACTTAGACTATGAGTCAGTTGGGATCTGAGGGCCTTGAGTTGAACCAAGCAGGGCTGGAAATGACTAAAATAAAGGATATCCAGGCTAGTGATAGTAAATTATAGCCGGAAATGAAATTAAACACTTAAATTTAAGGTTTTCAAAATTTGTTTTGGGGTGTGTGTTTGTGTGTATGTGTGCATGTTATTGTGTAAAGGGCATAGGTTTGGAGGTAAGGTTTGCAATGGATAAAGATCCAAACAAGCTGGAAAATTTTAGTAAAATAAATGGTGAGTCGAAAGTGCATCCAGATGGAAAAATAGAAAATTAAAACTAAATTTAAAAACAACCTAAGGGATCCAAAGGTCTGCAAAAGGAATATTCTATGACTGGAGAACATGTTTAAGACATACGTAACTTCATCACTATGCAGATTGTACAATATTTCTTATGCAGCCCAATAAATGTGCCCAAAGATAGCATTTTAAGCTACACAGAAAATACCAAAGCCCAGACATATTCCCATGCCAGTCCCTGGGCAGGCTGGCCTAAGGCAAGATATTCTGGAATACCTGTTGGCTGGCAGACTTTCCTTGACTGCAGGCAGCATTTTGGGTCCAAACAAGCTTTTATTTCAGCCTCTCTGTTCCTTTCATATGGTAAAGAAGCAATCAAAGAATACTGGTTTTATTTTTTGAAGCATCGGTTTTGATAGACCTCAAAGGTTGGGGGGGATGGATGGGAGGAGGGAAGGGGAGTAATGTGTTTCACAGCTTCAAATCAAACTGTTGGAAAAATGTCCAAAAAGCAATTCAAAGTGAAAATATTTGCTTTCTGGCTAAACAGCCAGTAGTAGCTTTTTATTGCAAAATGGAATTAAATAGTGACGCTCATTTATACCAAAAAAGGGCAATCTACAAATAACTCAAATCTCAAAATAAAGGTATTGCCCAACAGACTAGGACATGATTCACTAAGGTCTTAACTTCAGCTTCTTCAATGGTTACCGCACATAGATTGGCGTGGGCTGGGGTTGTGATTAATAAAAGTCTAAATATTCTAAGTCTACACCCTACAAGGTCATGGCCAACACAATCTGTGTCTTTCACCTTGTTTATTAGACAGATGCTCTCTCTCCCTTATAATACTCTGGGATGCCAAAACCCATGTCTAGGCCATATACACTGATAACAACAGCAGAAACTTACACTGAGAGGTGTCTGGGTGGCTCAGGCCTTAAGTGTCTGCCTCAGGCTCAGGTCATGATCCCAGGGTATTGGGATCGAGTCCCGCATCGGGCTCCCCACTCGCCTGATTTCGTTCCCTCTCTTGCGCTCGCTCTCTCTCTCTCAATCTGTGTCAAATAAATAAATAAATAAATAAATAAATAAATAAATAAATACCTTAAAAAAAAAAAAAGGAGAGTCACACTGAAATTACCTTAAATGAGAGATGTTCCTATGAAACTGTTCTATTTAATGGCCAGTAGCTTTTTTTTTTTTTACAAAAAAGAGAGAAAAATAAATACAAAGTCATTAAGGCTTACAATAAGGAGATAGGAGTTGACTAAGAGAAAGATAGGAATAATAATAGTATTCACTCATTCATTCATTCGATAATGTATTGAATACCTACTGCACTGGGCACTGCAGATACAAAAAGAAGTAAATAATGATCACCTGATGAGGAAGACAGGGGTCAACAGATAGATCACTGAAGATGCTTGTGTGTAAAGACTGTTATCTCCCATCCAAATAGCATTTTAAAGATTTCAGAGCGCTTCAGCCACATTATCTCACTTGGTCCTCATAACATCCTTTAGACTAGAAATCAGGCAGGCAATACATGAGAATACAAAGTCAGAAAGGTTGAGTTTCTTTCCAACCTTCTGCTAGTGAGGGTGAGAATTAAGATTTGAGCTCTGGTCTTTTGTGACACCCTCTATCTATTTAGAAAACTAAAAGTAAGAAGTCCTTCGGGTTTAATCATTCCAACAATAGCTGTCTCTCTAGAAGTCCTCTCTTGTCCATAAATCTAAGCCATGATAAGTGGAATGATCCCAGCCTCTCTTAACTAAACATTAGATAAGAAAGACTTTCTCAGAGCAAGCATATCCCCGTGACCAGTAGTAAAAACCCCAGGAAGAATTTGGAAACCCAAATCTCAAACACTGCCTACTAATCCATCTGCTGAAGTCATATTTACTAAGAAGCTATTATGCTCCAAATGCTCTTCCAGGCATAAGGGCTACGAGACGAGTCGATGAAGACAGTCAAGCGGTCTACTTCCACAAGGAAGAAACAATAATCAAGACAACGAGTAAGGTAATTACAGTAACTAAGTGCTTTGAAAAACAATATAATGTGGCGATATGATAAAAAGTGGGGAGCGGGAGGGCCGGATGTTAGATCAGATGGTGAGGGGGTCTTCACTGAGAAAGTGCCATTTGAGTTGAGAAAGGAAGCTTCCGGCATAGAATCTGGAACAGAGCACTTTAGCCAGAAAGGAGCAGCAAGGGCAGAGGCTTGGGTGAGAATGAACTTAAAGCCCAGCATGGTAAACAAGGGGAAGCTGGTCCAAGAAGAGGTTAGAGGCCAGCTCTGGCAGGGCCCCGATGACTGCGGTAAAAAAGATGGGCTTTTTTTTTTTTTCTCCCTTAAATCCAGTGAGAATCCACTAGAGAATTTTAGTGAGGGAAATAAAGTAATCGGATTTCAGCAAGCTGATCAATGCAAAGAACCCCAGAAGCTCCAAATATAGGAAAAGATGCCCTTCAGGAAGAAGTTGGCTTCTGCCTGAGAAACGGAAATGTGTCTGAATAACTTGCACAAGCAAGGTGCGACGTTCACAGGTGCCACTCTGCTTACAGAGCCCTGCTATATGTACTCGTGGCTCCTGGCGGTTTATAGCATGGTCCTTGTGTAAAAGACTTCAGGCAACAGTGAAGAGTAAGGCCAGGGGTAGCCATCCTGGGCTTCCTGTGGCACTTATCACAGTTACAGAGGCAAGCTCACGGAGCTGAGTTAACGAGTTAACACACAGCAGGAGCACCCAGGCATTGTGGCTGGGATTGCTTCTTCCACGTTGTCTCCCGGGAAACAGACTCGGGGACCCAGTCCTTTTCTAATTTCCGCCATCAATGACCAGTGATTACCTAAATGGGATTTCTCAAGGATGTCTTCAGTGTATTGAGGATGGGATAGCAAGGATAAAGCATTTTTGAAGCATGAACTACCTTCCGTATAATCATCAACTATCTCACGTATTCGGCCTGTCATCTGTTACCCGTAAGCGGTTCCATACGCATTGGCTTGTATTTGAGACACAAGACTGTTCAGCCGTAGCATCCATTTGGTAACAGCAGGCACATGTTTTAAACATGCTTAATGTTATTGGCCTATAATGTCTTGCCACAGAGCATTCCTTTCTGTGAGTACAATGCTCTTTGTGAATACCACCTCATTAATCCTGGGAGAGGCAGCGACAATCACTCTCTCCACATTTTACCAGTAAGAAAACAGAACCACCGAGAGATTCAGAGCGAGCCAAGATGCTGTGCAACTACTTAATGGCAGGATGGTGGATGACGGGTTCTGCTTGAGCCGGTGCCTTTATGTCCTGGCCCACTCACCCTAGACCAACATGTCAAGCACTAATGGATGAACCACCTAACATCCGTCCTTAAACTTTATATCCTGGAGCCTTTCAACCAACCAGGATCTGTTCAGGCCACTGCTGTTACAGAAGCTACTTTCTTTATCAGGCAGGTTTCATGCCTTTGAGGCTTGAGCTCTAGTTTCCAACCACATTCACAAACAATAGGCACAGTCACGGAGGCTCTGAATTCAAGGCTATGGACTCTCGTCAGCATTTTTGTGGCTATCTTGGACACTCCTAGGGCTCTGGATGGACCAGGCATGTGGACTTAGCATAAGTCTCAGCTTTTAAACCAGCCAAAACAGCCCTGTAAAACTTAGAACTGGCCCATGGACTTGAGTTGTTTTAATTAATGTTGGGTTTTTAATAAGTTCTGTTTGTTAGCATTTTGCAATTTTAGAATTCCATACTTTATGTTTCAAAATGAAGTTAAATGTTAAGAGATTCTTTCCAGTCTTGAATATCTTAAATATGACTGTTGATGCCTATGGTGCCAAATTTCTAGTATGACTTTTTTCAGGTTTTGATCTCATGAGGACAGCTATCTTTTGTAGCTTGTGGAAAAGCAAAAGAAATGCATACAGAACACACCTGATCTGAATGTGACACCTGTGAATCTGACATCTGTGAGAAGCAAGGCACTTCTGTGCAAATTCCAATCATATGCAGGTTATTGTTTCTGTCATTTTTGCAGCATTACCATATCTTTAACATAATTATTATTTTTTTTCAGTAAGAGAGACAAAGAATTAGAAATCCCTATGTTGGATAAGAGTGATGAAAACCACTGAACTGGCCAAATTGATCTCCCTCTTGTTCTTCTCTTGTCCTCAAGAAATTAGTATCCAAAGCATTTCTCAGTCTACTCAACCATTTGGACCTAAGAACAGACAAAAAAAAAATTCATTGGTCCCTTATCACAGAAGTTCTATTCACATTGCTCCAAAGCCACAGGCATATCCTTATTTGAGTGTTCCTTTTTTATGGTATTAATCATTGAACTGCAAAAGAAGCACTTGATGCCAGGGCCTAAATTCTAGTACCTTAATGCTGTGCACAAATGCTTACAACTGTTTAACCCTCTCCAGGTACATTAGTCTTTAAAAACACTTAGGAGGGGCACCTGGGTGGCTCAGTTGTTAAGCCTCTGCCTTCAGCTCAGGTCATGATCCCGGGGTCCTGGGATCCAGCCCCATATTGGGCTCCCTGCTTGCCAGGAAGCCTGCTTCTCCCTCTCTCTTTCTCCCTGCTTGTGTTCCCTCTCTTGCTGTGTCTCTGTCAGATAAATAAAATCTTAAATAAATAAATAAACAAACAAATAAACAAACAAACTTAGGATAATCTTAAGCTAAAGAGAGAGTAGACAGAGTTGAGATAACCTTGATATAGTTTGCAAACATGTGCGTGCTTACAGCAAAATGGAAGCAATAAAATTGGACTCTATACCCAGGTCTTGTTTCTTCAAAAGTCTTTGAACTTGTTAGTCTCAGAATTACTAGCTTTCTGTCATGTTGCTTAGAACACTAAATGACCATGACCAATACACACTGACCTTCTCAGAAGTCTCTTCAGGGGAGGCCAGTTAGCTGCATTCAGGAAAAGGACTCATTTGAGGACACAAATGAGTAAAGAGTAATCCTCTCTCTTCCTTTACATTTTCCTCTTCTCATTCTACTTTCCACAAAACATTCAGGATGTTCAGAGGGCTGAGTGTTTAAGGTAGTCATCTTCAGGTCTAGCTTTATTTCCCAGATAAAATAGGGGTTTCTTAAAAACACTATTCTACCAGATTCTTAATACTTAAGATTCATTAGAGCAGAACAAAATATTATATCCGCAATGTGTGATGAGTCTTAAGATGTGACTTCCTCGGAAAAAGGAAATCTATGATTTAAAGTCAATCAACAGGGGCGACTGGGTGGCTCAGTTGGTTAAGCATCTATCTGCCTTCAGCTCAGGTCATGATCCCAGGGTCGTGGGATTGAGCCCCACATCAGGCTCCCCGTTCAGCCAGAAGCCTGCTTCTACTTCTCCCACTGCCCCTGCTTGTGCTCCCTCTCTTGCTGTGTCTCTCTGTCAAATAAATAAATAAAATCTTAAAAAAAAAAAAAAGTCAATCAACAATGTAAACAGTTGATATTAGAGAAAATGAGAGGGTCAGAAAACCTGGGGTTCAAGTCTTAATTCTACCACTTTCTAAATGTATGAATCTGGATGGGTTATATATCCTGAATATTAAGTTGTTTGCAAAAAATACAAAAGAGTTACCCTTGCAGAAATGTTACAAGAATTAGAGAGGATGAAACTCATGCACTAAACTAACCTAATTAATGTTGCCAAATCCAATGATCAATTTTCAGTTTTCATCTACTTTATCTACTAACAGAATTTGAGCTCATTGGCCCGCTCCTCATTCTTGAAACACTTTCTTTATTTGACCTCCTGGAAACCACAGTCTCCTGGGTTATTGTTTTCCTTCAGTTGGTGGATTCTTCTCAATCGTCTTTGCTGCTTCCTTCTCATTTTTCTGGCATCTTAACATTTCAGTGTTCCAGGGCTAAGGAGGAGGGATGCTCAGCATCCCTTCCAGAATAAAGTCAAGCTCCTCAACCATTCAGAATGAGCAACGGGTCGAAATCAGCTCAGGTGCAGGCAAAGAGTTGACCATACTGAGGAGAGGATGAGACTCTGCCCATAGGTAGATGCACGTTGAGCTCCAAAGGTTAAAAGAGTGGGATGTGTCCATATGGTCTAAATTATCTGGAATAATTCTCACTCTAGACAGTCCAACCCACATGGATAAGTATCATAGAGTAGACCTTCATTCAGTTAGGAGGTCTTAGATGCGTGTTACTGCTCCAGCCTGGAACCAACAACAAAAAATATTTCAAAGATTCTCTCTTACCAAAAGGATTTATGTTAAATTTACAGACGAAAAATTGGGGAACCAAATTTGGAATTGGAGTGGTAGCCTGGGCAAGAGGGTGAAGGCAGATGAGTCTGAGGGCTCCTAAACTAGATGTCCTTTGAGGTGGGACGATGAAGCTTGGAAACACATGGAATGTGTGTTGGGCAGCAGAAATGGGAAGGGGGGCGGTAATTGGTTTAGGTACTAGGTTTCTAATCCAAACATATTAATTCTTTTGATATACAGTCCTTCTACTCTGTCTTCCAGGAAGAACTCAGCTCTACAAGTTTTAAAACATTCCCAGGAAGCATTACCTCCATTTTTAAATTCCAGACAAATAAAGTGCAAGAGAGTAACAGGTCCAACAACAATAAAGAAACCAATATTCCACTTACTTTATGCCTACCACTTGAGAGTGATTTACATGTGCTATCTCCATTGATTCCCATCACAATAGGTATACATTAGTAGGACCCCCCATTTTATAATTAAGAAATCAAGGTTCAGAGAATAGTTAAGTCACTTGCCCAAAGTTGCTCAGCAAGTGGTCAAACCAAGATGCCCACAGGCAACCTGATTCCATGGCCTGCAGGCTTGCTCATACAACGCTGCTCTGTGTCCCCACTGGCTGAAGCAGAGCAGTGACGAGATCCCTGACAGCCACCCTTGCCATTGCCATGATGATCAGTGTGCTTCCTTTAACTATATAGGAACACTGCAAAGGGATAGATACATCATTCTGTTAAAGGTGTGTCCATTATGATGCAGTCATCGGCCCATTCAGAACTTCGATTGCCACAAATCACACATATAACTATTACCAAGCTCATCCCACCAAAGCCTGTTAAAGACCTGGCATTTCATCACTGAACTGTCTCCAAGGATGTCTCCAACAATTTATACCTGGTCCAAGGGCTGCATTTAATATCGGCAATTACAAGGAATGGATACCAAGTAAACTGTCCTTAAATCTCCTTATAATGCAACCAAACAAAACATGGACTTGACTGAGAGCTCCAGGACATTCGTTAAGAGCTATTGCCATTTGTTTTTGAGCTTCAAAGTTTAATAGCTGAATTGCTCAGCGTCACAAGAGAACAAAAAGACACCACAGCTGCTCAGCTTTGCCAAGTCTACAGACTCAAGATGAAAAGAATTAGACCATGTATTACAGTAATCAGGCCTCAAGCAAGTAAAAGCCCGGCTCAATGTTAAGAAGTTCCACCAAAGGGGCAACACACCTCCATGCTCTTGGTGACTGGACTTTTGGTATGAAAACATTTTGTAAGAGAGTAATAATATGTCACCAGCTGGGAAATGGTATTAACCTTTCTTTTTGCAAGGTTTGAATTTCACTGTTCATTCTTGCCTCTGAATTTGCTCCCCTTTCCACTAAACATTTCTTGTTCTCCCCTCTCCATACTCAAAAATATGGACCTAATTTATCCTCCTCTAAGGCTTCTGCAAGTTCATATTCAACACCCCCTAATGTAACAGAATACACTCACTCACACACATGTGCACGCGCGCACACACACACAGGCACTCACAAACCCATGCTTGCACTCAGATTTCATCTTGACTTGAGGCTCCTCCTACAGACAGAATGATATATTCTCATAGTGAGAAGACACTGTGAAAAGGTTATCTAGACCAATTATCAGTGGAAGAAACTAATTTGCCTCTGTTTGCTTCCTTAAATGGTCTTGCTGGGCTACAAGTGTGTTCTACCTGCCCACGTCTGCATAGGTGCTCAGCCGATGAAGAATATTGCTTTCATTTCTCTTATATTCCTGTCATCCTGATTTTGCACCACCTAGTAAGCTTCCAGCACAAAATATTTTTTTAAGATTTTTTTTTTTTTTATTTAAGAGAGAGAAAGAACATGAGCAGGGCGAGGAGCAGGAGGAGACTCGCTGCTGAGCGTGGAGCCTGACCCAAGGCTCTACCCCAGGACTCCGAGATCATGACCTTGAGCTGAAGGTAGATGCTTAACTGACAAGAGCCACCCAGGTGCCCCCAAAATAAATATTTCTCTCTACCTATTGAGAAATGAAGAGAGGGATGACCAGGCCAAGGTTCTGCTTGGTCTCCCTCCCCTGTTCCTCCACACCCACCAAAGCCTCTCCCTGTATTTCCACTCAGGCGTGCTTCTGCTTCCCAAAACCACAGCTCCAAGTCCATCTAGGAGGAAGCTGGCATTAAAATGTACGGGTGACAAGAGATCAGACTGTTCCACGTTGGCCCAGATGCATGGTGAGGCAGTAGAGGGCACTATGGATTCACGCCTATGACATTCTCAAATAAACACACAGGAAAGAGGAAGTGGTTAAGTCTCAGGTTGCTACTTTGTAGTGGGTGTCTTGTCCATTCCTATTGCTGCCATGATTCCCTCTTTAAATAGTCTTTCCACAGGTTTGTTTTTTCCTACATCAAAACTTCTCAAAAGTTCATACTAATTATTGCAGTTGGTGCAAAGGATTCAATAAATCAGATATTATTTTAAAAACAACAGTCCACAAAGCCAGAAGTTAGGGTGCAGTCCTTGGCTTCTAAATTTAACTGGCTGCCAGGTCCCAAAGATTATATTCCCACATTCTCTCTCGGATTCATTGCTGCTTACTTAGGACAGGAACATCCCCTGAGCAAGAGTGCCCAGCTGCGGAAACTGATGAGGCCAACATCCAGTCAGTCCCTGCTGGCCTGGCTAGGTGCCTCTGCATTTGCCCACAGCAAATGTGTCTTTTGTGTCTTTCTCTTCTCTGCAAAATGGTCCCACACAGACCAGCACGGACCTGCTCCAACCATCCTGACTGTAGCGGCCTTCTGCCCAGCTCAGTTTTCACACTGACCACTGTGATAATCTCCTATACCTCTGGGGTTGATCTGAATTGAGTTCCACATGCACGCACACGCACACACACACATATACATATTCATAACAGCACAAATTATACACAGATTTACAAATACCAAAATCCAAAGTAACAACATTAATTGAATGTAACCAGAACCCAACTCTTTCACTGAAACTGAACCTCTTCTGCTCTAACTAGGATGCAGAATTAGCACCTACATTGTAGGATCGCTCTAGTTTGGCACTAAATATACCATGGATTATGTGATGATCCACTAGCCAATTATTTTTCCTCTATTTAAAAGTTCCCTCGAAACTGTGAAATCACTTGGCTTTTATTAAATATACCTCTGTTCCTGTCTCATGACGTCACATCAGTTAAGATAATACTACTGAGAACAAAAGGGATCTTACGTTCAAATGTGTCCTTGAACTTAAAGAAATATTGTGATAGTACTCAGGTAATAAAATAATCATCCAAATAATTCAGAATATCCTTGTATTTTTAAAATAAAAGCAAAAATTACACAAGCCAATTTAAAAAATAGAGCCCAAAGAGGATAGATGGACCATTGTCACTTCTGAATTTTTATATCAAATGACACCAAGCTAAATTCAACTCTATCCTTACAGATTTTAATATTAACTGGCTACAGAAGGACTCGAGTTTAGAAAACACTACTTCTCATCCATGGCTTTGGGCTCTCCTATCAGCACATAAGGGAAGGGATATATTCTCAGTGGGAAATAAGTAACTATTATTTTTCCCACTGAACTATATGTGCCACTAAAAAATATGAAATGTCATATAAAAACAAGACATTCTTACTGTTATTGTTGGGATACTCAAATGGAAGTTTAGCGAACTACAGCCTGGGGCTAAATCCATTCTTTGCCTTTTTTTTTTTTTTTTGCTGCTTCTCTCCTGCCAGAGAGCTAAGAATAGTTTTCACATTATTTACGTGTCGTAAAAAGGAAAAAATGAGGACTAAATTACAGAGATGGTATTGTGGTTCACAAAGCCTAACATATTTGCTATCCCGTGCTGCAGAGAAAAAGTTTTCCAGCACCTGAACTAGCTAACACCCTCGGAAAGAAGATCACTAGTGAGACAGCACAGAACAAGTGATTCAGGATTTCTCTGTTAAGTTGTTGTTAAGAAGGAGTCATCAGAAATAAGATGAAGGGAGATATTTTACCATCCATGAGGGTTTCTGTTTCTGGACCTCTGCATAGTAAGTGGTCATCGGTGACGGTCTATGTAGAACATCTTGCATCCAGTCAAGTCTAGGGTGTGTAACGGGCCAGCATCTGATGGGACCAATGACTTTATTTTGTTCATGGCTTCCCTCCTTGAACTACTTGCCTCCATCTAACTCAAATTCTGTTACCCAAACTGTTCCTGAGGGCTCAGCACAGGGCTTGATCTCACAACCCTGGGATTATGACAGGAGCTGAAATCAAGAGGCTGACGCTTACCCGGTTGAGTCACCTACGTGCCCCAGGAACACTGGAGCTCTAAGGCAACCTGAGACAGTGTCTCTTAACTGAGAGCCAGAAACCCCCATCACAATGTTTCTCAGGATTTAGTCCAGCTCATTGAACAGAATTTTCTTGGGTGCTTGTTAAAATTCAGAATCTTACGGCCAACTTCTTAATATCTAACGAATCAGAATTTCTGGGAATGGAGTCCCAGTATTATTCTTATGTGTACTGAAGTTTCAGAAGCAATCCATGGCCTATGCATGGCATTCAGGGAATTTTTTTTTACCCACTGAAATTATGTGCAAGAATTCTCTGTGATGGTTCATATTGCATTTTTGTACAATGATCGTGTTACCCATAATAAAATTCTCAAAGCAGTTCATGGCTCAAAATGATTTTTTTTTAAAACTGGTTTAAAGGAAGTAGGGTTGATTTTGAATACCAAGCTGAAATTTCTCATACACCCATTTCTTGATCAACTGACAAATCCTAGAAGGACAATTTTTATTCTTGCTCATAGGTCAGACAGCTCTTCACAGATGCAAGCAACTCAGAGCCCCCCAACATTTCTATTTTACCCAAAAAAGCAGCTTCAGGGGGTACCTGGGTGGCTCAGTCATTAAGTGTCTACCTTCAGCTCAGGTCATGATCCCAGGGTCCTGGGATCAAGTCCTGAATTGGACTCCTTGCTCTGCAGGAAGCCTGCCTCTCCCTCTCCCACTCCCCCTAGTTGTGTTCTCTCTCTTGCTCTGTCTCTCTCTGTCATATAAACAAAGAAAATCTTGGGGTGCCTGGATGGCTCAGTGGGTTAAAGCCTCTGCCTTCCACTCGGGTTGTGATCCCAGGGTTCTGGGATGGAGCCCTGCATCGGGCTCTCTTTCCAGCAGGGAGCCTGCTTCCCCCTCCCTCTTTGCCTGCTTCTCTGCCTACTTGTGATCTCTCTCTCTCTCTCTCTCTCTCTCTGTGTCAAATAAATAAATAAAATCTTAAAAAAAAAAAAAAACAGCTTCAGTAAATTTTCTTTGCGATAAGATTTCCTCTGGGATGCACCTGGGTCTGACCTTACTGTTCTCTATTCTAAAATCACTTGCATTCAATGAGAGTTTGTTCACATCGAGGAGCCACCGAGTTCCTCATAGACTACAAGAAGCCCCATCAGCTTCCCCATCAGCTTCAAACACATATAGGAAAACACAGCTAGGTAGGGAAGGTGTTTGATAGCTCAGCAATTACCCTCTGTAATCAGGCCACTCATTTTACCTCCTTGCTTCAGTTCCTCTTTAGTTAAAAAGAATTTTTTTTTTTTAGGATTTTTTTTTTAAAGATTTTATTTATTTGACACAGAGAGAGAGAGCAATCACAAGTAGGCAGTCAGGCAGAGAGAGAGGGAGAAGCAGGCTCCCCGCTGAGCAGAGAGCCCGATGGGGGGCTCGATCCCAGGACCACTGAGATCATGACCTGAGCCGAAGGCAGAGGCTTTAACCCACTGAGCCACCCAGGTGCCCCTAGGATTTTTTTTTTATTTGAGAGACAAACAGCACGCGCAGGGGAGGGAATGGCAGAGGGGAGACAGAGAGAGAATCTTAAGCAAATTTAAGCTGAGCACAGAGTCTCAGTGGAGGCTTGATCCCTTGACCCTGAGATCACAAACTTGTGACCTGAAAACCAAGAGGCTGAAACCAAGAGGCAGATGTCCAACAGACTGCACCACCCAAGTGCCCCAGGAAATTTATTTTTCTTTTTTTAACATCTCGGGATTCTGCACCCAATTCCAACGTGTCCGCTTTTTTCTACACCATCAAGCAGTACTTGGGACGCCAGCCGAGTGCCCGACAGTTCAACTCAATTCTGACACTATCTACTCGGAAATAACATCAGATTCCACAAGTTAAGGGCTCAGTCCCACAAGACTGCTCCTCCTCCTGCACTTCGGGGGCCAGTCGCTAGTCCAAGTTGTTACCTGTGCTTCTGACCCAAAGGCTATGTAGATCAGAGGCTCCAACCACCCTCCCCGGGTTTCATTAATTTGCTCGGGTGGCCCACAGAACCCAAAGAAACAATTTACTTACTAGATTACAGGTTTATTTAAAAAGATATAACTCAGGAATAGCCAGATGGAAGAGCCGCATAGGGCAAGGGAGGGAGGAAGGAAGAGCTGTCAAGCTCTCTCCAGGCGCTCTGCTCTCCCTGCATCTCCACGTACTTAACAACCCGGAAGCTCTGGAACCCTGTCCTTTTGGGGTTTTATGGAGGCTTCATTACACAGGCATGACTGGCTCAATCCTTAGCCACTGGTGACTGAACTCCATCTCTAGCCCCTTGCCCCTCGCTGGAAGTGCGGTAGGGGTGGGAATGAAAGTTCCAACCTTCTAAACACACTGCTGGTTTCCCGGGCAACTGGCACCCATCCAGAGGAAGTCACTTCGTTAACATAACAACAGACACCTTTATCACTCTCCTCCCAGGAAAACTGCGGATTTAGGAGCTCCGTGCCAGGAACCTGGAGGAAGGCCGCCTATCAATCTCTTATTTTAAATCACAATAACACACATTCTTACTCTACTTACCTCCCAAAGTTTAACAAAAATGACAATATGGAGGCGAGAAAGGTAGAGACTGTTAGTGTCTACCTAACTCCTTCACTTCGTTAAAGAAGATAGCAAGGCTCAGAGAGCTCAAGGGACCTGTAAAAAAAAGTTCTTAGCTTGACAAAACTGCAAGGACTGTCACTCACATTGTCTCACTGATCCTACCAGCTAAGACTCTCCAGGGAGACACAGGCCAGCTGGTTTTGGTAGATCCTTTGGTTCTTAATCCAGTGCTTTTTCCACTTCACCAACCTGGCTCAAAAAGGAGTGATAAATGTGAAATTTCTTTGAAAAAACAAAAGGGAATTATAAATATAATGCACTATTATGACTATCTCACCCACAATTCTGAATATGACTCTTGTTTGCAAATGGAAACAAAGAATCATTAGCCACATGGCGTCATAAACAGAACACCAGGCTAGTAATCAGCACTGCCCTAGAGGTGTCCATTTCTCAAAAGCAAAGGCCACTTTTGTCCTAAATGGAAATTGATTCAGTTATTCATGCACACAATTATCTAATCCAAGGAATTATCTAATCTTTTAAAACTTGATTTTTCATAACCAGTCTTCCTATCCACAAACTTGCCTTGGAGGGCCTTTTATGATATTTGCTTGAGGTAATACCAAATTTTCTCCAGAATATTTCCACCGGGCAATGTCTATTGGTTGGAAAAGAATTGAGGCTGAGGTGGCATGTAAAATAGTCCAAAAATAATGAAATGTAGATAAACAAAATCCGACCTTACACAAAATCCGACCTCTCATTCATTGAGAAGCTGAGAAGTTTATATTCCTGATTTAACATGTATGTCAAAGGAACCATCTCTAAAGTCAAACAAGTCTGTTTTGAAGCCAAACAAAATTGAGAAAGGAAGAAAAGCCCTTGGCAAAATTCAAAATTCCAGCTACTCAAAATAGGGTATTAACTTATTAGTCATGTGGGAAGCACTGAATATATTTACTGCTATCATCTTCCCATAAGGCTTTTCCACAAGTTGAGACTGGGAAATGTACACAGGAAAGAATAACAAAAAACAAGCATAGAGACTATTAGTCTTATAAATTCCATGAGGTTCTCAAATAGAGGATGTAGGAACATACTTTCCAAACCAGTGTGTGTCACAAGAAACAGTTAATATTAAAATGAAGTTGAATATTTGAGTGGTTGAAAGGGTCCACTGTATATATTCTCCACTAATATCCTTAAAAATCTATTGTTATTTTTTTTAAAGACTTTATTTATTTATTTGACAGGGAGAGATCACAAGTAGGCAGAGAGGCAGGCAGAGAGAGAGGGGGAAGCAGGCTCCCTGCTGAGCAGAGAGCCGATGTGGGGCTCCATCTCAGGACCCTGAGAACATGACCTGAGCCGAAGGCAGAGGCTTTAACCCACCGAGCCACCCAGGCGCCCCAATCTATTGTTATTTTGAGAATGATTATCAGAAATCACTCTGCTTCCTTATCTTCCTCCTCTTCACTGTTACCCAACTATAGATCTTCTTAAAATATACTTCAAAAGACAAGCAAAAAAAGGAAAACATTTGAAGATTTGCATTCTTCTCCTCCCTTCTTCTGACATAACTGAGTTGATTATATCATTATGAAAATTCAAAATTAATAACAGACTTGTGTGTTAACTCACAAAGTTAATCCAAATCTAATCTATCCCTGAAAACCTGCTAGTGAATTTTGTATAGTAGGACCCTATGTTTCATTATTTTAAAGTGGGATAAAGCTGCTCATTGTGTTCTCAACCCTTCCAAAAATTCCAACCAATTTCCCCAAATATCACTAAAAACACTGTGCAGTAATCTACCTATAATTCACCAATTGTCTAATTTTTTGATACTTACTATCCTCCTTGGTGGGTATTTTTATGGGCCAGACCCAACAGTACTGTGTAGTTTCAAATATGATTACACTTTCCTTCTATGCAATCAGAATTGCAATTGCAGAAATGCAATATGAATTTCCTTCAATGCAACAAGTACAGAGCTTAGGTTGGTTTTTCCCCCTAAATGGAATGAATCTAATATCTCTTTTATTTGATTTTCAGTTCCTGCCATAATTGTTTTGGAAGGCATACTAATGGGATCCACAATTGGGGACCTTCACGTATTGGTTTAACAAAAGTAGTCATTAACTGTATCTCAGTAAGTCAGAACACTGAAAAACCAAAGTCAATCTGAGAGCCTCCAACTCATGCCTCATGAGATCTCTGCTCAGCGTGAAGCACCAGTTAATGTTGGTCAACTGGAACCCAATAGGGAAAAGAAGGAACTCGTGCAGACTCTGGATATGGAGAAGGGGGGCTTAGACTAAACATCTGAATGTATCCTGATTGCTAAAACGACCTCTGACCTATCTCTCTAAAGATCATACCTTGCAGGGAGATATCCAAACCCTGAAGCAAGGAATTCGGGGGGGGGGGGGGCGGGGGGGGGGGCGGGAAGCTAAGCTAAGCCAGAAATTTGGTGCCATTTGAATTTATGAGTGAAAAATGCAATGGTTTCTCCAGAGCATTTTCACATAGTTTGTGACATGGTTCCTTAGCTTAGCTTATTTTTGGCTTGGGTGACCCAGACTTAAGGAAGAGCTCACCAGGGGCTCAGTCACAGATGGGCACTTAGGAAAATGCCTGCATATTTACTGACTTCCTGCCAAGTCGGGATTCCCAGTACCAAAAACAGGGCTCCAAGTGACTCATTCATCTAAAATCTAGCTCTTGGGATTTCCCAGAGGATCACAGAGCCCCCAGCATGGCAGAGCTTGAGAATCTACCCTGATAGGTGCACAGCTCTGACCCCCATCCCTTCCATGTGAAAAGCACTAATCAGGCTGTTTCTGTGTCTCGCACTGGAATCTATTCCTATCTGCCCTCTCTCATCTAGACTTTGAGAAGATACCAGGAAGTGACCTGCATCTGCCCTTGGGAGGAAGACATGTGCATAAATGTCAACTGAACATTTGCTAGAAGAGCTGATTTAAGGAATCTTGGGCTGTATGCAAAAAGATAGCTGGAAGGCGAAAGATAAAGTCTTCCAAGCGGTTTGTAAACACAAACTACTTAAATTACAAAAAGTTCTGCAGCCTGACGTGGTCTGTGGAGAGGGACATAACGCTGCCTAAATGGAGAACAGGTGATGAGAAATCCCTTCTAAACCCCTTTCCCTAAGCGCAGAGGAACCTTAAACTTGTCTGCATTGTACGTAACTCACCTCAAGAATGCACAAAGCAGCTATGCCATACTGCCCACGTCTATAGCAGGGAATGGCTCTTTACTACTTTGAGGAGCCTCATTTTGATCACAGTGGTGTTCGTATAACCTGAGTATACTCAAAAATTGTCCCAGATAAGCCTTGCTTTTTTGGAATGAGTTCTATCCGCTGCCTTAGAGCTGTACGGAGACTAGGTACCGTGCGCTGCTTTCTCTCAGTACCTCTCCACCCATGTTCTGGGGGTGCCATTTAGGACAGAGCATCAGACCCATGTCCAGTGCTGTAGGAACACATGATGCGCCTCAGTTACTCATGATGGGAACATGACTATTAAACCCAAGAGAGACCATGTGTGTACATGCATGTGTGTGTGCATGCGCATGTGTGTGTGTGTGTGTGTGTGTGTGTGTGTGTGTGACCATTCTGAACACGTTGCAATAAGTGTCTTAGAATAGGAAAAAGCACTAGCTGTGTGGTCTTAGGCAAATTTCCTAACTTCTAAGTTTGTGCTTCCTTATACATGAAGTGGCAATAATACCATTTACCTTAGAGGAATTGTGTAAACTTTAGGGATACTACACATGAAGTGTGGGGAACTTAAGAGAAACTCAAAAAATAATTGTATTCTTATTATGATTAGTAAGTTGGAAAACAATTGTTCCACACACTGGCTTTTTTAACCAGTATTTTCTCTTTAGAAACATCACAGGGAAACCATTCCTGACCTCAGGTTCTCTCCCATTCCTTGAGGAATTCTCTGATCAAAGGCTCAAGGCAATCCCTTTGTGAAGAGGAGAGGTGGGCTTCCAAGAGCAGGGTGTCTCTGGGCCATTTTTTAGTCAATGAGGGTTATTGTAGTGAAACTTTTCTCAGGAAATAACAACCAAAGGGTGATTCTAGCAATACCTCTCCTTAAGAGGCAAAAGCAAACTCTCACTGACTTTTAATTTAAGTAAAACTGAGGGGCACCTGGGTGGCTCAGTTGGTTAAGAGTCTGACTCCTGGTTTCTGCTCGAGTCATGATCTCAGGGTCGTGAGATCGAGCCTCCTGTTGGCCTCAGCGCTTGAGATACTTTTCCCCTCCCTCTCCCTTTCCTCCTGCTATTCCCCCCTACACATGTGCGGTTTACGCATTCTCTCTCTCAAATACATACATACAGAAGTCTTTAAAAAAATAGGAAATAAAAGAGATGATATGAATGTATTAGTCAGGGTTCTCTAGAGCAACAGAACTAACAGGATATGGACAGATACAAAAGAGATTTACTATGGGAATTGACTCATGTGATTATGGAGGCCAAGACGTCTACAGTACATGGTCTGTAAGCTGGTGAACCAGGAAAGCCGGTAGTATAATTCAGTCCCCACTGAAGGCCTGAGAATCAGGGGGAATCAGATGGTGTAACTCCTAGTCTGAGGCTGATGGCCCAAGAACCAGGAGTTTCCATGTCCAAGGGCAGGAGAAGGTAAATGTCCCTGCTCAAAAAGAGAAAGAAAATCAACGGATTGGATGATGCCAGCCCACGCTGGTGAGGGTAGATCCTCTTTACTCAGTCTACTGACTCAAATGCTAATCTCTTCCAGAAACTCCCTCACAGACAAACCCAGAGAGAATGCTTTACCAGCTATCTGGATATCCCTTAGCCCAGTCAAGTTGGCACATAAACATTAACCTTCGTAATAGGAATAACTTAGCACCAACTGCATAATAAGTACTCAGTTAATAGTGATCACGGTAATTGTTTGTAGGGCCATCTTTAGCCTTCAGTTCCAAACAGTTCAGTTTGTTGATTACAAATTCCCAGGGACTGCCCAGGGTCTGATTGCAGATAAAGATCTCTTCTTTGGTCTCTCTCTCTCTCTCTCTCTCTCAAAGGGTTAATATAAGCTTTTAGTAAAATGAATAGCTCTTAATGATCGTAATACATCCAAGGAGCAGCAGACGTAAGTGTCCAGATAATGAAGGAAACTGTTAAAGGGCCTTGAAAGACGTGATTAGATTATCACAAGGCAAAAATGTTATTCAAAACTGAAATCTAAGTTTCTCCACCCAGTGGCTCCCCAGCCTCCAAACATTACTAGGCTTATAAATATTGTAGACTGACTGATGAATATGTGAAAATATTAGCCTCCACTACGCTATTTAAACTGTTGAATTATTTTGTTAATACCTAAGAATGAGGCATTGATTCATGAAATTCTGTTAGATAATCTGAGTGTAACCAATGTCATAACTCCAAATCCAACAAGATACATCTGCTTTGTTCCTAAGAATATATTCCCACACCAAAATGCCCAGTATTCACTTCTCACCTCTGCCTTCCTGAAATTCCCTTTTTGGTGGCCACAGCTGCTTTTCTGCTTGCCCAAACCGGACTATAAAGGACTGTTCTTTCTCTCAAAAAGCCAGTCTGGGTTCTCTTACTCCTCTCCCCTCATGCTTTGCGTCTGCCTCCCGTCAGGTGTATCCTTCCAAGGAGAGCGGCTTGGAAAACCGTAGAGAATAAATGCCTTTGGTTGTATTACCTGCCAAGACAATCTGAATTTTACATCTGGAGTACCTTTTCCAGACCCACCTTTCCTACATACCATGAGGAACAATAATCGTTTTTGAGTCATGCAAAGAGTAATAATGTGAGGAATTTTTTAAATTTCAGAAGCAGAAAATTTTATTAATGGGTGAATGTGTTCACAATCTTCTCCTCCTTCCCAATGAGTGGTGGTATTTTTTTTCCTCCAATTGTTTTTTTTAACCACACTTAATTCTACCTATTCTAAGTTAATTGGCCCCAGTCCACAGAAAGCAAGTTATTAAATAAAAATATTTTTTATAAACTTTCATAAGTAATTTTTAAAAGCATGTTGAATCTTAATTTCCTCTCTGAAAATTCCGCTCCTCTCCTGTTCTCTCCCCCATCTCAGTGATTCCATTCCTATACTACATCAAAGGCTGCCTTCTTATTTACCTCCTTTCTCAAGAGAAGGGCACCCCCTCCTTACTGGATCTCGTACTGAATTTCTTCTTAGATCTTCAAGGAAGAGATAGATCAAATTCACTTATGAACATTTCCTGAGGCTCCTTGGAAGAAATTGCTTCATAACCTCACAACAACAATCCTGAAGTTTTACTTTTTAATCCTTCTCAAGGTTTGTCTGCACACTGCTAGATTTCTCTCAGATGATGTCTAGCGTGCTCTCTTCCCACATGCTATATTATTTTGAAAGAACTCAGATATTTCAAAAGAGAGAATGACAGGCAAGAGGCCCAGATTTGAGCACAGCATAGCTCTATGTTTCTCATTCTCACCCAAACCCTGAATCAATGAGTTATTCTCACCCAAACCCTGAATCAATGAGTTCTTCTCTCTGCTCAATTTACTTCATCCATTATGGCTAGGTGGTGGGGTGCTTTGATCCCCAGTCCCAGGACAGCAGGTCATAATAGAAATACCTCTGCCAAGAAATACTGATACACAGGGAAAACTCAGGACAAGGCAGGCAAAGCCCCCCTGAGATGAGGCAAAGGAATTTTTTGGCTCCAGCCTTACTGTATACAAAGTAGGTCAAGAAAGCGATGTGAACTTTCAAGACAGAAAAGAAAATATGTTTACATGAGTTCGTGACATGGCTACCAAGAGCAGCGTGAGGCTGCAGAGGGGAGAGGCAGCATTTCGAAGCCTGAATTTTTAACTGGTCCCCCCTGGAAGCTATCAGATAACCGAGAACTAGGAAGGTGCACAGGGAAAAGACTCGTCTGTTCTGACAGAAGAAAGAGAAAGGACAATTCTAGGTACTTGCCCCAGATTTGGAAACAAGCCTTTAATACAGGGGGACAAAGGCATTTCAGTTTGCAATAGGGATTCATTCTCTCTCAATCTCCGTCCGTACGTGGCCATCAACAGGGGGCTGGATACAGTTTCCCTGGCCTCAGTCTGAGAAGTCCCTTACAGGTAAGTCACTGCATTCAACAGTATAGTTACCTGGACAACTGAGGTATGGAAAACAGACTTGAAGTTGAGATAAAGTTCCAACAGAGGTTCCCATTGTTCGCTCATTTAGTGTCCACCGGCATGCACGCAGCAGTTCGGATTACATACAGATTTCCATTCTAAGTAAGCCCCTAATTAAAAATAAAGCCCTCCCTCCATCTGCTCCTCTCTCACAAACCCTCTTTTCCCCTTTGGGCTCTACTTTCTCAAGCTTGGTCCGCACTCGCATGTGGATTACCCTGGAAAGTCTGAAGCACTTTGACTATGGGGAAGGCTGGGAGAATGCGCTTCTTTTTTTACTAGGATTCTTTTTTTAAAAGATCAGACTTTGAGGGCACCTGGGAAGTTCAGTCGGTTAAGTGTCTGTCTTTGGCTCAGGTCATGATCCCAGGGTCTTGGGCTCGAGCTCTGCATCAGGCTCCCTGCTCAGTGGAGAGCCTGCTTCTCCCTCTGCCTGCTGCTCTGTCTACTTGGATTCTCTCTGTATCTATCTGTCAAATAAATAAATAAATAAGTAAATACCTAAAAAAAAAAAAAGATCAGACTTTGAAAATAGATAAGGCGAAAATAATTGCAGGTGCCTACTTATACACACTGAATGTTGCCAGTTCGAAAGAACAGCTAAAGAGCTGCACAAAGCTCAACTAAACAGGAAGGCTCAAAACAGAACTTGACGCAGATTCTATTACATTTGTAATTGCAACATGACCAGTAGGACTCGAGAGTGTGAAAAGGTCATTGCTCAATCTTGCAATGCTGCAGACTGTGTATGAGGCAGGGGGGAATGTGTGAAAACTATGGGGCAACTCCAAAAGGTGTAGGGAGAAGCAGTTTTTGTCCCATCCTTAGAGAGAAGACTGTCGTTGAAATGGTCCTGGGATTGCAGAAATACAAATTTGCACAATACCACAATGACACAGCTTGGATAAGAGGGGTTTCCCCTTTCCTTCTCTGCAATTTGTTAACTTTCTATGCAACTCGTTAAAAACTCAAATATGGAAAACAATCTTTAAAATACGATTTCTAAAATTCTCAAATTCTCTACTTCACTCCTCTGTCCTCCCTACCCTACCTTATCCTCAGAGTAGAATAAGACAAACATTGACGGTACAGGTAGCTTCCCTTGTGGACATGTGACATGATACATATAAGTACAGAGCAACTGACCACTGAAAATATTTCCACAACATTGCACACACCTGCTTCTCCTTTTGTACTTCTCTCCTCAAGCTCAACCATGTTGACCTTTTCAGGTGCTCCTCCTGGAAAAGTCGTACACATTCTGAGAATGGGTCAAGCTACCTTTTTGTGCACTTAACTTGACAAATGCTACGCTTATGGTGACCTCTGAGAGCAGAACTCCACGGGAGGGGACAGAGCAGGTTTCCCTTAACTCAGTCCCTCAGACTCTCAGAGGCCAGTGCTGGGCTCAGCATTAGATTCCGTTTCAAGAGTAAAACCACCAGGCATGCTAACTGGAATGGTGCCAGTTTCAGGTGTCCCTGCCCATGCTGTCCTAGGCAGGCCTCCCTGGAGGTGACACTACCATCTGACTCCCTGGACTGTGGTCCTTGACTTGCCGCGACCAGTGATATAGGAGTGTGTGCATTCCCACACTGCGGCTAAAACGCCAGCCCGTGAATACCACTCTCATCTTGGCCCCAAACACTCTGAACGTGGGCAGACCAGAGAAGACAGATCCCTCATCTCTGAAGGTTTAGGATCTATCCCTTCTCCAGCATCGACTGATCGAAAATAGTCACTGTACCCTCAAGGGAATAAATTGCAAGCACTAAGTACCTTTTGGGAAAAACATGTATTTTCCTACCTTGAGTTCTTGAAGTTGGCAATGCATTTATTGCATGGAGTCCCAGCTCATCCCAACCCCGCTCAAAGACAGCAAATAAATATGAATGTTGCTTGCATCACTTAGAGCTACCCGCCCATCTAGACTGGTTTCATGGCAGACATGGTCAATGCCAGAGTGAGGGTTAATAGGACAACCAGGACTTCTCAAGACATAGGTTACAGGATATGGAAATGTAAAACCAGAAACAAGGAGTAATGGCCCCAGAAGTCTTTACTTTACAGTCCTTCAATCAAAGAGTTGAGTTTTCAAAGGTCTTTGTGGGAAACTTTGAGTCAATGGTTGGGTACACATAAGTCCGTGTATGAATGGGTAAAGGTGTTCTACCTAAATGCTGAATGAAATGGATATTTAGACGAAATGGAGTTGATATGTGTGTGTACCTATTGCTTTCATTCAAATAAAAGAGATAAAACCAACTATCAAATATAATCTTTGAGTCTTATTATCCATCTGCTCTTTTATTTTTTGGCCAAGTTGTCAACAGCCCATCAGTCAGACTGGGCCTCAGTTTTGCTAAGACTCTTGCAGCTGTACAGAGCAGCCTTTGCTGACTCCGAGCTTCGGTCTACACAGCATCCTACTCCAGGACTTTATCCCCCACACCAGATTCAACCCTTTCTGCAAAATTCCCATTCAAGTCCACTTGTAGGATGGCTTCCCTAACTCTGTAAGGTCCAGATCAGATGACAGTTACATGCGTTTCCTGCTCTGGGATTTACAAAGGGGTTTCCCATGAAGCCCCAGCAAAGCAGTATAACCCACTCACTGCATATTTCACATGTGAAACATATGACTATGCAACTCACTCTTGTCGAGAAAATAGGGTAAAGGTTAGGACATGAAATTATCCCTTTCCTTCTTTAACAATGGCTGATACAAGTATGGTTACCATGGAGGGAAACATGGCTGGTGAAAGACAACAGACTGAGGCTCCTTGCTTGCTGGTCCTTGTTCGGGAATTAACTGGTTTTTTGACCGTGAACAAGTCACCTCATCTCTGTGAGCCTTCATTTCCTTATGGGTTATAACATGATGAGTGGGATGTATGATGCCTCAGTCCCTACCAGCTCTAAAGTTGTATGGAGACATTCATTCATGCATTCGTTCTTTCATTCCAGAAGCATTTACTGAGCACCACTGGTGTGTCTGTCCCTGTGCCGGGGTTCTGGGAATACAGCTAGGAAAACACCAATACAGCAGTCTCTCTGATATCATGCGGCTCACAATCTGGCTGGCATCTAACAGTGGCGAGCACGTGCCTAACAGATAACGACTCAAGTATAATGGCAGTTAAATTCTCACTGAGGCCACGTAGAAAGCAGGAGGTTCTGAGCAGCAGGCAGCTCTCCCCCAAGTATTCATACAAGGATCCAAGATTTTTCCACCTTGGGGATCGGCCATAGTCAATGCTCAGCTGTTCAGGCTGCCATGGTTACCTGCATGGCTCCACTGGGTGAGGTAGGGCAAGCTGGAGCAGGGAGCAGGGCTTCCTGCAGGAGGCGCTTTGGGTAGTTCGTGCAACCATCACCGGTTACACAGTCATAGGGCCTCCCCTCACTGCAGGGAAGACTGGGAAGGGGCCCAGGAATCCAGAAATCTGGTCATGTGCCCAGGAAGAACAGTTTTCATCAACAGCCAATCAAATCATTTTCTGCCAGGAGGTGAGGTGAGCAGAGGAAACATGAAGAAAAGCAGATCCTACAGCAGCAGAATTCAGGGAAGGCAGAATTCACCAAAAGGCAGAGAGGAAGGAAGAACAAACAAAACCCAGAACAAGTCAAAGCAGTAACAGGCCACCAAGTGATCTGTGGGGGCATCTCCTGATCTCCTGAGGCCCCATCGCACGAACGGCAACAAGTCAGAGGAATCTTTTGGAGGACAGTGAGTCACCTGAGAATAGACAGTGACACACGGCAGCTGAGGACGGCAGGCCTCATGAGATGGACTGATACGTGGCATCTAAAAAACCCTTGAAATCAGCCCACATGATTTCCAGTTGAGGTAAAATTTTCATAAATAAATCTGCATTTCTGGTGCATATCCATCTTAATAATTGGTGACTATGAGCTATATTCAGAACTAGGCTGGGTTTTTTTTTTTCCAATGGCATGATTTAAATGTTGGGAAATGTCACATGAGAAATCTGGATTCCCATGTTACTCCTGAACAATCAAAAGATATGGCAATAGTGGTTTTTCGAGTAGCAATAATCAGACAACTTTGGGTAAGTCACTGACTTCCTTCGACTGGGCATGCTCTCTCTAATACACAAAAGTCCTACAGCTTATTTCATTTTTGACCCAGTTACTTCATGACCTGAGTCATGTAGGCAATTGAATTTGAAACCCCTGATATAAAGAGTTAATAAATTCCTACCAGTCAGAAATACAACAAGAATGAATTCGGGGACTTGGCCATTTTCAGGGTCTGACAACAGCCCCCATAGAATGTTTATACATACATCCACATTTATGCACATGTATGTGTAGAATAGAAACATGAGCATTTGCTTTTATTTATGTTTTTGCTTAAGTATCTATTTTCTTCAATGCATTGTGAGTTATTTTGTAAGCAAGGTTTAGAGTACCTGGCCCATAGAACGTGCCCCACTAAGGCTTTTGAAAGAAATCACAGTAAACTTATAACAAAAGGAATCATATGAAATGAATTATAATAAAGGAAATAGTGAGGTATTGAGGTAGCTTCTCTGACTCGGGACAGATTCTACCATGATCCAAGAGGCCTGGTGGCGACTGATATCCCTGAATGTGTCCATGTGCACCTTACAGAGACGGAAGAGAAGGAAAAAAGGTCAGTGTCAGAGACAAGACATGAGAGTAAAATGGGGAAGAAAAGGGGCACTAAAAAGATTCAGGAGACCACAGGTTTAAATGAGCTTCCTTATCTTGATAGAAACAGTCACCAGTCACCATGGAAGCTGCAGTGAACAAGCCATCACAGTGATGCTCCTGCCATCAAGATCCAGAGACCTAGAGAGTGGCACGGCACCCAGAGGTTCCCAACGAGAACCAGCCAATCCCACCACTACATGTTGGAAGAAGTCCCTCCGATGTTTTCACGAACAGCTTCATTAACCAGTATTTACTGACATTGTAGGAGTTCTGTAAAGGTTGGACTGGGTTGAATGGAACGGAAAGGAACTGAGTTGATGTCATTGTGAGAAACTTGGGTAGCAGGACAGGGAAACATCCTGACCCTCTACAAGCTCTAGGCAGAGGGCTGCCCCCACTAAAGGCACCAGAACTATCAAAATCAATAGAGCACATAAACAAGTCTCATGGGGATGATTAATTCCTGCTGTGAGGATGCCAGGGGATAAATGAGGTGCCAACAATTCTTTAGTCAACTCTCAGAGTTAACCATAAAGGGAGACAGGGGCTTCTGGCACAAGTTGCCCAACCAGGCAGAGTGGGAAACATTGGCAAGTTGGCTGGTAGGGGCAGACATGTCTGGGCACAAGTAAGTCTGGGCCTACTAATATTTTTCTTGGACAGCAATGAAAGTCTTGCTGGAAATATCTTGCTATTCCCTCTTAATGCTCACTCTTCTCTCTACTCTCCTAATTTAAGGGGAGAGAGGCAGAGTTGTTTCTGAACTCTTCTGGGAAAACTAAAGTAGGGTTCTGGTCATTTTCAGGGGTTGACAGTAGCCTCATGGATCTGTTCAATGAGTATATATTTATTGACAACCTACTGTGTGCTAAGTGCTAACAGTATCACAAGGAATAACAGAGACTTGGTAGTTTACTCTCTGTTTGGAGAGAAAGGCAGTAAACAAGTAGACACATACATCATAACTATTGTGGTAAGTGGTTCAAAGAACATGACCATGGTGCTCCAACAGAATATTGCAAACAGCATGGTGGTAGCTTCGTCAGAGAAAGCCTCTCAGAAGAAATTGAGTCCTAAAGGAAAAGAAGGATCCATCCATGGGATGAAGAGCTAGGAAAGATTTTTCCAGGTGAACAGAATAGCATGAAAATTGTTCAGGTCTCTGAGAGTCCAGCAGAAGAACGAGAGCCTGTGTACCCATGAGAGGCCCGCAGACTGGCCTGAAAGAAATAGAAAGGAAATTAATTTGAGGCCTTTTTGTAGTTCTTGGGTTTTGCGGCCCACAGGGGGTTCTGAGATTTACATTGCCCTTCAACGAATGGCATAGAACAAGCCAGAAGCATGACCAGCTGCAGTCCTGCTCACATAGGAAGGTCACTGGGCTTGTCAAGCTGGATTCACGAACTATCCGTCCTCCATGAACCAGAGGATAAACATGGGTCAGAACTAGCCCCACTGGAGGCAACTGGAAGTGGGATTTTCTCTCGGTTCTTCACCATCCACATGCCAGCCAGGGTCATGAGTTCAAAATGGCATCAGAAGAGCACTTGCAGGTGCTCTAGAACAAGTGCTCGAAGCGGGGCTAAGCGGCAGGCTTGGGCCACGAGCAGAGGCACCCCCATTCACAGCAGGCCTAGGAGCAAGGCTGGGGATACAAAGTTGATTTAGTAGCCAGGTAGTTCATCACTGGTTCACAAGTTCACATAAGAAAAATGTAGGATTCCTAATAAAAGCAGACATCCAGACACCAAGGATGTTCTTTTCACAATGGACAAGACTCATCCTTTTGGTCTGGACCCTTCAGAGACATTGTTCTCACCATGTCCTTTACAGTACAATGTTGCCCAAGGGTGAGATTAATTTTTATTGCTATGATTCTCTGCTAAGTAGATGCCCTCAGGCCCTGGATGTATGTTCCATTTTGTTCTGTTAGAAGTAAATACATTTCCTGAAGGCTAAGAGACTCTGACCAAAGTATCACCTATGCACTAAGTGCAGGCCAACAGCATCAGATATATTTGGGAAAGTGTCCAGGAAGTCCTTTCTGAATGGGGGGTGAGGGTGCTAACAAATCCTTAATCATGTGTTTGTTTTGTTTGGCCTTTACTGAAAAAGCAGTGACTCTCTGGCAAAATTTGGTCATGAATTCCGTGTTATTCATTTATCTAGCCCGAGTCCGGTCATTAAACTTCAACCCAGAGTGTTCAGTTCTTCCTGGTGCAACAGGTTTTGTTGCCAGAGACAAGCCTCCTACCATGAGCCAGGTTACACACTCATATCCGCTCCATGTTGTTGCAAAGATGAGTTGAATCCAACCAGAATTAAATAGAAGCTCTCAGGGACTAGATCAGAACTGACTTGGTCAAGTTTATAATTCCAACTGTTCTTAGCCTCTATCTTTGTTCGATAATTTATTCATTTTTAGGAGGCATTTTTGTAAAAGGAGACCTGTCCACAAGATTATTATATATGAGTCAGGGATTCCCCCAACTCCTACCATATGTGTGTGTGTGTGTGTGTGTGTGTTTAAGCTAAAGGAAACCTTACCACCCAGGTCCAGCAGCAAAGAGGTTGAGAAGCACACATCTTTCATCCATAAAAAGCCTCCAAACAGACTTCAGGCAGAAATTCACCAAATGTTTGGCTAGGTTCCCCCGAGGTGGTGAAAACGTGATTTTTCACGAACTTGAAGAGCAATGCAAGACTTTCCACAAAGTGATAACATAGCCCTGAACGTGTCAGCATATGCAACTTTTCAAGTCTCAACGTCTGTTCTCTGCAATTCTAGATAGAAGCAGAACATAGCAGCAGGAGGACTCTGCAGTAAACAAAAAGGGCCTTGAACTCCTGATGCAGGCGGCAACAGAGAAGTCAGATGCAGAAGGTGAAGTTTGAATCCGCCCTTTGTGTCCACAGCTACATTAACTAGACTCCTTAGAAAAGCTGGCTCTATAAAAACATTTTGATCAAAGGCCCACTGTGTCACATTTTGAGATACTGCAAGTTATCCACACTTACCTAACCACACTTAACTCTAAAGAATGGGGAGGGGTCATGGGGAAGATGGTGACAGGCAAAGGTAATGGCTGAAACATTTGATGGACCTTTATGTTTGAGGGTTTTTGTGGTAACGGCTGCCAAGAAAAGAGCAGGTCTGTCATCCATTCCCTTTCCCTCAGGAAACATCTTTGGTGAGTCCTGTGCAGTTACTCATTCGATCAACAAACATTTGTTCTATGCCAGGCACTGAGCGTGAATAGGACAGGATACGCCACGTCAGCAACTGGGAACTGGGAACCACTGTGGTGGTTTTCTAGTAGCCCCTTGAGTCAAGACATGCCACGGTTCTTTACTTCTCACATTTGTCCCTGACGGCCACCCTACCCCAACACAAAAGTTGGGACATCAGCCTTCAGGAAGGAACCGCACCATTTGCCCAACTGTGCAAGTACAGCAAAAGACATGCACGAAGAGTAGATGGCATTTCATCATCATGCCTGAGTGCCCCACAGCCTTCAGCTTGCCCCTTTCCATTGCCTGAGAGGAGGGGTGCTATCTTGCCACCCCCCACTTCTCCTCACAGCCCCATCACCGTTCCCATTCACTGCCCACTTGGCTCTTGCCACTCACCTTTGCATATCCATTCCCTGTCTAAGCCTTCTTCCAATAAGCTTCATGTCCGATGGCATTTCCCTTTTCTGCAAAAAATGAAGGACACAGTGATTGTGACATGTTCTGAAGAGATTTACTTTACGAAGAAAGTGGGGAAACTGGGCGCCCACGAGGAAATCAGAGTGAGTCACTCAGGACTCTTAGCCTTTGCCTTGCGGGCTGTTGAACTCAAGCCCTGTAGCGTTCAGCTCAAGCCCAGCTGGCCCAGCTGCGGGCCCGAGAGGGTCGCTCCCTAAACAGTAGATTATGCAGAAAAACATTAGCCAAACAGGGTCAAACTGAATCCCGTGGTCTTTGTTGGTATAACTTGAGAAAATGACCAAATACTGACAGGATGAAGAGTGAAGTCTATCGTATCTCACTGGACGATAGCAGAAAAGTAAACAATTCTTAGAAAAACGGATTCCAACTCCTCGGCCTCAGCAAATGTAGGAGAGAGAAAAAAGAAATAAACATGGGCAGCTCACACCATTTTCAATATAATGCAAAAACTAACAGTACACAACTGGGTCGAAAGTTTGGCAATGGAATGAGAAACAAACCAGAGTCACTATCATCCACTTGGGAATGACTGAAGGGGAGAGAAGCTAGTAGAAACCTCTGTTTCCACCTAACCCCCAACTGATCATGTTTTAAACACCATTGTTAATGATAAAGCAAAAGCAAAGAAACAGAGGTGAAGCTGGGCCCTACCAGAGACTAAGGTGTGAGCTTTCACTGATGCTGTGACTCTGCCAGGACCCCGCTTCCTCTTCTCTATAAGGCTAGCAAAAGCTCCCCTTCCTCCATGAAGCCCTCAAGGACTTCACCCATCCATATCCATTGGTCTCAGGCCTATTTTCCTCGATCTCATGACTTCAAACAAGAAATCTACATTATTTTATTTTTATCTTTTTTGGCTCTCCCACACAGCGTGGTTTGGGGATGAACATATCAAAAGCATCTAGTATTTTCTGGGGAGGTAATTTTGATAAGAGTTTTCCTAAGAGCCACCGCCCATGGAAGAACAAGGACAGTTGGTGGCTTATTTCCATTAAGTTAGGGGGGCACTCGGGTGAGCACACCTGCTTGGACTGAGTTTTCCTTTGAGTTGAAGCCTTGAATAACATATCAAACCTGGCCTTTCTTGGTGCTGTTCTTATGTCTCTTCTGACACTCACTGATTACCAAAGCCCATGGTCCCAGCAGGCGACATGTGCAACAAATGAACACCGGATAGCGAAGAGCCCGTTCTCGTCAAGCTCATAAACGCACACATCCAAACATGAATGGTTTGTTCATTTTTCACCAAAGCTGGAGCCCATTTTGCTCCTCTTGGGTATGAACACGCCCTTAGGGGGCAAACGTGATCAGCCTCATCCAAGCAAAACCTCGTCTTTCTGACATATGGCCGGGCCGCCGAGTGGCCTGTGGACAAGGTTGCTTTTCTCGTGCACATTTGCCTAAGCAGAAAAGGTTTGGGCCTTTGGTAAGAAAGGGAGAAAGGTTATTTATGCTATAATTTTAAGGTAGGGGTTCTAATCAGTGAGACTTGACATAAAGAGAGTGAATGACTGTCCCATTTGCCTGAGACTGGTGGGGTTTCCTGAGACTCGGGAACTTCTATGCTAAAAGCAGGAAATTCCTCAGCAAACTGGGCCTGGTAATGCCTAGATTCCGAAAGTCAACTTTCTCTGCTTCTAGACCTACTTCTCCCAATTCCCCTCACCTGCTTGTTACAAGCAAAGCCCAAGTGCAGGGGTGCCCAGGGAATTCCTGGATCCCCACCCCTATTTCTTTGGGATTGCTGTCAGAATGCGCTCCAGGCCCAGTTGCTCTATAGAGGCTGTCCTTGGGCCAACTATCATCAATCTATCATTCTTTCGGCTTCAGAGATTTCACCCTCAAATGTGAATGTTGGCCCTGACCTTCACCCTCAGCTTGTCTCCCACTCCAACCGTCCATCCGATGTCTTCATCTCTACCCCGCTGGCTTCCTAAGTTACAGAAACTACACCCAAACTCAATGTAACCTCTTCACCTATTCTTTTTTTTTGTTCTTTCCCATCTCATATTTACAATAATGGGTCTGTCATCCTTGCAGACTCCCACCTAGACTTCAGATTCCCCTTTTCATGGCCTGCTTCCCCCAGGATGCCACCCAAGACTAGCCATCTTCCAAAGCCTGTGTGTAGGCAGTTCTCTAGCTGACCGCCATCTTCCCAGTCCTTCAATCACTGTGGCCCCAGCCAGTAGAACCGTCTCCTCTTACCCTATGTTTCTCTCCCCTCCCACCCTAAACCCACCCAGTGAACTACAATCATGGCTCTGATCACCTAGGTCACTCCTCCCCTAAACACTCAGAACTGTCTCTCCTTCATCATAACATGCCCAAGCCCCACACACCCTTCAGATCCCAAATGGTACCTTCCCCATGAAGCTTCATCTGCTCCTACAGAAAGTAATGTCTCTTGTGTTTGAACTCCTTGAGCCTTTGACTCTTCCATATACCCCATATGATTATCTCTAGACATTTTTTCTTCCTTTTAAACCAAAGTCCCTGTGAGCAAGAATTGTACGTCATTCACCATTTTATCCCCACACACAATAATAAATAAATAGATAACTAAAATCCAAGTAAGATTTAACCTGAGGCTTACTCTCTTGCATGGATGCTGTTGTTTGACTCCCAAATGCTGCTCCTACCTCCCTGTGTCTTCTGATCACTCCACTTCTCCCCACGTTAGTCCCCCAGAGGCAAAGCCCTGAGATCGGGATGGGGGGGAGGTGGGGGAGGAGGGGGTCTGTGCCCTTACTGCAAGCCTATCACTGTAGGATTCCTAACTGTCTCAGCAGGCCAGCAGAGCTCAGCTGAAGGGACTTTACCCCCCGCAGAATTGTGAAACAGAGATTCCTTTGAGGTGCAACCTAAATTCTTTCCCTGCCCTCTGTCTTCACCTTCATAATTAGCACACTTTTCCAGCAGAAGACCGACCCTGCACTTCACTTTGCCCTCTCTTCCACATCCCCTGCACAGCTGTGGCCCGTGTTTGCCTGTTTCCTGACCCAGGAAACAAAGACATGTGTTAAACTCTCAACATTTAATTATTTCCTATAGGGGAAATAAAGGGGGTGGCCTAAGGCATTGCTCTCTGGAGGAGGCATTTTTCCTTATTCTTGTCAACTCACCCATCATGGAGTAAATATTCAGAGGTTCAGAGGGGGGAAAATCTGAACTCGTCCTTGGTTCTCTATCCACCCCCCCATCCTCTCTCCCCCTAACTCCTCCAGTTACATGCAGCATTTCTTGATTTGAATCTGAAGCCTCCAAACCCAGACATTATAGGGCTGGTACAAATCATCAGAAGACACGTGTCTGCTGAGAAGCTCCCAGAATCCTGTAGACAAAGGAACAGAGCTGCAGCCCTTGCCACAGCTGCAGGGCGAGCTGACACCCCCCCCCCCACCCCCGCAGCCATTCCCAAGTCTCCTTGCAGGAATCACACACTTCACTCGATCATGTTTATCAAGCACTTACCATGTAGCTTCTCTGCAGCTACTGGCAATAATGGAGAGTGAAATTTCAAACAGTCAGGAACGAGGGAGACAGGGGCACGGTGTGGGCTCCAGCCAGAGTGCTGGACTAGGGTTTTGTGAGCACTGTTATTGCTAGATCACTCCATTTGTTGCTAAATTGTGGGGACGTCCAAGGCTTTCCATTTGAAAGTACCTGGGGTGGGGTAGGGGGGTGAGGAGGGCACTCAGAGGCTTCATGGGCCAGTTATTTGTCTACTGGTATGGAATTATTTCAGCAGTTTAATAACTGGTAGGGTCATACCAGTGTAATCCTGCTAAATATGAACAGTCTTTGATAGAATAATGTACAAAATCGAAGGGAGAATTTGATCTCATGGATCTCACAGAATGCAGGAGATGGATGGTACTGTGGTCTGAATGTTTGTATCATCCCAAAATTTATATACTGGAGCCCTAACCCCCAAAGTTTCTGGTGTTAGGAGGTGGGGTCTTTGGGAGGTGATCAGGCCATGAAAGTGGGACCCTCACAGATGGGCTTAGTGCTCCTGTGAAAGAGACCTCACAGACTCCCTAGAACCTTCTATCATGAGAAGACACAGCAGGAAGTGTCTGACCATGAAGAAGGCCCTAACTAGAACCCAACCATGCCAGGAAGCTGATCTTGGACTTCTAGTCCAGAACTGTGAGCACTAAATGTCTGCTGTTTATAAGCAACCCAATCTGATGTTTTGTTATAGTGGCCCAAATGGACTAAAGACAGAGAGTAATCAAATATTCATACAAAACAATGTAAGATCCCAGTTGGGTAAAAACTTACCAAATATAAAACTGTCTGTAAATAACATTACAAAGATAAGTGTTCAGTGCAGTGAGAGCATGCAATAGTAGAACTCGATCACTTCAGATTCATCGGGGAAGGCTTCTCGGAGGAAGCAAGTCAATGAGGGAATATGAGAGAGTTCCAAACAGAGTGACAGCATATGCAAAAGTCCTGTGGTGAGGAGAATGGGAAGAAGGCAAATATGGCTAGAGGAGAGAGACGAAAAGAGAGGGATTGAAGAGGAAGAAGGGAGGTATATAGGGACCAATGTGGAGCCTTGAAACTCTATCCCAAGAATAATGGCATGTCAGTAAGTGATTTAAAGCAGTGGGATGACATTATCAGATTAACCTTTTCATGCTGACCACTGCCTGGAAACTGGCTGGGCCTGGAGTAGGAGGCTGGTGGCACTGGTTGACACCAAGGCCCCGAAGGTCCTATGTATGCAGTGTTGTCTAAGGAGCTCTCATCTCTCATCCCAGGAAGAAAGGACTCTGACAAGTTTCTCATGTCAATGAAAATAAAATGCAGCAGAGAGAAAAGCACATAGTGATTAAAAAAAGACATGCTCTCAACTTCCTCCTTAATTGTTACAAACTACCACGTATTTAGCGCACAGCCAGACAGCCAAGTGCCCGGCTGAAGGTTGCTGTCCACTGCCCGCCTCCTCGCTGTTCGGAAGGACTCGGCCAGGGACACATTGACATCTCTGTTGTACACTTGAGAGCATCAACACCCGGAGCCTTTTAACCGGCTAAGGAGTGGACAGCCCCGGAGTAAAGCGCAGGCCTTCCTGACCCCTGCACTTTGGCTAGTACCTGGTAACGGCTATTAAGTGTGAACACGTGGTTGGCTCCGGGACAGGTGCCAGGCCCCTGGAGCTTACCACGACGCCATCCTGCCCAGAAAGAGTACAGTCTCATGGAGGAGAGGGCCACACGGTTATGCAGCTAAGTATAGTATGGTGTGACATTCGCTTTGACAGCACACATTAAAGCCCCATGTGATATTTTTCTTCATGAAGGAGCTGTGATTTTCTGTTTAGCATTGCATTCAGCTCAGCAGCCCCAGGAGGCTAAATTTCCCGACTGACTTATGTGTACCAGGCATTGTGCTGAGGGAGTTAAAGGCATTTGTTTAAAGTAATCCTTACAGCAACCTCATCAGGAAGCTAACAGTATTGTCTACACGGTACAGACTGAGAAACCAAGGCTCACGTGAGCCGAGAAAAATCCCCAGGATCCCAAAGAACTAAGATAGGACAAACACCTCGCCGAAGGAGAGCGAACTGATACCGAAGCTGGGTAACTCTAAATCTCCATGAAGCCAGACATACGTTCTGAAATGGAAAACCAACCCAGAGCTGAGGCAAGACACAGAGTATTCGAACTAACCCGAAACACCTCAAACACAGGAGTCTGACTGCAAAACAGGTTAGCTTCCCAGAGTCAGGCTCTCGGGGCAAACGGTTCCTCCTTCTTGGAGTTGTTTTGACATGAAAATGTGAAAGTTCTTAAAATAAGGAGGGGGGTAGAGGCTCCAAGGAATGTTAAAATAATTTGTGGCAAAACACAGAAAGTTTAATATTCATTAAAGGGTTTTCATTTCAAATGATCGTTTTACCATACTGATGTCTAAATTGAGGAGCAGGGAGAAGAGGAAGAAACTCTTACTTAATCTCTTTCCTGAATTTGCCACAGAGAATGCACAGCAGAGGTCCGCAGGGGCTTCAGGCCCCTCCCGTGAAAGCTGGGGGTCTGTGGCTGCTGAGACCCCCCCCCCCAGGGCTTCCTGCTGCTCATCTACACCCCACACCCCGGGTCCAAGCCGGCTTTGCCAGGAGTCCGTGCGCCAACCGCCACCGTCTCCAGCACTGACTCAGGGATCCCCGTACATCTATCTTCTCCCAGGAGCAGAGTTGTGCCTGGATTATATCTTCATTATCTCATCTTTAAATCCAAAGAACAAATGTTGGACTTCAAAATCCTAGGAAATACCTGAAACCTGACCCAGCAAATCTCCATAAATTAAGAACTGTTCGGCCTCAAAAGCAAGCTGGCATTTCCAAAAGTCAGAAGGGTATGCATGTCCAGGGAGCAGTCTGGAATGAACGCTTTGTGCTCTGGCTTCTAGGATCTACCTTCCTAGCAGGAGTTTTCAGGGCTCTTGGCCTTGGGGTGGGCGTGGGGGCCAGGGCGGCACTGGTTGTCTCTGAGCTGAAATTAACCTTTCTACTCACTGCCTCAGGGCAGACTTTCTGCTGGTTTCTTGGGAGGACACAACATGCTCAAAGGCTTGCCTGCCCTGAAATTTATTTATTCATTCATATATTTAATCATGAATTCTTCAACGATTTTTTTAAAACACATGTGCTAGGCATGAAGCTAGGCACACTGATGGTACCTCAATGAACATGCAGTCTCCAGAATTTCAGCCTTCAGATTTACTCATTACTTCATCATTATTGCATCTATACATGCTGCCCAGGGGAAGGCTTATTTGAATATATTACTGCATTAGCAACAACTAATGTATCAGTGTCCTGGAAATGCTCGTTGATTGATTAGTTTCACTGGGAGAGAACAGTTGCACAAAAGCTTTGGAGGGGAGGGGGGGAAGGGACAGGTGAGGAGAGGGGAGGGGGGAAGGTAGGGGAGGGAGAAGAACAGTCAACAGCACAGAACAGACCAGGGTAGACTTGACTAAGCCCGGGAAGGGTCAGGGACACCTGAGGGTACTGTCACCAGAAAGCTGATGTCACCATATCCAAGATGAGAAAAGAGGAGGAAAAGAGGAGAAGGTAGAGAATCCAGAAAATACAAATGCCCTTAAAATTCTGCTGAGGTGCACACCGGTCAGAATGGCTACAATTAACAAGTCAGGAAATGGCGGGTATTGGCGAGGATGCAGAGAAAGGGGAACCCTCCTCCACTGTTGGTGGGAATGCAAGCTGGTACAGCCACTCTGGAAAACTGTATGGAAGGTCAAAAAGTTGAAAATAGAGCTACCCTATGAACCAGCAATCGCACTACTGGATAGTTACCCTAAAGATACAAATGCTGTGATCCTAAGGGGCATGTGCACCCGAATGTTTATGGCAGCAATGTCTATAATAGCCAAACTATGGAAAGAACCTAGATGTCCATCAACAGATGAATGGATAAAGAAGTGGTATATATATACAATAGAATACTATGCAGCCATCAAGAGAAACAAAATCTTGCCAATTGCGTGGATGGAACTAGAGGGTATTATGCTAAGTGAAACAAGTCAATCAGAGAAAGACAATTATCATATGATCTCTCTGATATGAGGAATTTGAAAGGCAGGGCGGGGGGTTGTGGGGGGGAATGAAATGAGATGGGATCGGGAGGGAGACAAACCATAAGAGACTCTTAAACTCACGAAACAAACAGGGTTGCTGGGGGTAGGGGGGTAGGGATAGGGTGGCTGGGTTATGGACACTGGGGAGGGTATGTGCTGTGGTGAATGCTGTGAAATGTGTAAGCCTGATGATTCACAGACATGTACCCCTGGGGCAAATAATACATTATATGTTAATAAAAATAAAAAAAATAAAATCTTACTTATTAAGAAAAAAAAATTTGCTGAGGTAGATAGGCCATCTCCCTCATTCACTCAAAAACACCAACTGTGCAATGACAGGGCACATGTTGGGCACCAAAGGCTACAAAACACCAAAAGTGAGGCACCTGAGGGGCTCAGTCAGTTAAGCAAGCAACTCTTCATTTCAGCTCAGGTCATGATCTCAGGATCCTGAGATCAAGCCCCACATGGGGCTCTATGCTCAGCAAGGAGTCTGCTTGAGATTCTCTCTCTCTCTCTCTCCTTCTGTCCTTCCCCTGCTTGCACACACATGCTCTCTCTCTCAAATAATAAATAAATAAATCTTAAACACATACACACCAAAAGGGTTAGTTTTCCTCCACCAGGGTGTTCCCCACAAAGCAAGCTACCAGAGCCACAAAAATGTGAATTACAAGGGAAGTAATTGATTAAAGTCATCTCTTTCGAGATGACTTTCTTTTTTGCTTTTTCTTCTTTTGCCTCAGATTCCCCCTGCTGCCCCCCACCCCCCCACGTGAACTCAATCTCTACACTTGTGCTGTGGTATTTGGAAAACTGCCTGCAAGAGTCGTGTGCAAACTGACATTCATTTTCTTCTTATTCTATCTTTGTCAAGTTTTGATATCAAGTTTGCTGAACTCACCGAAAAGGTTGACAAGTGGTCTGCCTTTTCTATTCTAGGAAGATTACGATCCAATGCTCTCTCCCTTTTAGCCTGAAATGGATGTTCCTCTCTTTTCTTTTCCCATTTATCCCTTACTTGTGACAGGAGAACACACTAAACTATAGGAGGGTAAGTTGGCTGAGATAATATCTTCAAGGACCTGGAACACCCTCAAAATTTTAACTTAGTAAGATGTGTACTAAGCTTTGCATTGTAAGCCCTGCACACACATTATTTATGTGTGAGTATACTTTATCCTTAATATTAATGTGGGAACAGATTTAAAATATAACACTGTATTTTATTACAAATACTGTTATATAACATCACCATACCTATCACTGCCTTTGACCAGTATACATATTCTTGAGTTATGTGAGATACACCCACTGTATTTAATCCTGCTCTACTGAATTCAAGAAGACCTTCAATGTAGACTAGTGGTATTCTGATTATATGTAGCATTACTTTATGCTTAGAGACAAAGAACCCATTTCAGTATAAATGCTGGCTAATGCTCAGTTTCTAGTGCAAATTAATTTTTCATATATTGTTGCCATTGTTAATTGGTTTGGTAAGGATGTTTGGCTGCTTCTCTTCTATTAAAACAAAGTCAAGTTTAGAACACGATTAATCATAGTACATGGCGATAAGTGACCAATAAACACTTGCTGATTTTATCAATAAAATAGTAAATGACTGGATGAGGAGCCTGGGTGGCTCCATCCATTAGAGCATGTGGCTCTTGATTTCAGCTCAGGTCGTGATCTCAGAGTTGTGAGAGACTGAGCCCCTCATTGGTCTCCACACTGAACACAGAGCCTACTTAAGATTCTCTCTCCTTCTCCTTCTTCCCTTTCCCACTCTATCTTTCCCTCAAAAAAATAAGATTAAAATAAAATAAAATAATAAAATGATGATGGAAAAGTTACTTAGCCTCTAAAACAAGAGCTGGCAAACTCTAGCCAATGCACCATATCCAGCTCACCCTCTGAGTGCTGAAGAAAATGTGTATTGGACACAACTACACACATCTGTTGACATACATTCTCTTTCAGAGTTGAGTATCTTCTGCTTTCAGGGTAGAATGGCTACAACAGAAACCATATGGCCCCCACAAGCCTGAGATATTTACTATCTGGTCTTTTACAGGAAAAGTTTGCCCACCTCTGCTCTCACACACCATATTTACCAAATAATTGGAGAAGAGCCAGAATGCATCCCCCCAACCCCCAGGAAGATCTAAGCATATGAAATCTCCAGTTTTACCGTCAAAGGAATAAAGGATACACCAGAAGGGAGGATGCTGGTGCCCAAAGATGACTTTGAATTCTTTCTTGAGGAAGTATGGTCAAGTCTATTGTCAAAGGTCACAATGTGAAGCGTCAAGTCTCTGACGCTGACACTTTTTTCTGAATCAGCGTGTATGGTACAGCTTTCCCCCTTTCCCTCAGGGGTTTCCCTTAAGTCTTTTCCTGAATTTCAGAATTTTCATTGTCACTTTTTTCAGTAACAAGACTTCACTGAACTCAAATAAAATAGTGATCCAGCAAACTGGATGTTAAAGATGATTGTGACGACTCAACAGATGCCTGGACCCTAAGAGAGAGCTTCTTAAATGGAGCCCTCCTAACTTCTCTCTTCTTGAAATGAAGAATCCCTCACTCTTGAGTCAAATTGGTCAGCAACTCAAGTGCAGTACTGTGGAAATTCTACAATGCTGTAAAATGCCTCCAGAACATTTGTTGTTAATGTCCATCATACTTTCTCCTTATTACAGAAAAATACTCTTTTTTTAATAAAGATTTTATTTATTTATTTGACAGAGAGAGAGATCACAAGTAGGCAGAGAGGCAGGCAGAGAGAGGGGGGAAGCAGGCTACCCGCTGAGCAGAGAGCCCGATGTGGGGCTCAATCCCAGGACCCTGAGAGCATGACCCGAGCCGAATGTAGAGGCTTTAACCCACTGAGCCACCCAGGCGCCCCGAAAAATACTCATTTTAGGAAGAATTCTAGTGTCACTATTTTGTGATCACACTAAAAAGTATAAAGTCATTTGCAGAAACCCAGAACTTACTATTTAAGCATAAATGTACAATAATACTAATTCTCCCCACATGATGTGGTACATATAGAATATCAAGATGTCATTTAAAAAATGGTAAAATCGGGCGCCTGGGTGGCTCAGTTGGTTGGGCGACTGCCTTCGGCTCAGGTCATGATCCCGGAGTCCCGGGATCGAGTCCCATGTCGGACTCCCGGCTCCACGGGAAGTCTGCTTCTCCCTCTGACCTTCTCCCCTCTCATTCTCAGTCTCTCGCTCTCTAATAAATAAATAAAAAAATCTTTAAAAAAAAAATGGTAAAATCTGAGTCTATTCTGAAAAAGGGAAAAAGAAAGAAAAACAAGATAGCCATGAAAGATGATACCATTTCAATCTCTGGTAGCTAACAAAACTTACAACAATCCTTTTGTGTGTGTGGAAATGGTGTTTGGGTTGTTTTTTTTTTCTCATTCAATATAATGCTTTCCTAATCATGATGTTCAACTGAATGACAGATTTTTATAATACACTACATAGTCTCAAAAGCCAATTATAGGTAGGAGTGCGAGAATAGAGAATAATTAGCATGTGAATAGAGAATAATTGACCAAAGAATAATCTAAAGTCAGACAATATTATTTACTAAGTACTCATTGTTTTCTAAAGACTATATTGGTGATCTGAGAAAAACTGCACAAAGAAAGACTAACTAGCATATTTCATTTCTAGCAAACATGTATTCTAATTCAGACATATACTACAGATAAAAGAGCGAGTTTTATTTTTCTTTGAAAAACATTTCTTTCTAAAATGATTTACTATATTCCTTGTTTAGAAAAATGAGCAACACTTGTTTATTACTTTTTGATTCAACTCATAAAATTTTTCCTTTTACCTTTTTTGGATTTTTTTTTTAAGATTTTATTTATTTATTTGAGAGACAGAGAAAGTGAGAGAGAGCATGAGAGGAGAGAAGGTTAGAGGAAGAAGTAGACTCCCGGTGGAGCTGGGAGCCTGATGTGGGACTCGATCCCAGAACTCGAGGATCACGACCCGAGCCGAAGGCAGTTGCTCAACCAACTGAGCCACCCAGGCGCCCCCTTTTTTGGATATTTTATGCATTAGGAGAAAAGTAAACCCTAAAGTATCTTTGAACCTGCAGTTTCAGAGAAAGAAGAAAAACTTTAGGAAGAGTATTTATTTTTACATGCTGAAGAAAGTCTGACTCTGGGAACAAAAGAGAGTAATGGAAGGGAGGTGGAGCACTGGTATAAAAGAAAGAATTCCTGGACCCTAGACCTGGCGACCTTGAATACATCTACTAACATCCAAGCCTCAGGTGTTTGATCTGGACAAAAGAAGAGAAACATAGGATCCTGCCTATTTCAGAGAACTCCCAAAGGTCTCATCTCCAAACACCATGGTGATGGGGATTGGGATTTTAACATATGTATTTGGGGGGAAGTGAGAAATGCAAACATTCAGTCCATAGAAAATATTAAGAAAAAAATTACCAAATAGGCCTCCAGAGCCTTTCAAATTATACTATATAGAATGATTTATTTCATTTACTTATGCCTGAGGCTAATTCTACCCTTAGGTCAAATGCCCAACATCTTTTAAATGGAAAAACTCAGCTTATTTGACAATGCCAATGTTTATTCTACTAAATTTACTTCATACAGAAACTTTGTAGTTAAGTTTCTTTGTGTTATAAAATTGGCCACAATGCAAAGGAACATTTTTATTCTTTTACATCAGTAGAAACAATGGAGTAGAAGCAAGGGGAAGCAATTTAGTACCCTCACCACTAACCCCAGACAGACGCTTCTGGCAATTTCTCTTATGGTCATATGCACACAAGTACACTGTTTTCATTTTATTCTTGGCCATCTTAATGAGCACAAAAATATTAATTGCAACATTATTTTAATAGCCAGAATTGGAAATAACATAAATGATCTTTGACAAATTAATAAGTACATTTTCATTTATACATAATTGGCTAAATAAATTATATATGTTCAAACAATAGAATGCTCTGAAGCTTTTTAAAAATAATAATGCAGCACTCAAAACTTATAGGGAATAGCCTCTAACATACTGGTAAGTGAAAGACAATAAACAATGTTGCATAGTATTCCACTATTTGAAGGATAAAGAGATAATATGCACAAGTGTGTTTGTGCCCATATATGTGTTTATACACTAAGACCATCTCTGGAAGAATTATATAAGTAAGGGGTGATTCTCTAAGTATATATAAATAATATATATACTATTTATTTTATTTTTATTTTATTATATTTAATATATTATTATTTATATTAACTATTAATTATAAGCTAATTATATATACTATAAATAACAAATACAATAAATAAATTATACTATATAATTAAGGAAGATGGTTGGCCTGGGGCAGGGAATTGGGAAGCTGGAGAGTGGGATGTGAAATCACATTTTACTATACACTCTTCTATTTCTTTTGAACTTTGGTTCAGAAACATATATTACTCAAAGAATAACTTTCTGAAAATAAAGATGGCAAATGAAGCTTCCTATTACAATTTCAGGTTACTTTATGGACTGTTAATGACTGGAACATTTGGAAAATTTCACAACTAATAAAAAAGTATATCACACCTTCTTTTTCAGAAAATCTAAATTGTAATAATTCTTAGTTTCCATGATAATTCCCTTTGTTTCCATTCTGGAACACTAATTCTTTTAGAATTTTTGAGCTTCCAGATTAGATTCCAAATTAGAATAGTTAAGTTTCCAGTTCATTTTCAACAGGCATTCATGAATTTTCCAGCCGTCACAAGCAATCGAAAGGGATGGACAAAATTTTGTCAAGGCTCCTTTGCACTAGTTCCAGGATATGCGGAGACATCATAGAAAGGGGGTTCTCCTCAAAACCTGCTGAGATAACTATAGAAAACAGAGGTAAACTAATCCAGACAGACTCCCAAAATCCTAGTTAGGACTCAGTTCTCTCGAAGACCAGAGGAAGATCATGGCAAGAATCATGCATTCCCCATTTTGCCCCAACCATAGAGGGAAGCCAGCATTTTAATTGGGGCTAATGGGGAAAGAGGCAGAAGATAAATGCAGGACAGGTCAGAGTTGGCGATGTTAACATCAATGGGGCAAGGGACAGCGTGTCCGAAGGCAGACAAACCAGATCTCTGGGTCCTGGCTTCTAGGCCCAGGCCACCTGGTCTGATGTGCAAAGAAAAATAGCAGAAATCTCTAGGTAGTGGTGATATACAAGTCTCAAGGGAAGACAAGGTCTGAGACCATTTGTGGAGAGAGCATTTGAACCTAATTAAATTTGGTTCCTAAAGAGAGCTAAGTGACCCTGGGACTGGGTTCAGGTGCTGGAAGGAAGATGCTGGAAGACACGAGCTGAGGTTCAGCTGGTCACGTGTAAGCCTGTATGGACAGCAGCAGCCCCAGGATCGAGTAGGCAACAGTAAAAGATAGAGGGGAGAGGCTGAACTTGGAAGAACTCCCCAGACACATGGGACCTAGAAGTCAAATCAAAGACTGAGCCCAGACCTCAGTCATTAGGAGAAAAGTGTGAGTAATTTCTAAGTCATGATCCTTAACTCTCTGCTCCTTTTTATAGTTTTATTTTTCTTTGCTGAAGAACTCAAACGGAGGTACTCCATTATTATTCCTCGACTAATTACTCCAAGCGAGTACCTCCAAGCCTGTTCTGACATGCACCCTTCAGTACTTCTTTCCAAGGCTTGTTTGCTTCTTTGCTTGCTTTATTCTCTGACTACAAACTACACGTTTGCTATGGGATGTTCCACTGTCACTTTAAACTCAACAATAGCCAAACGCAACATCTTCCTTTCCCTTCCTGTCCTATCACCCTCCCTCCTGTCCTTCTCCCCAACTCCTTTGTTCTGTCACCCAAGTTCAAAACCAGACAGCCAGCTTTTCTGGCATCTTCTCAAAAACACAGAATCACAAAGTTCATGCATTTGTTCAAATATCATATTGAATGCAAACTAGCGTCAATCTATGTTGTGGCTACTAGCTCCTTAGACATACATTTTCTCTCCATCCATTCCTTCCTATTCCCACTACACACCCAAGACATTCATAACTTAGGGGCGCCTGGGTGGCTCAGTGGGTTAAGCCTCGGCCTTCGGCTCCGGTCATGATCTCAGGGTCCTGGGATCGAGCCCCGCATCGGGCTCTCTGCTCAGCGGGGAGCCTGCTTCCCCCTCTCCCTCTGCCTGCCTCTCCCTACTTGTGATCTCTCTCTCTCTGTCAAATAAATAAATAAAATCTTTAAAAAAAAGATATTCATAACTTACATATTCATTTATTGCAGGAGCTTTAATATTAGGCCTCCATGACTTTGAGTTTACTCTAATCTCTTTACATCTTTATATAAATTTTTGACCTGTCATTTCATGTAGCTACTGCATTATAATGGCCAACTGCTGACCTGCTTTCTCTTTAGACTGTAGGCTCTTTCGGGACATGCTCACCTACCACTGTATCCCCAGAGTCTACTTAGCATCTTAAGTATAATAGCATCCAAGAAAATTTGTCAAATAGATTCTCAAAAACTCAGGGCCACTCCATAACTGGTTGCCTCGAACCTTTACAGCTCTGCTTTGCCCTCATGGTCCCTCATCATTTGGCCCAAATTTGTCTACTTCATCCTATTTTTCCCTGTCTTGCCACCTGTTCTTCTGCATTCCCCAGACTCATTTTCTCCCAGCCTTCTGACACCCACACGAATTCCCATCTTTACATGCTTCTCTCCAGGGTCTACTGCCTGAAATGTTCCCCCTTCCTTCTCATTCAGAGGACCCTGAATCTGCACCTGGCTGTGGCAGCTTTTCCAAACAAAGACAGGGAGTAGGGTAAGAATGATTGCCACTCCCCTCCTCCCCTCCCCCAAGGAGCGGTCATCGGCCCCTCTGTGCTCCCAGGGTCCCTGAAAGGACATTCTCTTTCCAGGCTCAGGTTTTGGCAAGCGAGTCCAAGTCATCACTGATGTGAATGGAGTCACATGGCAAAGTAAAAGCTGTCAGAGGCTACAAAGAGGCTCCTGCAGGGCTCCTGCAACACCCAAGTCCAGCAGTGTGGCTGGGGGGAAGAGGGCAAGGAGGTTCACAGACTGTCAGATTTGCCAGAGGTTAGGAAAAGGACACAAGCATTCATGTGCTTCCTGCTTCCTCCAGCTGACCTGCTCTGTGGGTAGAAATTGGGCATTTGGCAAACCTGGTTTCTTGTCTTCAATGACCTTTCAATTTCCTCTGCCTTGTTACTCTCTGAAAAATAAAAAGGCTGTAACAGCCCCTTAGGGATAATACAGCCAAAGCTTTTGAGGCGAGTGAAAGCAGAGGGTAGAGGCAACCAAGCGTTCTAAACATCTTTTGCATATGGTCCAAGGGAGCAGTGGCCATGTGCTGAATGTCCAGCCCATCCTGAATATGCCACCCCCTTACCATGAACCACAAGTTCAATTTCGTTTAAGATTTTCATTACACGCCTTCTCGTGCGCTGAACGCTGTGGGAGATTCTGAGGCACGGAGAGACTAGGAAGCCGTGGCTGCCAGTGTCCCGATTCCTTCAGCAGCCCGACACCCCCACCATGAGCTCAGCCACAGCAAGCTCCCCGCTACCTTGTCTGCCCCTCTGGCTCTCGCTGGAACCCACGTGCTCTCGGAGCTCACTTCAAGCCCCTTTCAGAGAGATCTGGATTTTCTTATGTACCACCTACCTCTGTAGGCCTGATCTTTTGCATTTTTCATTCCTTTCTTAATCCCCAAAGCCATCTTCGACCTCACACCCTTATTGCCCTTTCCTCCTGGCGCCTCCCACGCCCAGATCTGGCTGCAAAAATTCCACGTCTGGTGAGGACTGCACCACAATGCAAATGTATTTAATGCCACCGAATTATATGCTTAAATATAGTTAACCTGGAGAGAGAAAGACAAATACAAGTATATGCTCTCCCTTACATATGAAATCTAACAAAAACCAAATTCAGAGAGAGAACAGATTGGCGGTTGCCAGATGCATGGAGTAGGCAGTGGGCAAAACAGGTGAAGATGATCAAGAGGCATAACCTTCCAATTATAAGATACATAAGTCCTGGGATGTAGTGTACAGTCCGATGACTATAGTTAACGAGAATGGTTTAAATATTTGAAAATAGCTAAGAGAGTAGGTCTTAAAAGTTCTCATCACATACACAAAAATTTCATAACTATGTATAATGGTGGATATTCATAAGACTTGTTGTCAGTATAATTTCATAACACAGATGTATATCATTAGGCTGTACACCTAAAAAGACAACGTTATATGTCAAATTTATCTCAATTTAAATAAATAAATAAATTTTAAGTGTGCAAAAAAAAAAAATACTGACTATGGTAAATTTTACAATTTTTTTTTTTTTTAGTGTTCCAATTTAAAAAGTGATTATCCTAGGTGCAGCCAGATTCCCCCTGCCCCGGGCTTGGAAGCAGAGGTCACAAGCTGTGAAAGAATTCAGACTCCGGTAGAGGAAACACATTTCATACATCCACTAATTCTATGGACCTTCATCGACCATCTACCAACATGCTAAACAGCACGCGGGAACTAAGGATTCAGAGAAGACCGTGAAAGACATCGTAATATCTTCCTAAAGCTTCGATTCTAGCCTCCGTACATTTTTGGTGAAGCACAGAGAGGAGGAGGAAGGAAATGTGGATAGATGGGGAAGACGGTGGAATATTAAACAGAGCCTCGGGGAGGGCAGCTGGTCCTAGAACAGGGGTCTGTCAGGAGTGTGCCCCCCGTCGTCTCTCAGGCTCCCACCTGTCCTCTCCCATCACTGGTGGATGACCCTGCAAACCAGCCTGCTAACCCTCAAGCATCAGGGACAAGGCGTGCCCCCCACCAAAAGGGGCTGCTGAGTTCCCGGTCTCAGGTCTCAGGTCTCAGCGCCAGAGGGAGCCAGCCCTGTCCTCTGCGAGCAGTCCTAAAATCAGCTATGGAGCTCCGCCAGTGAGAGGCTAGAGGGCTTGGGCTCCGAACAGCACCACAGTGCAGACACCCACCAACTGCGACGCCGCATCTCGCTGTGGGTGGGACGTGGGCTCTTAGTTTGGTAGGCAGATGCATTCACAGCAGCAACAGACGGACCCTGACTTGACAACGAGATTCTAAAAAGCTTTGCCTTTTCCCATTTTATGTTTAACTCTGGCTCCAAGAGACTCTTTTCATGGCTGTTTTCGGTAAACACATTCTAAGTCAGACTGCTCACTTGCCCAGATGGAGGGCCGAGTGTGAACACGAAAGAATGCTATTGGCCTGTTTTGCCTGTTAACAACAGAGACTGTTTCCCCAAAAAAGTGCTGCTGGAAGTCAGCCTGTTGGGCCGTAAGCTTCACTCCCACAACACTACTTATATCTGCGGTACAAGCCCAGCCCATCTTCTTGGGTCCCCTTGCCCTCAGAGGCCTACAAAGGAATCCCTGTCTTCATCTGGCAGGGAATGGCCAGGCCTGGAATGTTCTCCCACAGAGGCAGGCCTACCCCTCTACCTAAGCCGAGATTCCCGGGGGCTTGAGAGACCCCATCAGGAGTGTGGTCAGGGCACTGGGCCTGCAGAAACACAGGGATCTTCTTTTTTGCCATCAAAATAATTGTGGTACCAGAAGGAGCTGTAAGATTTTTTTGGTTCCACTCCTTTGTACCTCAGATGAGGAATCTGAGACTCGGAGGGAGGAAGTGACCTGCTGACAGAGAGACAACCTATTCAGTAACTAAAGGCTCTTTGCTTCACGATTCAAATCTTCATCTCAAAAAGTGGATCTAAAGAGTGGAGTTTCTATTCATGCCAACAGCTAAAGGTCTAATATTTTTTTATAACAAAACAAAAAGTCTTCCAGTAAGATCTCCTTGGCTTGTTATCTAAAACTGAAGATATGGAGAAATTATATCGAAGGCATTTTTCTGGTTTCAGAATATAGGCTGAAAATTATAGGTCCTTTCATAAGGATTGTATAAACAAGCATTAAAAAACAAAATAAGGCAGGCATCCAAATTGGCAAAGAAGAAGTCAAACTCTCACTCTTTGCAGATGATATGATACTTTATGTGGAAAATCCAAAAGACTCCACTTCAAGACTGCTAGAACTCATATAGGAATTCAGTCAAGTGTCAGGATATAAAATTAATGCA
>CM052797.1:53785781-53808192 GCA_028533885.1 Nasua narica | reverse complement strand
GGAAAGAACCTAGATGTCCATCAACAGATGAATGGATAAAGAAGAGGTGGTATATATATACAATGGAATACTATGCAACATCAAGAGAAACAAAATCTTGCCATTTGCAATGACGTGGATGGAACTAGAGGGTATTATGCTAAGTGAAGTAAGTCAGTCAGAGAAAGACAATTATCACATGATCGGTCTGATATCAAGAATTTGAGAGGCAGGGCAGGGGGTTATGGGGGGGTAGGGAAGAGAAATGAAACAAGATGGGATGGGGAAGGAGACATACCATAAGGGACTCCTAAACTCACGAAACAAACTAAGGGTGGCTGGGAGGTGGGGGGGGGGGGTAGGGATATGGACATTGGGGAGGGTATGTGCTATGGCAAATTCTGTGAAATGTGTAAGCCTGATGATTCACAGACATGTACCCTGGGGCAAATAATACATTATATGTTAATAAAAAATTTAAAAAAATTTCAAATGTGATTATTAGTATGATAAGTAATAATAATGAGGATAACAAGTTTTTAATACTCCCCATGTGCCAGGCATTGTTCTAAGTAGGCTATGTGTATTATTTAATCAAATAATCTTATTTATGTAAATGTGCTTTGTAGATTTTGTGTTATGTAATTGTAGCTTTATTTTTTATTACTATCCTGAATAATGAATAAATGCTTATGTATTATTTTCATAAAAAAATAAGGCTAGTTCATCTGAGCTATCTAGAGACTGAGGGGTTAGCTCTTCAGGGGTGAAATGTGACCCAGAACGTGCACTCACGGTCCAGGGACTTTGAGGACAGAAGTGGTGACGTTGCCTCCAGATCTCCATCGCTGTACACATCTTCCCACCATCTTCCCAGTAGAGTCTCGTCACGATCAAGACCGCGCACACACTGTGGAGCCAAGTAACATTAGTCATGATTGCTTTTTTGTTTCTTAGACTTTTTCCCTCCTAAATTGACCCTTTTTTCTCCTTTGGGAATCGAAATCACAGACTTGAGTCTTTCCACATCCTGGAATAGCTCTGTAAAATGCCTCCCAATTCAGTTTTCCACATGGATAAATCGGTTAGATAACCTACCAATTTCGCTTTTTCCCTAGAAGCACCCCTTTCGGAGCATTTTAGATCAGACTTTATAATGATTTAAATTCCTCCCGGAGAAGAAAGGTGAAGACCTATAGACCTCTCTTCTGAGCCTTGCATCAGAAGCCTGTTTTTTAGAAAAGCAATGCCATGATGTTTGCATTGTAGGAATGCTTCTTCTCCAGTCTTCTAGGAAAATAATGTTGAAGAAGCAAAGGTTCTCTAGTGACCTAGAGTTCGTTTGGCGTCAGACCACATGAAGTTTCCTATGTGCCCACAGTGTTGTAACAGAGCATGTGAAGGCTTTGTGTCTGAAGGAATTCTGCCTCCTGTAAGCGGTCACCAAGGGCACATCTCTGAGCCTCCAGTCCTCTCTCTCTGCAGTGGAGGCCATAATACCATCCTAAACACCTATAATAAAATATCAAATCACCTCCCAGAGAGCCAAATACACAACTGATACTGAATTGAAAAGCATGAACTTAGGCCTCCTGATTCAGCTTTCTGGCAACATAGGCTCAAGGTGCCTTAACATTCACATGGCCCTCTTAAGAATACAGATTCAGGTTCCTTAGATATATGGAATGTATATCTAAGTTCTTCTGAAAGTTCATATTCTAAAAAGTACCCAGTGGCAAGCACAACGGTTTTGCGGGACATGAATGCCAGGGTTAGTGGTGGTTCTGCCAAAGCTTTATCCACAGGAAATCCAAAGAATCCTGATTGTTTCTTTGAGAGCCACTGATCCAAGAATATGCAACTGGCTGGAGGAGTAAAACACTTATCTCCTTTATCATCAATATCCATCAATATGTAACAGCCACCCATGGGATAAACATAAGGGAAATTTAATTTGCAAAGCCAAACAAGAGGCCAACATTATCTGTAATCACCTATTCAGCTTTTCATCTACTATTTTCCATCTTTAAGACATGTCATGAAGGCCCAAGCTGAAAGGGACTCTCTCCGTTAAATTTCCCCTGACCCCCAAAATCTGTTTCTAAGTCTGTGTCTGAGTCTCAAATGGAAAAGTTCTGGTTATGAAGCTGAGCGTTTCAATGGAATGAGGCTCTAATTCCCAAACTAGCCTTTTTGAGGTGGGATCATGAGGTGTGCTCTGCTCCCATTATTTTCTGAGCCATTTTCCTCCAACAACAGAAACAAGCCAGAGACAAGCCCAGCCTAGACTTCCCACTCTGTATTTGGCTCTGGAACTGGTCATGCTCCTCCTGGTTAGAAGGAGTTTGACAGAAAGTCAAACCAGTTCACTCAACATTAGTAAGAAACTATCTTAAATGGAGCTCAGAAAAGCCTTCCTAAAATCTATTATATCAAAATGATTAATGCAGCAATGATTTTTAACACATAAGATCACCAAACCTCTTGGCCCTCTATAAAAGTTGTGACCAAAACAACAACAACAACAACAACAACAACAACAACAACAACAACAACAACAACAAATACATTCTCTACTTGAAGTATTTAGATACGGGACTTTGTTTTCTATCAGCTTGGACTCTAGCATTCTTTTGTTAACATAGCTGTAATAGGAAATTAAATCGAATGCAGAACCCTAAACAGTATTTCATATAGCAGGCAATTAGATACAGAGAACAATGAAAGGATAATGAACTTGAATCTAAGCCCTGCTTGGCCATTTCCCAGCACTATAACCTTGGGCAAGTATTTCAACATCTCTGTGCTTCAGCTTTTTGCGTGTGAACCAATAACATCTTCCCGACACAGACTTGTCTTAAAGATGCCCCCACCAGATCCTAGAGATGAAAGCAATTTGTGGAATGCAAAAGGAGCTCAATCCTAATTTAAATATGATTACCATATTAAATGAGTCCAAAACGAATGTATTCCTCGGTTGGCATACCATCTATTTTCTATCTGGGATGGCACGAGCGAGGAAGACCAACACTTAGATAGATGTTTCTCTCTATTTGGAGGCTGCTCGGACCACGCCACACCGCATTGAGATGATATTCAGCAAAGCCCTGTGTAACCAGCACCCTGGACCGCAACAGCGAGATCTTGGATCCACCCGGAACGTCAGCTGATCTCACTTGACCCTACAGTGTGTTTCCCTTCAGTCCTGCACTAGCGTATTACACAACTACAGCCAAACGTACTTCTCTGTTCCTCCTGCTTAGAAAGGGGCCCTGCCTTGGTAAACATTTTACACCCTATGGTATACCTGGTACATGGTGACTGCTCTTTATGTGTGTGCTTTCAGGTGGCTAGGCAAATTTTCTCTCACCTAATGCAGTTTCCTAACTTATAACTGAATGCTCAAGAGTTATGTTTTCGTCTGGCTCTTGGTCCTTTGGTCTCCCCATTGCTTTGTCTCTGCTTCTTAGTCTATCTCTCTGTATCTCTTTGTCTTTCTCTCATGTAAACCCATACACACACACACACACACACACACACACACCTGTATATCCAATCTTTCAGTGTCCTGATCTCAACTCTATGTTTTCCATGCCAAATTTCTGATTTAGCATCTGCTGAGCCCCGATTTGCAATATGACCTTCTTCAGTTCTTCTCAGGCACATTTCGACTGAAGGCTCTGGGTTATTTTTGATTGTTGTGTTATCTGCACACAGATACCTCAAAAGAAATTACTCACTCCTGGAAAGAGATGCCAAACCCTAATTTAAAAACATCAAATGAGTAATTCCCAAAGCATCATTTCTCCTCCAAACTCAGAACATTTTAATTACCTTGAAATAAACAAAGAGCCTTGCAAGGCTAATTCAAATTATTTATTCAAAATTCTTCCTCTCCTGTATGTTAAGGATTTCCTCCTGCCTCAAGTTTCTTCACGAATTGAGCCTCTGTTTACCCTACCACCCATGTGGTAAAGAACCTGTTAAAAGGGGGAAGTAAACTTTGCACTCATTACTAGACCTAAAATGCCATGAGGGCTAATGTGAGCCCAGAAATAAGTGATGACCCATCTCTTTCTTTAATTGTGCATTGGCTGGGCCAAAATGGTCACGCTTCCTGCCTTAACTGCATATTTAGTTGTGATAAGAAGTGAAGAAAAGCAAACAGCTTGAAGGACTAAAGCCATACTCTTCCTACCAAGCAATTTCTGCAGACAGTGCTACAGTCTAGCAAGCAAAACGCATCTCCCTTTTCAGAGGAGGTAATGATGACAGAGGCACAGGGGGCTCTGCAGCAGTGAGGAAGGAAGATCTGTAGTTGGAGGGGTTACCAAACAGACATCCAGCTTAACTCGAAACTGCTAGTTGCAAACGTTAAGGCTTTCCCATCCCTCAGTGAGTGGTGAGACAGTCTAGGGCCTGTCGAGCCACTGCTGCTCAGAAGCAAAGGTACGCTGGAAACAGTCTGTGGAATGTTTATGGTCAGACGCTTAAAAGGGAGGACATCACCCCTCCGTGTCATCCACAGTCCTCTCTAACATGCCAATGCCCTCAGATCCAATACACTTTTCTCAACCCCATGAAACTGGCCTGGCTCAGGCGACAAGCTGGAATTTGGGCCCTTCACATCTTCAGCAATGATTAAGAAACGGTTTAAAATTTCACTTACAAAGACAAAACTCTTTCAACTGAAAGATGACTATCTTCAATTTTGAAAAACTTTCAAGTTATCTAAATTAATATTTATTCCTTCCTCTCCTTCTTATTCTCTCTTTCTGGATTTCTCAAGGTATTTGGGTGGGGGGAGGGTAAGTGCTTTCCTCCACTCTCTCAACTTGTCATATTGTAAGTCTCTTTACCTGCCTTCCGGGTCATTCCTTCAGTTGTATCTTCTTTTTTTTTTTTTTTAATTTAATTTAATTTAATTTAATTTTTTTTATTTATTTGAGATAGAGACAGTGAGAGAGAGCATGAGAGGGGAGAAGGTCAGAGGGAGAAGGTCAGAGGGAGAAGCAGACTCCCCGTGGAGCTGGGAGCCCGATGTGGGACTCGATCCCAGGACTCCGGGATCATGACCTGAGCCAAAGGCAGTTGTTTAACCAACTGAGCCACCCAGGCGCCCCTAATTTTATTTTTTCAGTGTTCCAAGATTCATTGTTTATGTACCACACCCAGTGCTCCATGCAATATGTGCCCTCCTTAATACCCATCACCAGGCTTAATTAATTCCCCACTTCCAAAACCCTCAGTTTGTTTCTCAGAGTCCACAGTCTCTCATGCTTCATCTCCCCCTCCGATTTCCCCCAATTCCCTTTTCCTTTCCTTCCCCTAATGTCCTCCATGTTATTCCTTATGCTCCACAAGTGAAACCATATGATAATTGACTCTCTCTGCTTGACTTATTTCACTCAGCAAAATCTCTCTCAGTCCGTCCATGTTGATAAAAAAGTTGGGTATTCATCCTTTCTGATGGAGGTGTAATATTCCATTGTGTATATGGACCATATCTTCTTTATCCATTCGTCTGTTGAAGGGCATCTTGGCTCTTTCCACAGTTTGGCGATTGTGGCCATTGCTATTATGAACATTGGGGTACATATGGCCCTTCTTTTCTCTACAACTGCTTCTTTGGGGTAGATACCCAGTTGTGTAATTGCAGGGTCATAGGGTAGCTCTATTTTTAATTTCTTCAGGTATCTCCACGCTGTTTTCCAAAGTGGCTGCATCAACTTGCATTCTCACCAACAGTGTAAGAAGGTTCCCCTTTCTCCACATCCTCTCCAACACTTGTTGTTTACTGTCTTGTTAATTTTGGCCATTCTAACTGGTATAAGGTGGTATCTCAGTGTGGTTTTGATTTAAATTTCCCTGATGGCTAATGATGATGGACATTTTTTCATGTGTCTGTGAGCCATTTGTATGCCTTCATTGGAAAAGTGTCTGTTCATGTCTTCTGCCCATTTTTTGACATGATTATCTGTTTTTGAGTGTGGAGTTTGAAGAGTTCTTTATCAATCTTAGATATCAGCCCTTTGTCATTAGTGTCATTTGTGAATATCTTCTCCAATTCCATGAGTTGCCTGTTTGTTTTGTTGACTGTTTCCTTTGCTGTGCAGAAGCTTTTTATCTTGATGAAGTCCCAAAAGTTCATTTTCACTTTTGTTTACTTTGCCTTTGGAGAAATGTCTTGAAAGAAGTTGCTGTGGCCAATGTCGAAGAGGTTACTGTGTTCTCTTCTAGGATTTTGATAGATTCCTGCCTCACTATGAGGTCTTTGATCCATTTTGAGTTTATCTTTGTGTACGGTATAAGAAAATGGTCAAGTATCATTCTTCTAGACAGAGCTGTCCCATTTTCCCAGAACCATTTATTGAAGAGACTGTCTTTTTTCCACTGGATATTTTTCCCCTAACTCTTAACTTGCTCTTCAGGACCGTCCATCAGACTTGGGACAAGGGTGAGGCAAGCATAGTGCCTAAGACACACCATTTAAGGAGGTGCTCACTCTCAGGTTTGTGCAAGTTCAAGGTCTGCATCTGACAGTGAGTGCCTGCTTAAATTGTGCCTGGAGAAGGGTGCTGCCTCACTCCCCACACACTTCCTTTCCTTGCCTCATCCCAGTCTTGGCCAAATATCTACTTTACAGCTTTCCTTATCAGCTACAGTGTTGATTTCAATGAGTACAATTTCCATTTTCAAGGTTTCCAGAATAATCTTTTTAATACCTTACTGTTCTTGATTAATGCTCCTTTGTTCTCACTCCCTCTTTGACTTACTTGATGATTCAAAAGTGCTTATTTTAACATATTTTTATATCACACCATTACTTTTACTTCCTTATGTGTGAAATCTATTGATTATACAGAACTCTATTTCCCCATGTGTAGAGTCTATATAGACTGTTAGGTCTAACTATCCTCATGACAGAAATTTTCCTTGTGTATCTTGTAATTTTTCTTTGGAAGCTTACCTTGCTTTGGAGATTTTTCTGGGGCATTCCCCTGCCTGTCCAGTGGTTTTAGGGTTAGTTAACTTACCCTGGCATTCCAGATGTGCATCACTGAGCCAAGATGTATTTACCTCATCTCCAGCCACGACTGGTAGTGCCCCATTGAGGGCTATTGTTAGATGCAGCAAGGCCTGGTTCTCACCCAGATGTCTATTCTCCATCCCAGAATCACAGGCAAGCAGGATTGAGCAGTAGTTAGTAGAATTTGTTCAGGTCTGCTGACTTACATGAGCTGTAAACACTGATCTCAACTTTTTCTGGGAAGCCTAGCTGAGATATTCTGCCTTTTGTGGGACAAGAAAAGCCTTCATCAAATGATCTTTGAAGCTCAGCCTCTACTTTTTGTATGTAGTATCTATCTTATGAGCCAATTGCCTTTAGCCTCTGTTCCCACAATAGGTTTCTGTTCATTCCAAATCATTGGATCTTATCCTTTTCTATTTTAATGTCACTGTGTTTACCAAAAATAAAAATAAGCAAACGTAAATTTGTGTTTTTCTTTCTTTTTAAAAATGAGAAACAGGGTAACTAACATAGGTGAGAGAGCAGATAGATCAACATGATGAGGAAAACTATAATTTATCATGAGTGCTAACCTGTCATTATAGGAGTAACTGAGTCCCAATCAAGTGTTTCTTGTTACAGCTAGAGTCACAAACATGAAGGCGGCTCCATCCAGACTCAGAGTATATAAACACAAGTTTTTACCATTCTACTCTGTTACGAGCCAAGTTTATGTATGTGCTCATTTTAGCATCTTGAGGAGAAATCTAAATGCAAATGTTAATATACAGATTTTATCACAGGGAAAAATCTAAATTTTAGTTGGAAAATTCTAGATTAATTTTGGTCTTAGAAATAAAATTCTACCTTCTTTCTGGAACCCTGAGGTAAGCCTTATGATTCTAAGTTTGTGCGTTCAACAGGGGTAGGACCCATCTGTTCTCCCTTTCCATCACCACGCCCTATGTGATTTACAGGTGTTTTCACTTTTCCCTCCAATTTACTGGCTGTGAGACTGGAGTATAGGCCCATAGAGCTGAGCCACATTTGGCATGTAATCTTGTCAGGATCACACTGTACCTATATCAATTTCCTGCTTTTGATAGTAGTTACCAATTTTGTCATTGAAATGAATGAATTTTGTAATGAAAACTGTCATTACAGTGAGTAACTTATCTAATAAAACATGTACAACCTCTATAAGCTGAAATTTATAAAATTCTGATGGAAGAAATCAAAGATCTAAATAAATGGAAAGATACACTGTGATCATGGATTGGAAGACTAATTGTAGTAAGGAGATCAATTCTCCCCAAATTATTTTATAGGTTTAATGCACTTCCTATCAAAATCCCAGCCAGCTTTTTTGTAGCATAGAAAAACTTATTCTAAAAGTTATATGGGAAGGAAAATAAACATTTGAGAATGGCTCAACCAATTATGAAAAAAAATTAAGTAGAAGAAATCATTGTACTTGATTTAAAAACTGTATAGCTATAGTAAATAATACTTAATAGTTATATAACTTAATAATAGCTGTGTGCTATTGGCAAATTAACAGAAGTGTAAATCAATTGAATATAGCGAACTAAGAAATCTGGTTGATTTTTTTTCCAATTATTTCCAATGGTTAACTTTTTTACAATGGTGCAAAAGCAGGTCAGTGAAGGCTGGATATTGTTCCAACAAAGTATTAGGACCCATGTAAGCTAAAAATGAAACTTACACAAAAGTTAATTCAAAATGGATCATAGACTTAAATGAAAAACATAAACCTATAAGTCTTTTTGAGGAAAACAATAAAATCTTCAGAAGCTAGGACTAGGTAAAGAGTTCCTACATATAACATCAAAAACACAATACGTAAAAGAAAAATTCATAAATGGACGTCATCAAAATTAAATCATTTGTACTGTAAAAGATTCTCTTAAGAAGATAAGAAAATAAGCTAAAGAATGAGGGAAATATTTACAAACCATATATCTATCAAAGAGCTAGTTTCTAGAACAAACTTAGTACACACAAACAATGGAATACTACTTAACAATAAAAAGGAAGGAACTCCTGATTCACAACTTGGATGGACCTCAAAGGGATACATACTGCATGACTTATTTGCATAACATTCTTGAAATGACAAAACTATAGAAATAGAAAACAGATTAGTGGTGGCCAGGGGACACAGACAGGAGTGGGGGCGAGTGGGTGCAAATACAAAGAGGGAGCAAGAAGAAGTCCTTCTATGGACATGGTGAAGATTACATGAATCTACCTGTGATAAAGTTTCAAAGAGCTACATATGCACACGCACACACATAGAAATGAATGCAGATTTTTAAAAAACATGGTAAAAACGGTGTAAATTTAGGCTAGTTAGCAGTCATGTACCTATGTCGATTTCCTGCTTTTGATATTGTACTGCAGCTATATACAATGCAGCCATTAGGGAAAGCTGAGTGAAGGGTGCACCAGACTTTATTATATCTGCAGCTTTTGAGTCAAAATTAAAAGTTAAAAAAAATGAGAGGCTTAAAACAACAATCATTATTTCTAAGCACACTGTTCTTAAGAGCTGGCAATTCAGGCTGGGGTCAACTGAGAGTTCTTCAGCTAGCCTCAGCTCCAATTATTCATGCCTTGCAGTTAGCTGCCAGTCAGCTGGGTATCTGTTTCTGGGGTGCAGCTGGCTGGGGCAATGGGGCCACTCTGCCACTCATCTCTCCCGTTCAGCAGGCCAGCCTCAACTGGCTTACATGGTGGTGGTACAGGGTTCCAAAAACAGCAAGAGAATGAGGTTCAACGTGCAAGCTCTTTACAAGAGCTTTGATCAAGTTGCTACTTTCCCATTCTGCAAAACAAATCCAACCCAAATTCCAAGGGTGGGGAAACCGACTCCAGCCATAGTGGGAGGAGACGTAAAATGCTGTAGCCATTGTTTTTTGAACTTACTTTATACTTTGAAGTGTCAGAGAGAGAGAAACTGACTCAGAAGGTCAAGACTTCCTTTCTCCAATTTGCCAGAGACACTTCTCAAACTTTCCCGATCCTGAATAATAGTAAGTGCATGAAGAATAAAAATATTTTCTTAAAGCATCCTCAAGATGGAGCAGAAAATTTCCCAACGTCAGAGACTTATTCCATAGATTCAAAAGGTCCTAGACTAAAACTATCTAAGTCAGGCCTAATCAAGGGAGGCTAAGGAGAAGTGATGAAAAGCTCCTTGAAGGATAGGACTGTGTCTGACATGTCTTGGTACTTCTCACAGGCCTTAGATCAACAGTGGATGCTCCTTCGATGTGATTATTAAGACTGAGAAACACCAGGGTGCCTGGGTGGCTCGGTGGGTTAAAGCCTCTGCCTTCGGCTCAGGTCATGATCTCAGGGTCCTGGGATCGAGCCCCGCATCGGGCTCTCTGCTCGGCGGGGAGCCTGCTTCCCCCTCTTTCTCTGCCTGCCTCTCTGCCTACTTGTGATTTCTCTCTCTCTCTGTCAAATAAATAAATAAAATCTATAAAAAAATACATTAAAAAAAAAAGACTGAGAAACACCACCACAGTCCTGGCCTAATTACCATTGCCCCTCTACCAGGGAAACTAGCACAGGGCATTGGTGATGCGTGGGCAGGTCAGAGAACAGGAATCTTTTCCAGGCTGAGGATGTTGTTTGGGTTTTTTTCTACTTTATACTTCTTTAATATACAGTTTCAAAGTAGTTGCACAAGTAATTCCTGGGTTTAGGCAAATCGTGAAAATGATGGCCTGCTGTAAATAGGGCTCAGACCTCTCCCACTTGAGTCCAGAACTTAGATATCCAGCAGGACACTGACCTGACAGCCAACAAGCCTGGCCCGTAGCAAAGCCTTTTCCCCTTAGATCTTCAGGTTTGTCCAGAACACAATGTTCAACTCAAATGATATGAAACAAATTCTCAGTCCTACTAGGACCCTCCCCCTCACCCCAATAGGGGAAAATTTCAGATCCCTTTCGATCCCTGATCAGGGGATCGTTGTGTAAATGCTTTCACCCACATCAATGACAGTTTTATTCATTGGATGGTAAGTTAGCCCAAGACTCTAAGAAAAAGCTTAAGCTATAAGAAGAAATGCCTTTTCCCCAGAGCTGCAAAAATTCCAGAGATTTTCTGAGACTACAGAGTAAAGACCACACTAAGAACAAAGAACCAACAAAAAATTTCTCCTCTCAGGGGAAGTCTTCTCTGAGCAGCCCAATTTGCATTGCAGTCTCTGGGACCCTCCAGACATTACAGGATAAATGAGACTGATTTAAACCTATGTGCAAGAATGCCTTTCTAATGAATTGCACATCAGGCGGTGCCAATGTGTGAATGACAGGCAGGGAACCACTGAAAGAATAACACTCTGCAAAGACAATTCCATGCCTCGTGATTTGGGATTTCATCAAAGGAATGAAAATAATGCATATGAAGTACTCTGGAAGATGGAGCTAGTCTGAAAGACTTTATTAAAATATCCAGATCCTTGCTATTTATCAAAAGTGTTCCTGTTTCTGGGCCATTGCCCATGGCATCATCCAAAGTATTCTGTTGCTCACATAAGGCTTATATCATTATCATTATAAAAACATTATAATGATAATAATGATCTTATATAGGATTGAGGCTTTATGGCTTGTCTAGCATTTCCTATGCAGTATTTTATTTGCTACCCTACAACAACCCAGTTAAAAAGTCAGGACACTATTATTAGCTGCATTTTACAAACGAGCAAACTGAGGCTCAACAGTTCAAGTTCAGACACCTGCCAATGACAGAGCCCGATCTACCGATGATAGAAGCAATGCCTCCTTTGTCTCATCTCCCACCATGCTGGAATTCAACCAAAGGGGATATGTGTTGGAAAGCTATCTTAGATACTGAAATAAATGGCTACTATTCAAAATTGAGAATCAGAGGACACAAGGCCCAGCTTAAAGGAGATCCCACAGGCCAAATTTGGCACAATTGGAACACTAAAATAAATGAGAGTGATAGATTATGACACAATGAATAAAATTAGAATCCATAGGTCCGTACTTAAAATAATTAATTAATTAGTTAAATGGAGGTAAAGAGAAAGCTCTTCCTGACTATAGACTTCCAAGTAAGAACTATGGAAGTGATAAGACTGTTAAAAAGAAACAAATAGGGGCACCTGGGTGGCTCAGTGGGTTAAGCCTCTACCTTAGGCTCAAGTCATGATCTCAGGGTTCTAGGATCGAGCCCCACATTGGGCTCTCTGTTCAGCACAGAGCCTGCTTCCCCCTCTCTCTCTGCCTGCCTCTCTGCCTACTTGTGATCTCTTTCTCTCTGTCAAATAAATAAATAAAATCTTAAAAAAATAAAAGAAACAAAAAGCATTAGCAGATGCTGAAACTAAGCAGGAGAAAGTTTTATGAGAAAGAGGACATTTACACAATAGCAACACATTTTCCCACAAGTTACTTATTCATTACAAAGGAAAAGGAGTAACTTTACAGTTACTGACAAGACACCATCTAAAGCACATGATCTAAGTTAACATCCCAGGACCGAGTCACACTGACATCATGTTTCTCCTGATGTATTGTCTTGTGAGAGACATATCACTTCTAAGCATTCTGGTCAACAAAGTAAAACTTGAGTCTAATCTGGACAAAACATCAGAAAACCCAAATTGAGAAGCATTCTCCAAAATAGCTTGAGTACTCTTAAAAAGTCAAGGTCAAGAATGACTGAGGAAATATTCCAGGGTAAGAGTGACTAAAGAGACACAACCAAAAACGTCATGTGGAATCCTGGATTGAATCCTGGACAGGCTGGAAAAATTAGCTCCAAAAGATATAATTGAGACAACTGACAAATTTTGAATATGGATTATGGATTTTTGATTCTAATATTGTGTCCATGTGTTAAGTTTCCAGATTTTTAGATTTATATTTTGCTTATGTGGAAGACTGTCCTTGTTCTTAAGAAATAAATACTGAAATATTCAGGGGGACAGTATACAATGTCTCTGACTTATTCTCAAACGGTACAGAAAATTAGAGAGTAAGCATTGGTTCTCGGGGGGCAGAAAATTCTTAGACAGTACAACGGTATAAACAGATAAACTGTTTATCTGTGATCTTAAATTTTCATGGGGCACATGATTAGGGAAAAAATGTCTAACATGTCTCCTTGAGGGAATGATAATAAAAAAAGAAAAAGGGAGAGAGAGAGAATTGGGTTGGGGGAGAGAGAAAGCAAAAGCAAATATGAACCAGTGTAAAAGAAAGATAAAAAAGACTCCCTTCCTCTTAAATTTAAGAATCTTCAAATTAAGAGGTATAAGAAAAAATATATATATTTAGAAACAGAACATCAACAAAAAAAAAAGTAGGAATAACACACTGACCCAAGGAAAGGTCTACACAGCCATGCAAATAACTTTCATTATTGCTTCTCTATTATAACACACTGCATACATGTCATTCATTTACACCCTCTGTCTCAAGTGGTTTTTGTGACTGTTTTATGTATGGTGATCTTGTCTTCTCACTGCTTAGAGACAATAGTGGCTCAACAAAGCCATTCATTCCCTTTTTAAGGAAAGGATTTTATATGGAAGAAGGTGACATGCTTCATGAAGGAGAGAACAAAATAAAGGTTGATAGAACAGCAGATAGGATCCAAGTTCGAATGCAAAAATTACTTTAAGAATAAAATAGTTGGGAATATAAGTTACTGAGTTGGTTGCGGAATATTCTCTCACAGAGAACTTGAATATATTAATATTTAAGAATATTATCAGGCACATATCTACAGAAAGATAGTTCAAGGGTGTCTTAGCCCATTAGCGCTGCTATAACGAAATAGTATAGACTGGGCGGCTTATGAACAACAGAAATTTCTTTCTCACAGTTCTGGGGGCTGAGAAGTGGAAGATAAAGATTCTGGCAGATTCACCATCTGGGGACAGCCTGCCTTCGATTAATGGTGGTGTCTTCTTGTGGTGTCCTCACATGATGTAAGAGACAAGCTAGGTTGTGGGGTCTCTTATAAAGGTGCCAATCCCACCAATTGAAGGTTACACCCTCATAACCTAATCAACCCTCAAATCCCCACCTGCACATCACTTTGGGAGTCATAATTTCAACATATGAATTGGGGTGGGGGACACAGACATTCAGGCCATAGCAAAGGATGAGGAGTTGGGTTAGAAGAGTCTTTCATGGGCGCCTGGGTGGCTCAGTTGGTTGAGCGACTGCCTTCGGATCAAGTCATGATCCTTGAGTTCCGGGATCGAGTCCCGCATCGGGCTCCCAGCTCTACAGGGAGTCTGCTCTCTCTCACTTTCTCTGTCTCTCAAATAAATAAATAAAACCTTTAAAAAAAAAAAAAAGAAGAGTCTTTCATTCATTTGTTGATGCCCAGTGGGCTAGGCAGTTTGTGGGCCCAAAACTGAGCAAGACACAACTTCTGCCTTTAGTGAATTCACTGACTAATGAAAAGATGATTTTAGGATTTGTCTCCCCATATAGTAGTATACTGTCATCTTATATCACATGTCCAGTCTTTACAACTTTTCCCTAACAAGCTGCTGTTATCACCATGAAAACACCTACATTATCAATGTCCACAACAGCCAAACTATGGAAAGAGCCTAGATGTCCATCAACAGATGAAGGTATGAAGAAGATATGGTGTACATATACAATGGAATATTATGCAGCCATTAAAACCCCAAAATCTTGCCATTTGCAACAATGTGGATGGAACTGGAGGGTATTATGCTAAGTGAAATAAGTCAATCAGAGAGGGGCAATTATTATATGATCTCACTGATCTGAGGAATTTGAGAAATAAGACAGAGGATCATAGGGGAAGGGAGGGAAAAATGAAACAAGACGAAACCAGAGAGGGACACAAACCTTAAGAGACTCTTAATCTCAGGAAACAAATGGAGAGTGGCTGGAGTGGAGGAGGGGGGTAGGGATAGGGTGGCTGGGTAATGGACATTGGGGAGGGTATGTGCTATGGTGAGTGCTATGATTTGTGTAAGACGATGAATCACAGACCTGTGTCCCTAAAACAGATATAATACATTATGTGTTAATTAAAAAGAAAAGCCGCATTTCCATCCTGCTGCTGCTGTCACTCTGCAGCTAACTTTGCAAATTATTTTCCAACCACCAGTGACAGCACTGCACAAAAACAGGTAGGAAGTTTGCGTTCTTTCCGCAACCAGGTACGCTGAGAGGGCAAACAGCTCCCCACCCGCCCCCACCTGCCGGCCACACAACAGTCATATTACCAGGATCATCTGAGGACCTGCCTGAAGGCCCAAAGTGCAAAACTTGACTCTGTTGCCACCATTTCCTGGCCATTGGATTCCCTCACTTGATTAATTAACTTAAAATTGCCTCTCAATGGCAAGCCAGACTTCTGTTTCCAATTTCCTCCTGTGTTGAAAAGTAAATAGGCCTAACCACATTTTCAAGTCCTTGTGCATGGGTCTTTTGTGCTTATAACTAAGCAGGATCCACTGGAAGGCATCTGGGCTACTGCCAAGGTGGGTATTCAATTTCTTTGTTGTCTTTCCGTATAACCTAGCTAACCACAATCCCTTTTCACCATTCTTCAGCAATGTGCTTGAGCTAGAACTAAGAGCCCATCCTACAAAATGAACAAGAAAAAAAAAAAAAAAAAGGAGGAGGAAATAAAGAAGAGGCCATGGAAAAAATTAGGGTTCATGATTATTACCCCATACATCATATCTTCTTTTTACATTTTTCTTTCATGACTTCACAAAAACATCTAGACTCTGAATGCACAATCACATAGAGGAATAACTCCCAGGGTTTCCCATTCTCTCCTTCCTACCCAAGAAATTGTAGGATTATAACCATGAGGTAAATTCCTAGGATTCTATTCCTTGGGGCATATGCCCTGAGTTTTGATCTTGGGTTGGGAGGTAGGGGGGTGGGGTGGCAAATGCCTACAAGGTTGGAACGACTACTCAAAGAGAAGCAGATGGAGTTGGCAGGCCTGTGCCCAACACGTGATTTATCTCCATGCCACTCATGTTCTCCCACACCCCAGAAAAAATAAGTAAGAATGAGTCTTTGCTCCTTCAAGAAGTGAGTTTTCCAGGACAAGTCTTCCCATATGGAGAGGACAATGGCACCAGGCCAGAGTATGCAGGATGAAGAAGGGCTCAGGCTGTTTCACATTTTCTCTGTCAATGGGTTTCAAGTGTTCTGGTGAACACTCTCTTCATTCTCCTCCCCATAAACTCCCTACTCTACTCCGCACTGCAGATACTAACACACTTTCTTCAAATCCCCAAATAGTGAGAACAGCATAAATATAAATAGGCACAAAGGCAAAAAATATGGGACATGTGCTGGAAAGAGCAAATAGTTCAAATAGAGAAAAAAATACAGAGGGCTGGTATTAGCAAGTGAGAATGGCCAGGAGTTTTGGGTCAGATATATAGGCCATTAACATCAGGCCAAAGGGTTTAAACTTTATTTGGCAATTGGAAAATATTAAATATTACAAGATAAAACCTTGGAAAATTAACCAGTTTCGAAGCCAGTGCCACATCAAGAAAAGAGAGATAGCCAAACATGAGAATTAGTAGAATATGAATGCTTCACCTCAGGGATGGATTCCTTGGCCAAACACAGGGACCCAGGCATAAAGAACAAATGAGAAGTCTGTATGAATCTTTATCTGATAGAAAGATGCTCCTTAGTTCTTAGAAAGAGAGCAAATATTCTAGGAGAAATCGCATGAACTGTTACATGCCATTAAGTAACACAATAGGAAAATTCTTCAACATTTTAAATCACAAACACAGACACAAAGTCACATGGCTGCAATGTTCTTTCTTGGATAGACATTTAATGCACCCTCCGAACGGTAAAGCATAACTTAAAGAAGATAACTCTGTTGGGAGCTCAGCTAATATACTCACATCTGTGATATCTGATCTTTCCTGATTACCAGGCAATGATTAACTTGAAATATCTGGAAAAGTGAATAAATAACATGTCTTTTAGACTTTTTTTTTAAGATTTTATTTATTTGACACAGAGAGAGAGAGAGATCACAAGTAGGCCAGAGGCGGGCAGAGAGAGAGGGGGAAGCAGGCTCCTTGCTGAGCAGAGAGCCCAACGCAGGTCTTGATCCCAGGACCCTGAGATCAAAATCTGAGCCGAAGGCAAAGGCTTTAACCCACTGAGCCACCCAGGAGCCCCTCCTTCAGACTTTCTATCTAACACCACTTCTGTTAGCCATTCATTAAGGAAAATAGATAGTGTCTCCCTGGTGAGGGCTCCAAATTGGGTAATATACATTATTGATTCAGGGAACATCTCTGGTTTTAGATAGGGTGCCCATACATCAATTAGGTTTTCTCCAGGTTTATACATGCTATGCAGTTATAATTATACATACCCCTTCTTTTCACTCTCAAGTAAAGTTTAGGTGATACCCCAGTGTAGGTGATAAATTATGTGGTTAATCCTAGATTAAAATATCTGATGAGAAGATAGGTTGCCACACAATTCTGTAAGTTCAGAAGTGAAATTGTCCCCTAACTTGGAATACAACCCACCTTCACAAGCAATTTCTATGATGGCTATTAAAGGATTTGCTGAGACTGAATTCGTTAGAGTATCCTGGGCATGTCCATGAGCACAGGACTAGGACTTACAGACTCTATGTCCTCATCCTCTAGCATAGCCCCATCACATCACAAGCATTTAATGAATGAGTTAGTTGCTTATCCATAGACATGACATGTGACATAACTCTCCCTTCTTGGATAACTAATAATATGACCACTGGGGTCATATTTATGGTTTAGATGCTCAGCTTCTTTCTTTCCCCATTTCTGCCAAAAAAAAAAAAATATTAAGCGATGTACAGCCAATTTAAAACATTCTAGCACACCTACTGGTGTCTACCAAAGACATACATCCTCCAGAATTCAGTCCAACTCAACAAACTTAGAAGTTAAGCCTCCAGGACATCACAGTGAACCCATTGAAAGTGTTATTTCCCACAGAGCCAAAGCCATCTATTTTTCATTCTGCCAAACCAGCCAATATTTCCAACATGAAATATCCATAATGCAGGAAATTCCAGTTCTAAGACTCAGACATGAATAGCCCCAGCAATTATTGTTAAATAGCATGTGTCAAAAGTAGTTTTTTTTTCTTCCTGTTGGAGGGAAACAGTACGGTATGTACATTGTGGGTCACAGAGGCAATGGAAGTCTACTATGTTATTAGATCCTGAAAGTGAAGAGCAAATCTAAAACAGTCTATTTAAAAGGATTATTTTTATCTCTGACTTTGCAAGCATTTTAGAATCATATGAATGATTACTGTGCTCATACTTTAGGAATTATTGAAAAAAGTTTGTAAATTATGGACAAATTGCTTTAAAAGGGCTCAAGTCAATTAAACTTAATATTTGGGACACTTCTAGAGAAATAAGTAACTATCACTCTGTGTTATCTTGAAACTATCCTAAGGTTATCAGGATTACCCACATGATTTCTATACTTATTCATCTATCCCTGGTACCAGGGCACTTCCAAGCCTGTGAAAATGCAACTATACTGTAAGTAACCGATGACATTATCAATGAAAATAGAATTATCTTGCAAGTAACCAACAATACCATGTTAAAATTTCCCTGGTTAGAGACAAGTCATTCTGAGTTAAAGAGGAAAAATTTTTTGGTAAATCAAAAGAAAAATAACTTCTTTGAAAAGTGTCTCGTTCATCTTTTTGCCCTTAATGCCTTGTATATAGTAAATGCTAAACATGTGTTACATTGAACTTAAATTGATAGTAGGTCTTTCTTGCGTTTGCCAGATAGAGAGAGAGAGGTGGGGGAAAAGAATATGCTTGGTTTAGTGTCTGCCTGCTTTGCTTCATTACTATTTAAGAGCCTCTTCTATTAAAGATGCCTCTTCTGTTGACTTTAGAGCCCACAGTAAATGAAAACACTTTTTAAATTTTTTTTTTTATGACGTTATGTTAGTTACCATACAGTACAAGCAAATAACACCCAGTGCTCCATGCAATATGTGCACTTCTTAATATCCAACACTGGGCTAACCCATGCCCCCAACCCCCACCCCTCTGAAACCCTCAGTTTGTTTCCTGTATCCACAGTTTCTCATGGTTCGTCTCCCCCTTCATTTTTCCCTTCCTTTTCCTAGTGTACTTCATGCTATTCCTTATGTTCCACAAATAAGTGAAACCATATGATAATGGACTTTCTCTGCTTGATTTATTTTGCTTAGCATAATCTCCTCCAGTCCCATTTAAAGCAACTCTCATTTTAATACTTTCATGGTAAACTGATAGCTCTTTAGTGGGGTTGTCTTCTGTTTTTTCAATAGAGATAGGTTTTGCTAGCTGGGTTTGGGATAGGTAGAATATCCATGCACACCTCTTTTTCTCCTTGGTAATATCCATTGAAAGCCTAACATTTCATGGCACTATATTAAGTTTAGTGGGAGTTCAGTGAGACGTACACAAACAAGAAATAGGTCATACCCTAAATTGCATGGGAAGTGACTGACACGTCCATATATACCTAAAGTGTGGCAATCATATTTTACCAATTAAGAAGGATATTTAAAAGAAAACTAGGAAAATTCAAAATAAGAAATGATTCATTCCATTGAGGGATATTGAGAGAGACTTACAGAAGTGTCACCTTTGCGGTTAGCTCTTGAAAAATGACTTGAATTCTTACTGGAATTTCAAGAGGATTTCAAGCACCACGTGCAAAGCAAAGAAATTGTTGAATATTTAATTGGATTTCCTTGGTAATTATTTGTCAATGGTGAAGAAAAGTGAAACATTAAAAAAGCTAAAATTTCTGATTGGGGCAAATAGGTGTGAAAAGGCGAAATGGCGATTTGTCTTTTGCACAGTAAATTAAAGTTATCTGTGGGATGGCCTGATGGAAGCATCAAGTAGGCAATTAGAAACATGGGCCTAAGGAAATAAAAGAAAAATACAGAGTGGGAAAGACTTGGAATTAGTTCAAGTATGAGATCCAATGAGATGATTCATGGAAACTATAAAGCCTTACATTATGCCAACATTTAATAGCTGAGGGTAGGGTGTGGAAGAGAGGCGAGGGAAAAGAGACAGAAAGATAGGAAGAGAGCCAGGGAAGTTAACTATCATTGAAAGCAAGGGAGAAATGAATATCTTTAATGAGCTGATCTTGGCCAAATTACCAAATGTTGAAGAAATTGAATAAAAGAAGATACATATGATTTCGTTAATGGAGTACTGAACTAAACTTATAAGTGGTCTTAATATAATGAAGGACTTTTTGTTGTTCTAATTAGCCAGAAAGAAATAGCATAAACATAAGCATTATCATTAGACTCACCAATGTTATTCTGATGCCTTTTCAGTCCTCCTGAATATCTCACCCTGTCTTCATTTAGGTCAAAAGCTGATCTGTAAATTGGGTGAAAATCCTTCCCAATATTAGGAATTTTTTTCCCTTGTTATAACTCTAGGCCTGAACATTTTGCCGTAAATGGAAATGAACTCAAAGTGTAGCAGTCTTTGGCGATTGAAAGTAAACCCTTATTTTGGGTAGGCCTATCCTGAGTTGTTAAGTCATAAAACGAGAAGATTGGTACATCTAATCTCGGAGTGGCTTGGTCGTCTTTTAGATGATGTTGCTAATATCTGGTCCTTTCTTGACTGTAATAAATTTTCATATTTGGAATATTATGTAGATATTGGGATTTCACTCTTTAATTGATTAAATATGGAAAAATTGGAAAGCCCATGTTCCACTGGAATTTATATCACCTAGAGCGAATATGTGATGAGATGAGGCAGTATAGCAGAGGGAGGATACTTTTCTAAGATTGTTTGCCATTTATCTTTCAGTGTCTTCCTTAATTATATTATTTATGTGCATTTTAGGGTTTGTGGTCTGGAACTCAAAAACAATTTTAATAGTCCTTTAAAAATTAAAATGTGAAAGAATTCATGGAAAACAAATTTTTGCACAATCCTGTCAGCATCTAGAGAAAATATTTTGTTTCCCAAACTTTCTGCAAACTATGAAGTTGTCCAAGAGGAGATGAAAGAACAGTTGGGACTTGAATAGGAACTTCCTCCTCTTGAACTGACTGTGTGCTTGAATTCTTCCTGGTTAAATTCATGGTTTTACCTCTTTTGGTACAAGCAGGTCTTGGGTGCTATGAGAAGGCTCCATTAACTATTGGAATCTTTTATCCCCATGTATTTTATTTTATGGGGTTTTTAAAATATTTTATTTATTTGACAGAGAGAAAAAGATCACAGATAGGCAGAGAGGCAGGCAGAGAGAGAGAGAGAGAGAAGCAGGCTCCCTGCTGAGCAGAGAGCCCGATGCGGGACTCGATCCCAGGACCCTGGGATCATGACCTGAGCCAAAGGCAGAGGCTTCAACCCACTGAGCCACCCAGGTGCCCCTTATTTTATGTTTTTTGACATCTGAATTATTTAAACTTGTTTTTTTCAAAATAGAGTTAACTTTTTGTTTTTACTTTTGACTTGATTATATTGTAGTGAGAACATGTGGTCTGTATAACATTGCCTTTTGGCATTTTTTGAGACTTGCTTTGTGATCTAGCATGTATTTGAGTTTTATAACTGTTTCATGTCTACTTGAAAAGCATATCTATTTTCTAACTGCCAGAGGCCATGTGTCCTAAATAGCTAGATTTATCTCTTTAATTGTGTTGTTTAATTCTTTTCTATCCTTACTATAATAGCGAGGATGGGTTAGTCTGTAACAAAGTGCCTCACAATTAAAGTTTACTTCTGGCTCATGTTTATATCATCTCTACCGAGGGATCAGGCTGACAGAGGATCCAACTCTGTGCTTCCATGATGCCCACGGCACGACAAAGAATCTCTGCAGTGTCTCGTGCTGGCCTGGAAACAGCACACACTAACTTCTGAGCACACTACAGTGGCCAAAACAAGCCAAATGACCAAAAAGCCACACCTAATTTCAGAGTCAGGAAAATGCATTCCTATAATGAACTGTGAAGGGGGAGAACCAGAATTTTGGTGAGCAGCACTAATGACTACCACACTTTCTGATTTTGTCTGCTTTATTGATTACTGGAGAAAAGGGGGGGGGGGTAAGTGTCCTACTAGAATGGCAGATCCATTAATATATCCTTTATATTTTTTTTTTAAAGATTTTATTTATTTATTTATTAGGAAAGAGAGAGAGTGAGAGAGAGCATGAGAAGGGAGAAGGTCAGAGTGAGAAGCGGACTCCCCATGGAGCTGGGAGCCCGATGTGGGACTCGATCCCGGGACTCCGGGATCATGACCTGAGCTGAAGGCAGTCGCTCAACCAACTGCGCCACCCAGGGGCCCA
>CM052797.1:53734805-53785281 GCA_028533885.1 Nasua narica | reverse complement strand
TTTTTTTTTTAAAGATTTTATTTATTTATTTATTAGGAAAGAGAGAGAGTGAGAGAGAGCATGAGAAGGGAGAAGGTCAGAGTGAGAAGCGGACTCCCCATGGAGCTGGGAGCCCGATGTGGGACTCGATCCCGGGACTCCGGGATCATGACCTGAGCTGAAGGCAGTCGCTCAACCAACTGCGCCACCCAGGGGCCCATATCCTTTATATTTTTGACAGTTTTTCCTTTATATAGTCTAAAGCTATGTTCTGAGGGGGCTATGTTAGAATTCTAATGCTTTTAAGGGAATTATGTAGGGATCATCTTTGCATTTTTTAATTTTTTTGGAGATTTAATTTTTTCAGAGAGAATGAGCACTCATGTATGCATGCAAGCATTAAGGGAAGGGGCAGAGAGAGAGGGAGAGAAAGTCTTAAGCAGACTCCACATTGAGCTCAGAGCCCCCTGCAGTTCTCCAACCCATGACCCTGAGATCATGACCTGAGCCCAAATCAAGAGTCAGAGACTTAACCAAATGAGCCACCCAGATGCCCCTCATCTTTGCCTTTCAAAATGTTCTTGTCTTAAAGCCCACGTTATTTGTTATCAATATCCACTCTTTGGAGAGCTTAATAGTTGCCTGGGATAGTTTCCCTCTTTTTATTTTCAACTTTTTAATTTTTTTGTCTTAGATGTGTCTCTTATTAAAAAGTAAATTAAAAAAATAAAATATAGCTGGATTGTTCTATTGTCCTGAAAACCTCTGCCTGAATTTCAAAAGATTTTCCTTTCTCTTTCTTTCTTCCCTCGCTTCATTTCTTTTTCCCTTCCTCATTTCCTCCCTTCTTCCCTTTCTTCCTATCTTTCTCTTTTTTGTCACTTTTTGGATTTATTTTTTCCTGCAAAAATTTGTGCGTGTGTGTGCGTGTGTGTGTGTGTGTGTGTTTTACAAGTTTGGAAGTTATCTAGTATCTTAATTTTTTAGGGTTTATTTATTTTAACATGCATATATGTTAGCAATTATGAATTTAATCAATCTCTTTACCCTACTCTTGAATAAGCACCTCAAAATCTTACTAATCAAAGTTTGATTCAACAACCAACAAAACTGACACATCGGAGAACTTGGAAAAAATGGAAAATTTCTGCTCTGACCCACTGATTTAAGAGTTGGATTTTACCAAGATCCCCCAGTGACTAAGTGCGTATTAAAGATTGGGAAGCTCTGCCTTAAAACATATTAAATCCAGTTATAGCCTTCTTAATTATATGATTTTGGTATCCAGAATTTAATTCTGTCTGGATTGTTTTTAACTCTACAAATTAGACTTCACAGTGACTATTTTATACTGTTAATGCTTGCTTAGAGTTACCCACAAATCTACCATTTTCTTTATTTAGTCTTTCCTTCTTGTACCTCAGACCTTTCTCAGATCCCTTCCTTCTTTCTTAGATATGTCTTTTAGAAGTTCCTTTTGTAAGCTGCTATTGGTAGGGAACTCAGCTTTTGTTCATTGGAAAATGTCTTTATTTTGCTTGTGTTTAAAAAAATCTTTATTAGATAACATTTCAAGATCATCAGAGATTTTTCTCAGTATTTTGATTACATTTCCATTGTCATTTAATTTCCTTTACTGTTGAGAAGTCAGCTAGAAACTCATTGTCCTTGGTAGTAACCCCTCTGTCACTGTGTCCCTCTCCTCTCTCTCTTTTCTGTCTTCTTTGAAAATCTTGTCATATTATAAATATTTATAATGATGGAAGAACTGAATCCCCAGGCTCAAGGAGTCTAACAGACTGTGTTCAGCACAGAACTAAATTATGATAAAAATATTACCTAATAAAACACATTGAATGCAACTAAAATACCTAGAGGCCTTCATTTTTAAAATAATCCTTAAAAACATATATATGAAAATAAGACAGGCTAAAGATTAATGAGATAAGAATAAAACTTAAGTTATAAAAATAACAGTAGAATAAAGTCCTTAGTTATTATATCTTTGAACATGGTCTTCCATTTCTTTCTCTTTCTGCAACTCTCAATATATGTATGTCGACTGTTCTAATAAGTATCTCAAACTCTCATATTTTCCATCTTTTTGTTTGTGTGTATTTGCCTTCTGGGTTATCTTTCATATCTGTCTTCTAGTTCCCTAATTCTCTCCTCATCTGTTTCTCCCAAATGGAATCTGTAGAGGACTCAAATTTGCAAATGCCCTTAGAGAAAATATCAGCTCCAGAACTGGCTTATTCTTCTAGTTCTTCATCCCTATGTCATTTCTGGGCTACATCTTCCCTTTATTTATGTTCCAATTAGCCATGGTGGTGAGAAAAATTTATATTTTATCCAGATTTTTCTACTTCTACACTGGGATAGATTTCTCTACAAATCTATGAAAATATGAATTTCTTTTATTTTATTTTGCCTAGCACTTTGGGTATTTTTATACTTACTATGACATATTGTTGTTAGGTTTCATCTCCTTGTGGGCCAAATTTATATCTGATTCATTTTGAAATCTCCAAGTTAACTCATGTCCTTAAACAACGCTTATTAAATACTACTTACTAAAACACTGGATGCAACTAAAATGATATTCACAGGGCATCATTGTCTTAAAATAAACTTTAAAAACATATATAGAAGATAGGTTAAAAATTAATGAGGTAAGAATAAAACTTGTTATAAAAATTACAGTAGGATAAACCTGAAGAGAGTAGACAGAAGATATGATAAAACAGAAAGTGATATATTAGAAACTAAACATAAGAAACAGAACCAAAAGTTGCTTTTCAAAAAGAGTAAGATGGACAAGCCTTTAACAAAACTGATCTAGTAAGATATAATGCAGACATAAAATAAAAAGGAAACCTAACTAATGATACCACAGTGATTAATAAAAGTAAAAAATACTAGAGTGCCTGGGTGGCTCTGTTGATTAAGCATCCTACTCTTGGTCTCAGCTCAGGTCATGATCTCAGAGGTCATAAGATGGAGCCCAATGGGGGGTCGGAGGAGGTCCATGATCAGCAGGGAGTCTGCTTGAAGATTTTCTCCCTCTTCCCCTCCCCAATTCTTTCTTTCTCACATAAATAAATCTTAAAAAAATAAAAATACTCTAAGTGTACACCCACATACTTGAAAAGTGAGAGGAATGCATTTTTAGAATATATATTATAAAAAGAAAATAAAGGAGAAATGAGTAACTCCATAACCACTGAAGACATTCATGAGTTCTCAAAACATCTTCACTTATACATACTACAGAATTCCACTCATATGAAATTAAACAACAGTTAAAACCAGTAATACATGCTGTTAGAAATCTGAGTATTTCCAACCTGTGAAATCTTGCTGTGGGAGGAATGGCGGGAACTGACATGTCAGGGGCTTCCGTGGTGCCGGCAGTATTTTGTCTCTCGATCTGGATGGTAAAGGGTGTGTTCCATTTGTAATCATCCATCAGCTCTATGTTTCCCTACATGTATGTTATATTTCAGCAGAAGGTGCAAAAACAAAATCTTTACAAAAAGAAAGCATTAGAGCCACAGTATTTTAGAGAATTCTAGCAAATAGGGAAAAAAACATGTAATTCTTATCTATAGAAACATTTTCACAGAGTAGGAAAAGGGGCTACTCTCCCAAAATATTTTTTGAGGTGAGTCAAACCTTGATACCAACACAAGATAGGACAGTAAAAGGAAGAAAAATTACATGCTGGTATTAGCCACTAAAATAAATGTGAATATATCCCGCACTAACCTTAGGAAAAAAACAAATGCTCCGTGTAAGAAGAGAAAATGAATCATGACCCAGTGGACTGTATTTGAGGAATGCAAAGTTGAATGAATGTTAGAAAATCTTTTAATATAACTCACCATATTAATGGACTACAGAGGGGAAAAAACTAAAAATTATTTTAATACAGACAGAAATTACAATTGTTAAAATTCAACAACTGTTTAAGCTAAATGTCTTGGCTAATGATGAAAAGAAGGGAACTTCTTCAGCCCACCAAAAAGTAGCACAAAAGGGAAGGTAATAAAATAGGACAAAAATCCCACCATGAATAGTTTACTCAATGATGAAATGCTTGAAACATCAGTACTTTTAAAATCAGGAACAAGGCAAGGATGCTCACTACTAATTTTATTAATTAATTCTATACAGCTTGGCGTTCTACTAAGTAATAAGGCAAATACACGCACTCCACACACACACACACACACATACACACACACACACACACAGTATAAGGATTAGAAAAAAACAATTGTTTATAAATAATATAGTTGTTTACACAGAAAATTCAAAATAGTCTGTGAAATAGTTAAAATTAATCAAAGAATTTAAAAAGGTTGCCAGACATGAGATTAACATGCAGAAATCAATTTCATTTCTACATACAGATACCCACATTTATAAACTGCCACTAGAAAGTATAGATAACATTTATAACAATAAAATGTAAGGGATCCAGACAATAAATCTAACAAAAATGTTGTAAGGACTTTATGTAGAAAAATATGAAACTTTATTGGAAGATGCTAAAGAAATCCTAAATAGAGAGACATACAATCTTCATTAGTTGTAAGGGTCACATATTTAACAATGATATAGATCCTTAAGTTGATGTGAAGATTCAATGCATTTCTAATTAAAATTCTAGCAAGCTTTTCATGGTAGCTGAGAAGCTAATTGCTAAGTCACTGAAGTGCATAGCACCAAAAATAGCCAAGACGCTTTTAAAGAAAAACCAAGTAGGAGACTTGCCTGGTCATGTATTGTGACTGATTATAAACTAGAATTATTGAACAATGAAGCAGTGGCTCATAGTTGTTTTTTTTTTAATTCACATATAGACAAAATAGACCCATGTGTTTCATGGGTCTATAGAAACCCATGTGTTTCTGTTCAGAAACAGACCCATGTGTTTTTCCAACATAGATATGAAAAGAAGGCTGGCATGGCAGTTTAGGAGAGAAAGGATGGATTAAATAGTAAATGGTACAAGACAATTGTTTATCCATAAGGAAAATAAGTGAAAACAAATATCTATTTTAGAGCATTGATTTTTAAAATTTGAGACGTATGAAGTATTTAAATGTGAAAGGCAAAAGTTTAAAACAGTTAGAAGAAAGTACCGGAGAATATCTTTTGGACTTCTGGTATAGAGATTTCTCTATATCAGATTTCTTCTATCAAATGGGATACAAAAAGAAAAAAACAAATCCTAACAGAAAAGAGAGGGAAATTCAATGACAGAAAAGAACTTCTGTTAGTCAAAACATTCCCTAAAGAAAAGAAAAAGATGAACCAAAAAGTAGGAGAAGGAAGGTAGTGCCTTCATATACAAGTGACGAAGAATTAGCATCCAGAATCCATAGAGAATGACTGACTACAAATCAATAAAAAGACAATTCAGTAGGAAAGAAAATGGCAGAAAATATGAATAGGCATTTTTCACAGCAGTGAAAATATTGATGGCTTTTAAACATATAAAGAGATGTTTAGTCCCACGCTTAATCAAATAAATACAAATTAAAATTATAGTAAGATGTCTACCTCTTACCTATAAATGTGGCAACAATTAAAAAGTCAAGGAATACAAGTTCTGGTGAAGATGGGGAGCAACAGGAGCCCTCATAAAAAGCTGGTGGGAGCATAAAGCAGGCAACCATTTTGGAAAAGCAATTTGACTTCAATTAGTGAAAGTTAACAAACCTGTACCCTATGATGTGACAATCTCACTCCTACTTATGTACCCAGCAGCCATAGCTCTTGACCCTGGCAACTCCATAGAATCACCTGGCCCTGTCCTAAGTCATTGTGATTTCATCATCCTGAGGTAGGGCTCAGCCACTGGCAGCTTTTTAAAGCTCCCTGGGTGGTTATACTGTACAAGACCATCTCCTGGAGAGCTTATGAAAACCCAGATTGCTACATCTCACCCACAGAGATTCTAACTCTGCAGGTCAGGGATGGAGACAAAATTCCTTGTCTGAGGATCACAATTTGAGAACCAATGCCCTAGAGAAATCCTTACCTATGTGTCCCAGGAAATATGTATGACATGTTTCTAAGTATAAATAGCCAAAAAATGGAAACAATCTAAATGCCCATCAGAAGGTGACCAGACTAAAAAAGGTGTAATATCCAAGCAATAAGATGTTATATAGCAGGGAAAGTGGCACAGGGGTTCATTGTAGAACCCCATTCACTATTTTACTCCATTCTACGTGGGAAACACGAATTACAAGAAAATGGAAGCATATTTTAGTGAACTGTTAAAACATCAGGTATTACAATTGCAAATGAGAAGTAAGTCCAGTCTTCCGTTTTTGTGAATTAATGGAAAAAATTGAGATTTCAGCTACCATCAGCATGAGCTTTGATTTCTTACAAACATGATCTAAACTACTGCAGCCAGCCAGTTAATGGGATTTCTATCATTTGAGTCACACAACAAATAATCATTGAAACGTCACTGTTTGAGGTCCCTTGGACACAGTAGAAAAGAAGATTGGCTGCATTCTGGAGGAGCATCCAGATAGTAAAAGACAAGGAAAATATAGAATTGTGAGAAATGCTGAGATGATGAAATAAAAGGATTTGTTGGAGTGGATATTTGGTGGCTACTCTAGATAAGGTGGTCAAGGAAGGCCTTTCATTGGAGGTGATTTTCAAACTCAGAGTATCTCCTAATGGAGATTAGCACCATTTAATAGAAGTAACTAAAGATTACCATGCTTATGGGAACTGTGGTGGGAGAAAAGGGAGAAAGGAGAGACATGAGAATGTAAGTGAGTGAGATTGCTTGCATTTCATCTGGATCCCCCCAAGCTTTGAATCCAGGCAGGAGGTATATCTCCATGTTAAACATTGCCACTACCATGTTATTTTTTATTAAAAAAAGAAATAACAAAGTTACTAGCATAGTACCAAGCATAGAGCAAGCATTTAATAAATGTTAACTTCCTTCCTTATAGTTTAACTATTTTCCTTCTAATATTATTATGATGCTTTAAGTATATTGTGAGGTACTAGAACATCCTATATTCTGAGTCCAAGCCCTAAATCAAGAAATACAATGAATCATGACATAGGTTGGCATATTCCAGAAATGTAAGGTTAGAAAATATTAACCTTCGATGCTCTAATATTCTAACTTAACCATCGTTCAAACAATCAGATACCCTCTCCATTGATACCTGAGAGACCTAATTCCCAATTCTTCAATTCTCTGGAAGTCTTTGTGTGAGCACAATGCTAAGGCAGTTTAAAAATACAGCTATGTGTGAATATATCCATTTCAGATTGAGAGTCATTGCCAATCCAGGTGATGACTAAAAGAACTACCTAGAGACCCATGGTCTCTATTCAGCAGGTAAAGATAATTCCAGTATCTCTTTACCAAACTGAAGGGCAGGGAACTAAATTCTGGCCTGGCTCTTGGGGAAATTGCCCTTGGGTTGGAGTCAAGGCTCCAAATTTATCATCCAAAGGAAAGCTCTGTTTCTCTGCTAAAAGGAACATGGAGGGGAGGCTAAAAATAAAGGCAAGGCAGCACTAAAGGATGTTTTCAAGTCCAACTTTATTATGCAGGTTTCTTTCCTGTTCCCATGCTCTATTATGTTTGCCCCTGTATGGCCTGGGCTGCCAAAACATGACCTTAAAAAATACTCTCATGAAATGTCAAAGTTTCACAATTTTCTAAATCTATCTGGAAATTTGAGACTGCTTCTAAGTTCCCATTGTCCTAGCAGAATTGATGAATTGATGAATGTATGGCCAGCTGGGTGGGCGTTTAGAAGCTCCCACTCACCCAGGCTTGGCAGGTTCATAAAAGATGAAGGGAAAACAAGGAAGGAGGAACATCCTGTTGGTTGCTCCTGTTCTCAATGGAGATCTGACCTTGTGTTTGCCTTTTTATCAATGAGCCCAATGAGAGTAGTGCTCTGGGCCTTAAGTGTGAGTATGCATACTCTTAACTGCTGGCGGAACATGGTGGACCTGCCTTCTGTTGTCTTTGTCCGAGGAGGCTTGCCCTTAATGACTCATTATCACACCCAAAAGTTTCCACACTCTCTGAAACTACAACTCTATCCTATTATTCCCCCAAGGTATTGTTATGGGCTGAACTGTGTCCCCCTAAAATTTTTATGTTGAAGTCTTAAACCCTACCGCCTCACAGCGTGACTGTATTTGGAGATAGGGCCTTTAAGGAGGTAAGTAAGTCAAAATGGGTCGTTAGGATGAGCCCTACTCCAGTGTGACTTGTGTCCTTAAGAAGAGATTAGGACCCTGACAGCACAGACAGATGACCATGCAAGCCCGTGAGAAGTTGGCCATCTACTAGTCAAGGAGAGAGAGCTCAGAAGAAACCAAACCTGCTAACACCTTGCTCTTAGATGTCTAGCCCCCAGAGCTGTGAGAAAACAAATTTCTGTTGTTTAAGCCACCAGTCTGTGGCATTTTTTTTTTTTTACAACAGCCCTAGCATACAAATACAGACAGCCTCTATTCTTTCTAGTACCCAACAGTATAAACTCCCTAGAAATTCCCTTCTGGCCCCAAGAGGAAAAGCAAAGGAACCAGAAAATCCTGGGCCAGTGATAGCTGCTTTAATGGCCCTGACTCTTGATTTTTAAGAAGTGCTGATCCTTTTGTGAGACAAGTTTTTGACTTGGGCTCCAAGTGAAACAGCCCACAGATACTTACTGAGCATCTAGGACACCTCCAGGACACAAGCTCTGTACCTCTGGGAAGCCTCATGCTATGTAAAGTACACAGGCTTGGAGTCCAAAGGAAGCTTCTTTGAAATTCCATTTCTGCCACTTTACTGCTATGTCAACTTGAGTAAGTTACTTTACTTCTCTGAATCTCAGTGTTCTCATCTGCAAAACTGGGGTAATAATTCCTTGAATAATACTTGAGGTTTTGTGAGGTTTAGAAATATTAACTATAAAAATTTAGGGGCGCCTGGTGGCTCAGTGGGTTAAAGCCTCTGCCTTCGGCTCAGGTCATGATCTGAGGGTCCTGGGATGGAGCCCCTGCACCAGGCTCTCTGCTCAGTGGGGAGCCTGCTTCCCCCTCTCTCTCTGCCTGCCTCTCTGACTACTTGTGATCTCTCTCTGTCAAATAAATAAATAAAATATTTTTAAAAAATAAAATAAAATAAAAATTTACCTAGTTCCTGGCAGAGGAGCTGGTATTGAATAAATGGTAGCTGTCATAATAGTATTTATTATTATTTTAAGAGAACAATCTAGCACTGAGCCGGACACCTGCTAAGGTCCAACATACATTAACCCTTAAACACCTCTTTCCTTCATTAAGTTACATTTGAGAGTCTAAGAATATTAGCAATCCTGAAAGGCAACCATAAACTTTGTAGACTCTTTTTGCTTTTATGAAAACTGACATTTTATTTCCTTTTTTTCCAATCTTTATACATTTGTTATTTTTTCTTGCTTTACCATTTGCTTCGAAGCAGTTACCAGGCAATTTTGTCTTGTTCCCGATTTTAAACAGAATGGTGTTTTTAACATTTTTGCCATTAAGTATCAAGTTTTCTGTAATGTTTTTTGCAGCCACTCTTAAACAGGCTCAGGAAATTTGCTTTCTTAGCTATACATTTTTATCACGAATATTTGTTGGATTTTATCAAATGTTTTTCCTACATGAAGGTGATCATATTTTTGTTTACTTTGAACTATAAAATGGTGAATTACAATAATATTTTTTCTACTGTTCAGTTCACCTTGTATTTTGGAAAATATCTAACTTGGTCATGATTCATTATATTTTGTTAATATACTTCTGAATTCAGTTTACTAACATTTTCACTTTGCATTTTTATATCTATGTTCATGAGTGAAACTGCTGTTTAATTTTTCCTGTCTTATCTGTCCTTGTCTAGTTTTAACACCATGCTTTTACTCACTCATGAGATAAATTGAGAGATTATTCCCTTTTATGTAACCTGAAAGGAATTACCCACTCCTTGGATAACTGATGGAACGCACCTCTAAAATTACTGGGGATGATGTTTTCTTTGTAGATTTTATATAAATTGTTCAATTCCTCTAATTTAGACTTTTTATCTCTTCTTGAATCAGTTCTAATATACTATTTTTTCTAGAAATTTATATATTTCATCTAATTTTTCTAATTTGATGTCATACACGTCTACAGAATATTATCTTTTTAATAAATACAGAGTCTGTGGCTATATTTTTTTTTCACTCCATTTATTCTTTCTTTCTTTTTCCATTCATCACATCTATCAAAAGTTTGTCAATTTTATGAAGATACAACCTCTGTCTCCTTCCCTGGTAGGAACATATTTGTTCATTGTGGTATTCCCAGCACCTAGAATCATGTCTGGCATTCAGTAAGGATTTGTTGAATGAAAAAAATAATCCATGGAAAAGGCATAAAAGAGAATGTGGATCAAGACCAAGTTTTAAAAAATTTCTGTAGCAGAAAATAGTAACAACTAAATGCATGGGTCCTTCTTTTAAGAAGAAAAAGTAAATAATAGCTTAAGAGAATGTCCTTTAACTGTTTATATCAATCTTCAATGTTTACCTAATTCTGAACCCCTAGAGAGAAATATAGATCTTTAAAGATCTCAAACTCATAATAATTTCCTTACAAGTTCTAGTGGTTTTTATGAAGGCAGCTTTCTTTTAAATAACACATGATAGGTTCTGGCATTAGAAACTTATGTGAGATCATAATTTTGCCAATTTTTCTTCACTGTTATAGACATTAGTCAATATTTGATCTCATGACAAAACAAATGGACAAAGAAAAAAGAGAGACAAACAAAAAAACAGACCCTTAAATACAGAGAGCAAACTGGTGGTTGCCAGAGAGAAGGTGGGGGGCTGGGGTGGGGTCGGGTGAAATAGATAAAGAGGATTAAGAACACACATAGCTTGATGAGCATGAAGAGATGTATAGAATTGCTGAATCACTATATTTTACACCTGGAACTAATATAACACTATAGGTTAATTATATTTGAATAAAAAATATTTGATCTTATGACACGGAGTACTGATCCATCACTGTTTTTCATTTTCTAAACTGATGTTGCTGATGTGCTGGAAATAAAGGGGCCTCATAGATGCAGAGGCGCAGAGGAAATGTTGAAAGGACAAAGAGTTTTGCACATATTGCTTAATGTAGTCCTTCAGATCCTGGGCTGTCAAATAGAGAAGTGTGCGTCACTCTTTTTATGTTCAGGAAGAACTCTCTAGTGATTTGCAATTCCAACCTCTGCCTCTCTGCTTCTAAACCGCATTGAATAAGGAGCAATGAGAAAAGAAATCACCATTTCTGGAACTTACCCCTCTACGCATTTAATCTTCATATTTAGTAGGAGTTTTCTGGTGCCGAGCTACCTAAGAATCTGATTGAGAGCATATCTCCATAGCTGTAAACAGGATAACATTGGTGGTTAGGTTGAGAATGTGCTGGTCCAAGCCAGGCTCTAGAAATCCTAACAAAGTCCGTATGTCAAATTCCTCTATCATAATTTACAAATCTCTCCCAAAGTAAAATATTGCGAACAAACTTCAGGCAACAGAGTCCTCTAGCGCTGGTATTAGGATACCAGACTTGAAGTTTAAGGGTCCTTCTAAAGACTGTGCCAAATAACTTGACAGCAGGACCATGAGGCAGCTACGCGTGAGCATTTAGATTGAGGAAAATGGGCTAGAAGCAGCCTCATCTGTGCTAACAGTCTGAGCCTGGCCAAGGAGGGGGCTGAACGCCCTGAAGAGAAGGCCCTACCCTCAGGTAACTCTGGTCAGACGTATAAGCCGAAGTAGATATGTGGGCTCTTCGTGGTAGCTGAAGATACTATAGGAGAAAGTATAATGCCCCGAAAAGATTTAAAGATTGAGTACATTATTAAGTAGATTAAAAGGAATTATTTAAAAAACCCTAAGTGTTAGAGACAAGTGTTCTATGTTTGGAATGGTAGCTAGGTGAGCCTGTTTTGCATATTTACCGTACAACTAAAGTCAGGGCCTGGAACATAACAGCTGCCCCACTAATATTTTTAGAAGGATAAGTGGTGTAAAGAGCAGTGGTCTGGAGTCTGAAGACCCGGATTCAAATCCTGACTCTATCGTTAACTGGCTGGATCTGGCCTGTGGTCGGGCCTGTGTTACCTTCTTTGGGTCTCAGGGTTTTTCTCTACAAAGCAGAAGATAAACACAATGGTCCTAAGATGACTTCCTATTTGGAATGTCTACATCTCCACAAGGACCAGCTCCCTGCACTCTAGGGAGAACATCCTCTCAGGGAATCACAGAGCAGGATCCCAAAGGCAGGAAAGGGAATGGGATCTTTAGCAAATGGTGACTAGTCTAATGGGCTGGAGTACTGCACTGTAGCAAGGCGAGACTGGAGAGGAGAATGTGGCTAGGCCCGAAAATACTCAGTGGGTGAGGGGCAAATACCTGCAGCTAAAAATGGTCCAGAAGGATTCCAGCTCATCTGTTCAGACAAATGAAGTCTGTAATATTGTGAATAGTGGTATCATCCTGTGTTTTTATAGGGCAGTGGATTTCTACTCTTGCTGCACATACTTAAATATATATTCATTCATTCATTCATTCATTCATTTAAATAGGCCCCACCACTATACATCCTGATTCAGTAGAACTGGGGGGAGGCCTTACATCAAAATTATTTTTAACCTCCATGGTGATGCAGGTGTCCAATGAAAATCATTTGTATGGTGCTTTACAGTTTACGTGCTTTCGGGATAGACTTCTATCCTCACAGCCAACGTAGAAAGGGGGCTGAGTAGGTAGAATTATTACCATTCCACATGCGAGAAAATTGAGTCTCAAAGAAATTTCGTCTCTCCAAATGACAAGTAGCAGAAATGAGATTCTCAGCCAACTTCCTGAGCCCAGGGCCTTTTTCACTAGAGCTCAGCTGCCTAAAATGAAAACAGGGGTATAAGAATTTATTCCCTAATCCAAGAAAATATTAGAACCAAGAAGCATGACGTGAGGTTAACAAAAGTGTGAGTTTAGACCTGAAAGAGAAAGCACTTCTTTGAATGTCATTAAGACATTCGTGGGCCTACGAAACTGAAAATGTGGTAGGTGGTCATTAAAGGTTCTAACGAGATTTCAATAAATGTGTAAAGGATCCAGTCTCTCCCCTGCTTGAGAGCAGCATAGTATCTTCTCACGCATTTGTTAGAGACTGGCTATCTGATGTTACTGACGGTCTACAAATTATAGGCAGATATTCTCAGAGCTTATAGGCTTCTCTTCTTCATCCTTCTACTGAAAATTCAATTATCTGTGCCCTCAGAAGGAAGGTACAGCACAGATAAGTGAAATATCCACAAGTCAGCTACAAAACATGAGGATGTGGCTTGATCCCATTACTGCAGAACAGGGGCCCCCTGGTGACATCAGGCAGGCTAGTTATTCTACGGTTCACACAGGGAAGGAAACTCACAGTTACCAGAGGCCTGCAGTGTTCGCAGAGACCATTGCATCTAGTCCTTGCAGGAATCCCAAGAGGCTAATATTACATTATCCCCTTTTCACAGTGAGGACTGTCATGCTCTGAGAGGCTAGCCAAGGTGCTGAAGGGCACAGTGCTCCACATGGTGCAATCAAGAGGTGCCTATCTTCAAAGCTTGCAGTCTTTCCATTCTCTTAGGTTCCTTCCAGCCTACCCAAAGCTCAAAAACCTGATGCAACATCACCAGCAACTAAGCGAGCAGACGCTCCCACGATTAGCTGGCTGCGTCTTTCGGAAGCTGCATCCTGCAGAGCCGTGTGGCTCACATTAGCAGCAGCAGCACCCAGAGCTCTGGCCGGAAGACAGGGCACCTGAGCTGCAGGGTCCAAGGACAGCTGATCCTGACGCTCCCATCTAGGAGGTCCATCCGGAAGCCGGGAGATTTCCCTCGCGTGGGGAATCCTGCCTCACTTAGTCACCCTGCTATTGCATAACAGATAGGGCATTTCCAATAGCATGGCACGCTAACTGTCAAAATACTAACAGTAAGAATGTTGGCAGCCAAAGGGCTGTTAAATAATCAGAACTTCCCTGATTACAAAAGCCAGAGCTCAAAGAACTCGCTGCCTTACATTTTGCAGGGTGCTAAGCTCCAAGGAAACAGGTAGCAGTGTCCATGCTGTCCTTAAATACAACTCCAAATGAGAGAGAGAGAGAAAGAAAGAGTGAGAGAGAGAGAGAGAGAGACTCCGTTGGCTCCAGGGATTGGGTGCCAAACCTTTAATGCCCACACGCACACCCTGGAGAGCACCAACTGACTCTGACTGAGCACCCCAACTGCAGTGGACACAAAAAGCAGCAAATCACACACAAACCACAACCACCAACCCTAGTGCCCACTGTTGAAATTGCCTTGTTCCCGCTTTCCCTGGATCCTTTACCACCTTTCAACCTACTGCCCACCAGCAGGCAGTCCCTCTTCTTGAAACACTTATCTATCTCTTGTCTTGTGCTCCTGCTCAAAATCTCCTTACTGTTCTTAAAATAAAGTTAAACTCATGACCGTAGCCAGCAACCCTCCTTCAGCCTGATCAAAGCCGCTAAGCTCTACTTGTCCTTTATTCCCCTGACCATACCTGCCTGCCTTGGGACCTTGTCATAGGCTATGGCCTCAGCTGAATCACAACCTTCCTCCCACCCAGAGCCCGCCACATTAACTGGGCTAATTTCTTTTTGTCCACCCTGGTTCCACCTAAATGCCATTTTTTTTGGCTATCACCAAATTAGGTGTCCTTGTTTTATTTTCTCACAGCACCCTATTGTTCCACCTGCAAAGTACTTATAATTGGAATGTAACGATTTAATATTTAGGTCTTTGTTAAAGTCTGTTTTCCCTACTAGAGGGTCAGCTCCATCGGAGCAGAAGAAAATGACCATCTTGTCCATTTCCCTATTCCTAAGTGCCTTCCACATTCATTCCTTCATTCAATGTTTCTTGGGAAAATGAAGGAATGTAGTTACCCATTCCCTGAAAGACTTTGTTTTCTCATAATCTATGCATAATCCTGAACCAGGTTTCCTTCCAAACTGAAAGTGTGTCCCTGTGTGTCAAACGATCACTCCCGGGTCACAGGATGACCCGCTGCACTGGAGCAGACGCTCCCTACACTGCCATCCTGGGGTCACAGCGACTCTGCTGCAAGAGGCCTCTCGGGACACTGGCAGGAGGCTGGGTTATAAGCACAAAACTCATGCCCTTAGCCCAAGACACCACATCCTAAGAGGTGAGTGAATTCCTTGCCTTGCACAAAATTCGCCATTCGATCAATATTTGTTGTGTTGGAATCTGACAGTTGAATAAGACCTACGAAAAAGCCTCACATTCTATATCTCAGTTTAGTTCATAATGGAAATATGAACTATTTAAGAAAACAAGAAAGCAAGAAAGGGGTATTTCAAACTAAAACGTGATTTTTTGTAATATGTTGTTTTCAACGTTTGTGTTACAAAGCTAATGAATATAACGCTGGAAATATGAATCACTCTTTTTTGTCCCATGTGTAATATTATATATCAGGCTAAAAACATTTAAATGGTATTTTCATTGGGGAGATGGATTTCCTTCCTTAAATTTGAGATTGCTTCATATTTGCGCCTGGCAGTTCTCAACCTAGAAATCAGTAGCCATCTAAGTTAATGTTTAAGTAAAGAGAAAATTTAAGATATTTTTTATACACAAAAAAAGCAAGGTTTAGTTTATGATTTCAAATATTGAAATCTGTTGTTCATCTGAGGATCTGTATCGTGGCCAAAGCCTGTTTCACTTGTTGGGTAAGAGACTATCTTAGTTAAAATCTACCTCTAAACTCCTAAATTGAAAACAAAACAAAACAGCACTCTGGGAGTTTTAACTCTTTTTAGGGAGCAAAGAATTCTATTTCTATCCCAGAAATCTAAAGCGATGGGCAGTGTTACAAATAGGTTCCCAGCCCAGAGGCCTCTGCTCTTCCATGTATCTGAGGAGAATCTACAGATAAGATCGTTGTCATGCAACCATGAAGAAACAGCACTGAAATGTGAAATAGCAATGAAGAGCAAAGTTACTACTTTCTTCTTAGTATAGATAATAAAAGTTTTTGCCAATCTTGCAGTTAGTTGCCAGACGCTGAACCAATGAATAAAATGACAGGGAAAATGCAAATAAATGAAGGACAAGCATCTAAAGGAGTTGTGACAGTAACCAAGTCGGGGAGCTGAGAAGCACCAATGCCCCAATCTTTATTATGTTTGGTACTCAATGATGTAAAGTGCAGATTAAGTATGAAAAAATAAGATCAGTGCCTGGGACAATCGTGGAGCCAGAATTCACATACAGGAAACCATTATATTAAGAGGAAAAAATAGGTTAAGGGGCAAAAGAAAAAGATACACTTGCCCACGTACCCTTGCACACATATACATGAACACGCATGGACCACAAACACACGTGGCTTCCCAACACTTGCATAAACCCTCCCTGCTCGGCCCCCTCACCACACGGAGCTCAGACTCCCACGTTCTCCCCTGGTAGCAACCACATCTGAGTGTCTGCCACTCCAGGAAGGTGGCCAGGAGCCCCCTCTATCAGTATTCATGGATACATTGTCCTTGTTAAGAACCCATTGACCGCATGCCTGACAGGGTCAGCTGTAGGATGCATCAGCGGCGATCAGCACCTCAGGGTTAGAGACCAGAAAGATACTGATCAAAACAGCTCTGCTTACACTTTCTCCGTCTCTCTCTCTCTCTCTCTCTCTCTGCCTCTCTCCCTCCCTTCCTTTCTGTTGGATACACACGTGTGAAGACGTGAAGAGTTTCTTTGCCTTTACTGGAATTCTAGAACCCACTACAGTTATAGGCTCTACCAAAGCAAGTTCTTATCAAATTCTTTATCTCTGGTCTTGTCGTCCACAAATATGATTCACTCTCAGGATCAAACAATTTAAGTCAAACTTTGTACTATTGTTTCCTTCTATGGAGTCATGCTTCACATCCCCTCCAAGTTCATGTCAGTCCAGGTCTCTTTGCTAAGACAGCCGGGCTTTACTTTGGTGGTCATGTCAGAGCTCTTGAATAGATTGACAATCCAGGGTGGAAACTGGCATCAACCTCCGATTGGACGCTAAGAAATCAGAGCAGAGGGGAAGCTGAGGTCTTATCCTTAGATGAGCCTGTTCATTTCATTAGAAGTATAAACAGCTGGTTGCTGCCCAGATTACTAATGGGATTATCAGTCATTCTACCACTGTGACTCAACACTTTTTAGTTTTAGAGTTTTTTTGATCTTAAAGACACACTTAAAAAATGAGGTTTGTCGGGGCACCTGGGTGGCTCAGTGGGTTAAAGCCTCTGCCTTCGGCTCAGGTCATGATCTCAGGGTCCTGGGATCGAGCCCCGCATCAGGCTCTCTGCTCAGCAGGGAGCCTGCTTCCCCCCTGTCTCTCTGCCTGCCTCTCTGCCTACTTGTGATCTCTCTCTCTCTCTGTCAAATAAAAAAAAAAAATGCAGTTTGTCTTAGGAAGGACCACAGCTTCATTAGATTGTAATTCAATGTTTAAGACCTGGAAAGGTCTGATACTGAGATAAGTAGGTCAAGAAACAAATTGTGCTTCCCATTTTTTTCCCAGTTGTGGTCAAAATTATGCCACCATTCATTGTGACAACTTGACTGAGTTGCTTAACCATACCAAGCTCAATTTGGTCTTCTCACAAAGATGGAGATTTCAATCTCCCTGCCATGTCATGGGATGATAAAATCTGTTTGCCATACGTATATAAAGTACCAAAGGTAATTTCAGAAAATATAAATCATGATTTTACCTTGGTCTTTGAAAGTCAACGTAGCACAAAGAACCTGGTAGAAGCATGGTGACCATCTAAAAGTCATAAAACAACAAAGTGAAGGGTTAATGATTACACTGACAGCAGAAGAGATGAATGTGAGGAAGAAAATGTTGAAGATGTTCTTCCTGCAGCATTTTAATTAAACATTTCAATTCCATAAGTAGTGAATGTGTTTTTATAAGCATGAGATAGAACAACATAGCCTCGTTCATACACTTAGAGTCAGGCAGTCTTGGGGTCAAATTTTAGCACAAATCTGCTGGCCACGTGACCTTGGGCAAGTCTTTATTCTGTGACCCAGTTTCCTCATCTGTCAAATGGGAACTAAATTAGCTATTGGCAAGTTATAGGTGCTCCACAAATAGTAGCAACACCTCCAGGAATAAAAGGTGTTGATCTTCTGAGAGTGGCTGGGAGGTGACAGTGGCAGGATGGAGAGGAAATGGAGGAGCCCCAAATGCTGATCCCATCCTTAACACTCTTCATGCAGTTGCTGACCAAGCATTTATTAAGACCTACTGTGTCATGCTGGAATATGAGTGCTCATCTTCAAGTAGGAGAACACAACACGTTCACAGACAATAGCAGTGCAATGAGGTAAGTGCCAGAAAGAGGGAGTCGGGGCTGCCTCTCAGGAGAGGTGGCAGGAGAGCTGAGCTGTGACTGATGGACAGGAGCTGGCCAGGGGGGTCACAGAGATGAATTACATTCCAAGGATAGGGAAGAGCCAGCACTAAGGAGTGACTATAAAAAAGCACAGAGACTGGTATGGTCTTACTCACGTTTGGAAGTTTTGGACTGAGAACATTATCTGGTGTGTAATGGGTGCTCGGTAATGTGAGTGACTGAGAAGAGGAAGGAAAGGAAAGCTGTTCCAGGTGTGGAAGTAAGGTGAAGGAGACAAGAAGAACTGAAAAGACTGAGACGAATATAATGAGGCGCCGAAGAATGAGCAGAGAGAATAAGATCAGCTGTGCTTACCCATAGATAGCAGTGGTGTGGAGGGAGCACTAGCCATGGAGCCCAGATGCTTTCCCCAGGATCCTCATTTAGCCACTAGCTGTTAACATGGTTTTGAGTAAGTCACCTCCGCATCTCTCAATTCCAGTATCCTCAGCAATAAAGCCCAGGATCTGAACCCAGTGAACTCTCAGAATCTTCCAGTTCTGTTGCATTAAAAAAAAAAAAAACTCCTGTTGGGGCACCTGGGTGGCCCAGTTGGTTAAGCATCTGACTCTTGATTTCAGCTCGGGTCATGACCTCAGGGTTGTGGGATTGAGCCCCATGTGAGGCTCCACACTTGGTGTGGAGTCTGCTTGACTTTCTTCCTCTGCTCCTCTCTCCCTCTCTCTCAAATAAATAAACAAATATAATCTTAAAAAATATTTTTTAATCTGTTAACTTTCTACTCAGTGCTGGACACTGCAACCCATCAGGAATCCGAAGAGTAATCAGATACTATGCTGGTTTTTCTCCATTTGCTACTCCCTCATACTCCCTCTCTTTTCTGTCCTACTCTGTACTCCAGGAGTACGACTCCCGTGGCATGGCTAGACACCCTTGCTCCTGGTTGCCCATTATTCTCACCCTTGTAGGAAGTAAGAAAGGACAAGAGAAAGGTTGGGGTATTTCTCCTCGTGCTCCCTCCTTACTTCCTCTCTGAGGGATGGCTATGATCGCTTTTCTTCACAATAATAGTTCCTTTCTGGCAGCCCATCTTCTATGGCTCCAGCCGGCTCTGAATTTCAGGAACACTATTTCTCCCCTTGCTCCTCTCAGCCCAGATATGCCAATGGCTTCTCAGGTTTGCTAGTGCCTGAGTACCTCAAATTTCTTTAAACCTGCTTTCAATTATTCTGCATAGTCTCCTCACTAAGATTTCTTCAGTTAGACCACGTGAGTAAAACTCTATTTGCAGTGAGCCCCTAACTGACCCAAAGCTTAGAATGCACTAAGGAGATGGATTATCAATAGATCATTTGTCCCGATATAAAGTACCATGGCAACACTCAGGAGGAGGCTGCGAAGCTGAATAACAAGAGGCTCAAGGGCAGTGTCTGTGGAGGGAGAGCCTCTGGGTTTGGATGTAAGAACTAACCATGGATGCAGACATGGAAGGATAGATTGGAGGGATTTTATCCTTGTTGTTGGTACTACTCTTATTGTACATTTTCCAGAAAATCTGAAAGATTTTCCAGATGTACAGCCCAAAGGGAAGTAAAATCTGTCATACTAGAATAAACAGCAGCACTGGGAATTTAAACTGCTTGATTGTTGCTGTTTCATCTAAGCTGATAATCTTCCGTGTATCAGCTAAATGTGCAATCCAGAAACTTGCCATATATGGAAGCTCTGTAGAAAAAGACAAATTCTTTTTTTTTTTTTTTTTAAATTTTATTTATTTGACAGAGAGAAAGAAAGTACAAGCAGGGGGACTGGGAGAGGGAGAAGCAGGCTTCCCGCTGACCAGGGAGTCTGATGCGGGGCTTAATCCCAGGACACTGTGATCATGACCTGAGCCAAAGGCAGACACTTAATTATCTGAGTCACTCAGGTACCCGAAAAAGACAAATTCTTTATGTGGAGTAAAAAGTTAGCTGGGAACCAAAGAATAACCAAACCAACAAATCCAATGAAATTCTTCCTTTGATACTTAATGTCATGATTCCCCAGGTTGGGGAAGTTCCTATCTTTCTCCCCTGCCATTTCTGCTGTCATAGAGGAGACAGCAGCTTCCCTAGTGGCCTTTGAAGGGCATATGTTCCACTGCCCTGCTGCTGATATTGCCAAGTTATGAGGAGAGTAGGAAGATGGACATTGCATCACAGAACCAGCTGTAGCGAGCTAGCATGCAAGGAGGGCTGGGGCAATGTGGAAACGAGGCCTCTGTTCTGCGTCATATTAGAGAGATCAGCTTTAAGACCTTGCGGCCCTGTGACCTTTTCTCACAAGGACACAATAGAGAACCTTATCAGAAATTCATTCACTTAAGTGAAATCATAGGTCAAGAAAGAATCAAGATATTGTATAATAGAAATGCATTATATCCAAACTCCTCAATTTGAGATCTTGAGCAGGTTACTGAATCACTCTGAGCCTCAGTTTCTTCATCCATAAATCAGAGTCGTGAGACTTCAAGTGCTAATCGAGAGGATCAAAACAGTCATGTAAGCAAAAGAGTCTAGGGTGAGCCATGGAGTTGGCCTGAGATACGGCAGCTGCTTTTCTCCTGGTCGCACTCCAATGTACTGGCCTCGGGCAATGTCTTAGAGGGCTAGCTGGGGCTACGCCCAAGACATTTGAGACGGTCCAATGTGATCCTCATCATTTCAACCAAGAGAACATTCAGAGGGCTTCAAGGAGTATTTTGAGGGAGCTGCACAGTTGCAAGCATTCTAAAATCATCACCTCCCACCCCACAGGGCAAGTCAACAGGCTCCCCTCTTTGCTAGATTGAAATTTGTATCATTAGAGTCATTCTTTGGGGCTAGGAGAAAGGGATGAGCAGTGACCAGACCTCTCATACCTTCTCTATTAGCGCGCTCTCTCTCTCTCTCTCTGTCTCTCTCTCTCACACGCACACACACACACACATACCATCTGTTTCCCTGTTTGTACCAGAAATGACTGGACCACAAATTCTATGTCGTTGCCCTTGATGTCGTTGCCAACCTTCCACCCTCACCTGTTCTCAGCTCCTTACTCAGCAGCCCCCTCACCGTTAGCAGATTGCCACAGTTCACATGTCTCTGCAACGGAGTCCACACTCTCTCCCCTTCCACTGAGAATTCAGGAAGGTCCCACCCACTACCTCTAGCATTTGTTCCCTTACATAGCAGAAAGCATGCCAGCCTAAGGATGCCTGCATGGCTCAGTCAGTTAAAGCACACGACTCTTGATTTTTGGCTCAGGTCATGATCTTAGGATCGTGAGATCAAGTCCCATGTTGGGCTCCATGCTGGGGAGGCAGTCTGCCTGAGGATTCTCTCTCCTTCTCCCTCTGCCCCCCCCCCCCCGCAAAAGTTAAACAAAACTAAAAAAAAAGAATGTGGGAGCCTAAGGGATGTAGAACCACATGATAGGAAGAAAAAAAAGGAAACTTCTCCAGACTCAAAAAGGAAAGTGCTAGAGCTGCACAGTGAAGTTAAACTGATGCAGTGGTATGAACGGTCATTTTTATATGCTTAATGAATTGCCACTCCAAAAAAAAAAAAAAAATCTGTAGAGTTAAATATCTTTATTGCCTGAAACAGAAAGTAACAAATTTTGTGGGAACTCGAGGGGTGAAAGGAGACACTTCTGGGGAAAGTGTCTTTCCTCAGTGATACACACCCTCTCTCTATCATGGGGGTTCCCTGTTTAACCTCTCCATAAAGTTGATCTTACCATGAGAGGAGTATTAATGGGTATCTAAACCCACTAGTCTATAACTCATGCTAAAAACTATAAAATGCTATCCTGATTGGAATTTAAAAGCAGTTTAATAACGTAGTTATAATTCCTTGAGTCTAAGACCTGCGACTTATTTGTCTTTAACATGAGCACTGGCCTGGTTTATAGCAGATATCGAAGAGAGTTTCACTAACTAAATGATCTGGCAGAGGAAAAGCCAAGCCACATCTGGGTATCCCTCATTCTCCTCCACTGAGCTAAGTGTGCCACAGAAATCCAGGGACCTTGACATAAACAATTCTGCAAAAGCACCTGCAAGCTGTATCTTGTTCTAGCTAGGGAATCAGACCCATTCCAAAGTCACATGGGACTGCATGGAGCCTTCTCTAATTGGGTAAGTGTTAACCATTGGAGGTATTGGGCAAACAGTTGGAAATATGAGCTTCTTGAGAACTCAGGACAGATACCAGATTGTGGTATTATATATTTATTGTGGGGTGCCATCTGCAAAGTGATATAAGTGTAAAGCCTGAAGATAGATAAAAATGACACAGACAAGCCTTGGGCATAGAAGAAGAAGAGCTTAAGATGACTGTGGTAGAAGGAGGAAGAGATGAGTAGGGTACTTCGATGGAAAGAGTTTCACAAAGGAGTGAAGGAGCAATTACATAAAATGCAGCTGAAAAGTCAAGAACAAGGGATATTCACAAGGAGTGGCAAAATTTTTTAGTTTTTTGGAGAATCTCAGAAAGTATCCAGGACTGAATTTGAAATCAAAAAGACTTGGGCTCAAGACATACAGGAAGTAATTTCGCTCTACCTCACGCTTTCTGCTTACTTCTTCTTCCCATTCCCTTCATCCTGTTAGTAAATATGCAGTTTGGTGTGTCGTCCTTGGCTCGTCTCTCCAGCATGACCTTTCAGTTCCTACCTAACTGCCTGCCAAACACTTCGTACTCTTGGTATTTCCAAGGAGAGTACATTTCCATGTCACAGTGCCCCCAGAAGTCCAGTCATCTCTGGCCAGGGAGAGTGGGCTCACATCATAAATAATTGGGCTCCCCACTGACTCCCCCAATAGCATGTTTTTAGAAGGGAATAAGAGCATAACAAGCAAAGACCAACCTGTCAAGCGTTACTAGTGTCTAGCTTTTGCAGGGAAGACTCAACAAAACAGCATGATTTTCTAATAAGCTTCATTAGCATGGTTTCAACTTTTTTTTCCTAGCAATTCTATATAAAACACTGAAGAAGAGAAAATACAGGTTAAAGCTGTGCTCTCCAGAAATTCAAGCATTCTAGAGAAGATATTATCCACTGTACTAAGTTTAAACCACTTAGACTGTAATTCAAAACCCTACACAATCTGATAACAGCCTACTTCTCCAACATTTTCTCTCTCTAAGCATGCAGTCGATAATTCAACAAACATTTATCAAACACTTCCTCTCTTCGGGCATTGCACCAAGCACCCACCAGGCCTTTTCCATTTAAACCTACTGGCCCCACTCCTTTGCCGACCCAGATCCCCTATCTGGAATGCCTCTGCCCTTCTCTGCATGTATTGAAATCCTTCTATCAGAGGCAGCATGCTTGGCACCCAGGATCAGGGGCTCTGCCATCTGCCTTTGATTTAAATTCAGCTCTGCCACTCATGAGCGGTGTGACTTTGGGCAAGCTTCTTTTTCTTTACTTTTTCTGTTTTTTTTTTTTTTTTTTTTTAAGATTCTATTCATTTACTTGACAGAGAGACAGTGAGAGCAGGAACACAAGCAGGTGGAGTGGGAGAGGGAGAAGCAGGCTTCCTGGTGAACAGGGAACCTAATGTGGGGCTCGATCCCCGTACTCTGGGATCATGACCTGAGCCGAAGGCAGACGTTTAATGACTGAGCCACCCAGGCGCCCCTTTGGGCAAGTTTCTTAAACTATGCCTGTTTCCTTCTCTGTCAGTCTTATAGTGTTGATGTGATGAGTAAACATGTAAAAAAGCACTCAGGAGAGGTGTAAAGATATTTAGAACCATACCGGGAATTAGGTAAGTATTCAATAAATGTTAAAAAGTAGGAGTGGTAGTGTAGTAGTAGTATGTTAATGCCCTGATGAAGATGTACCTCCTTCCTAATACTTTCCATAATCATGATCCAGATTCACATGGTTCTTATCATATGTAATCTTGCATAAGTCTTATATTTTTAAATAGATGAACACATTCTCATATTCCCTCAACACACAGACACACATCGCAGTGCCTATCGGTAATAGTCATATATATCATATGTAAGGGGTATATACATCATATATATAATACCTATACTATATATGATATTAATAGTAGGTAATGATATATATTCTATTATGTATATATAGGATATATATACTACATCATTGATATATATATAGGATTAACTTAGTAACCTTAAAGAAAGGCAGACCTTAGTTATTCATCACTAGGAAACATCAAAATATACAGCTACCAATACAGGAGGAAGGTGACTATAGAAGCTCTTTTTTTTTTTTTAGAAAAAACTGAATGCGGGACTTGAACTCTCAACCCTAAAATCAAGACCTGAACTGAAACCAAGAATCGGACGCCCAAACTACTGTGCCACACAAGCGTCCCTAGAATCTCCTTCTCAATAGACCTTCAATAATATCTCTCCTTCTTACTAGTCTAGATTGGCTTAGATTCATTGCTGCCAGAGGATGGGCAATGGACTTAAATATTTATAATTCCACCAGTTCACCCCATGATAACACCTCCTGATCCTCATTCCTCCCAAATGCACTTTGTTAAGCCGAGCTGGGAGCCAGGCCAAGGCCCTGTGTATCCCCAAACTTCACCCTCAGGCATGTTGCTGGGACCAGCCGGGACTGGCCAGTTTCTGGTGAGACAAAGCGCCATCAGCTGATGTGTGGACCATGCAAAGAAGTGATCACCACTGCTTCAGAGGTAATCAGCAAAGAATGTTGAGAGGAAATGGCCTAAGGGAGCTGAAATGTTTTGCTCTCTTATTGGGAGTTTCGCAAGCCAGTGGACAAATGACAAGCTGGAAATAGCACACGTTGAGTATTGGTGATAGTACTGGGAAATGCTTCAGTCTGCGAGCTGGACCACATATCTGCCACCCTGCTGGAGAGGAACCAATTCCTGAAACAGATAAGTTTCCCAGCATGACTAATTGAGTGACTATCTTTTTGCCAGCTTTTCCCCCTCCTGCTGATGGGAAATGAGGCAGAGGCAAAGGCACAGACGTTAGGAAGCCTTGCTGATATGAGGCACGTCCACCCTGGGTAAAGGGCGCTGGGCCAGAAGTGGACACTGCACTCAGGCCAGTGGGCCCACCACTGTTTCTGCATCCATAGAACTAAAGGGGATAGACCCGACACCTCCGTTCACTGGTGAGCTCTGTGCCAACTCTAGGGTGGACTGACAATAAAGTACAAGATCTTATGAATTATATGTTTCGTTTTGATGAACTGGACTGTGGCGAGACTAATCCTGCAACACCATCACATTCAGCCATCTTCATGTCTATTTGTCACTGTTTCTCAAGTTTGGTTCTACATAAGAGTCGTTCCATGAATAAGAATAGGAAATCCCTGAAAGAAACAGTGCAGAACTCATGAGTTTGGGAAACTCACATGAGTATGCTTCCTTGAGTGGGAGAGAAAAGGAGAATGACAGTGCCAGGAACGACAGGAACCCCTGTCGTTCAGCCCATAGGAGTGGGATGCATGCACAGGGAAAGGCCCCTCATGAAATGTGCTGGGGAGACTCTAGGAAGGGCCCTTCTTTTTGGTGACTTTGGGTGGGCCTCCAGGAACAATCCCCACCCCTCCATTCTAAAATGCATTTCCGGTGCTATATTAAGCAAATCCAAAAGCTCCCAATAAATTCTTTAAACTCCTATTTCCCAGGAAAAGCCCAGGAATATGGGTCTCTCTAAAAGGCAATCTAAAAAGAAAGTTAAAAATTGTGTGCAAAAGCATTGCAAAGAACAGCAGCAGATACAATATGATTGTATTGGCTGATGATTCAAGACCATCACCTACCTTGCTGCTCTAAGGTATAGTTTTATGAGCAAGAAGTTGGTCCTTAAATCCAATGCAGACACAACTGCATTGCAGGTTCCCTTCAGTTGAGTAATAACCCAGGGTATAAAGAATTCATTATCCAGTGAAAGTGCTGACTCTTTTGAATGGTATTGGGACAGGCTCCCTTCCTCTTACCTCTTTAATTATCATTTTAATAACAATCCAGTAGTTGGCCTAACTCCTCTGCTCAGGCAGGCCCAGAAATGCACTGAGGGGCTGGGAGGAGGGTGGGGTAGGAGGGAGAGAAGACAACTTTCTCCCAAAGTGAATAATGACTCATGGCTCTACTTCTTCATCACACCCCAACATGTTTAATGTTGTAAACAAAATTCACCCCAAACATTTAAGTCACTTTGGGGGCATTCATGAGACTTAAGGAAGGGCAGGGCCCCTTTCAAGCCATTGGGAACTGTCCAGTGGATCATTGCCACAATGCCTGGGGCGGGGCGGGGGGGGGGGGGCCTGTGCTAACTCACTTGGTTAGTTTAACCAGAGAATGGGGATGAGAGTTGCAAGAGTAAAGGTACAGTTCTTGCTCTGCCATACCTGTAATAAAGGGCAATTTCCTTCACCTCTTGGTGCTTCCATTTTCCAATCTATAGAATGAGAAGGTTTGTATCATGGAGACTTTTAGCTTCATTTCTAGCCACCAGACTACACTCTCTGCAAAGAGGAACTACATCTTTCTTGCTCACCACTATAAATCCAGCACTGAGTACAGCTTCTAGGACATAACAGGTGCTGAGTATTTTTGTTTTATTAAGGTGTAATTGGCATACAATACTGTACTAGTTTCCAGTGTATAACACAGTGACAATATTTAGCTACATTAGGAGGTATTCATCACAAAAAGTCTAGTTGCCATGTGTTAAACATACAAAGTTATTACAGTGTTACTGACTATATTCCCTATGCTATACTTTTCATCTCCACGTCTTATTTATTTTAGAACTGGAAGTTTATACCTCTTAATCTCCTTCACTTATTTTGTCCATCTCTCTGTCCTCTACCCTCTGGCAACCATCAGTCTGTTCTCTGTACCTGAGAGTGTTTCTGTTTTGTTTATTCCTTTGCTTTTTTAGATTCTACATTTAAGTGAAATTGTATGATATTTGTCTTTCTGTGTCTGACTTTTCACTTAGCATAATCCCCCCTAGGTCTATCCATGTTGTCACAGATGGCAAGATTTCATTACATATATACCACATCTGCCTTATCGATTCATCTCTCAATAGACAGGTTGCTTCCATACCTTGGCTATTGTGAATAATGGGCCGTGATAAAGAGAGGTGTGTACGTCTTTTAAAATTAGGGTTTTCATTTTCTTCTAATAAACACCTAGAAGTGGAATTCCTGGATCAAATGATAGTTCTACTTTCCATTTTTTGAGGACCCTCCAAAATGTTTTCCACAGTGGTCATACCATTTTATATTCCTACCAGTGCACAAGGGTCCCCTTTTCTCCATATCTTCACCCAAATTTATTACTTCTTGTCTTTTTGAAGACAGCCATTCTGACCGAGGTGAGATGACCCCTCTCATTGTAGTACTCATTTGCGTTTCCCTGGTGAGGAGTGGTGTTAAGCATCTTTTCACATGTTTGTAGGCCATCTATATGTCTTCTTTGGAAAAAAATGTCTACTTAGGTCCTCTGCCCGTTTCTTAGCCAAATTGTTTATTTTTTATATTAAATTGTAGGAATTTTTTTAATATTTTGAATATCGGCCACTTATCAGATATATCACTTGCAAATATTTCACCCATTCAATAGGTTGCTTTTCCTTTTGATGATGGTTTCTTTCAACCTGCGAAAGATTTTTAGTCTCATGTAGTCCCAGTTTTGTTTTCATTGTTGCTTTTGTGGTCCTTGCCTGAGGAGATGGATTAAAAAAAAATACCATAAAGACTGATGTCAAAGAGCTTACTGCCTATGTTTTCTTCCAGAAGTTTTATAGTTTAAGATCTTCCGCTGAAGTCTTCATTTTTAGTTTATTTTTGTATATGGTACAAAGAAGAGGTGCAGTCTCATTCTTTGGCATATGGTTGTCCAGTTTCCCCAGCACATTAAAGAGACTCTTTTCCCCAGTGTATATTCTTGCCCCCTCATCATTCATTACTGACTATATAGGCATGGTTTTATCTAGCCCTCTTTTCTGTTCCACTGATCTGTGTGTCTGTCTATGTGACAGTACCATACTAATTTGATTACTACAGCTTTGTAGTATTGTTTAAAATCCACGAGCATTATATCTTCACCTTTGTTGTTTCTTGAGATTGCTTTGGCTATTCAGGGCCTTTGGGGTTCCATAAAAAGTTTAAGATTATTTGTTCTAGTTCAAGGCATCTAGAAGATGCCATTGGTATTCTGATAGGAATTGCACTGAAACTATAGACTGCTTTGGAGTGCATATTGGCTGAATGTATGAACACTCAAATAAATAAAATGTGAAGTTCAATCCAAAACATGCAGCTCATAAAATTTGAGACAATGTTCCTCTTTTCCCTTGATGACTAAGATCCCTTTCATTTTTAATCTCAATTTTTTAGATGATATCCCGAATTTTAGATGATATCCCAAATCCCATACTAGATTTACTTAGCTGTTGCATTGAATACCACTGTCACCTACCAGAGGTCACATAAATCCTCCAAAGAGGACTTTTAAAAAGAATCTGGGTATAGTCCAATGTGTCAGACTTACTCGCTGATGACAACATAAGTCATTGTGTGGAAAACACTGTTAAAATAGACAATGATGACTTGTGATTAGAGGTTCAGAGCATGAAGAATCATTCCAAAAAAAAAAAAACCTGTTACACAAAGGTTCTCAGCAGGATAAAAATAGATAAGGTTGGTCTAAGGAAAATTGTGACAGTCAGGCACTTTTTCTGTATTTCTAAATTTCCCTTTCTAACCCCTTATTTGAATTTAACAAAGGATTCATCATTTACCGTATTTGCAACTGCAAGCCTTTAATCTCATTGTGCAATTAAAGACACATGTTAAAGGAATTTCAGGCAAAGAAGACAAATGGGAAGATCTTTGGCAGGAGAGTCTGGTGGAAATCAAGGAAGTCTTCATACCTCTCACACTCCACTATACCTAAAACTCATCTTCAGCCTAAACTTCGCTGTAGGAACGTTCCCATTGCATTGTGCTCCAGTGTTGAAATAGAATGGGAGGTGGAAGAACACTTACCCGAAAGGAGCAAGAAGGTACCTCGTCTATTCCCATCTTCCTGCCCCAGCTGCCCAGAGTCAGGGTCCAGGACACACTCTGACTCAGCCCTCTCCCCTTCCCAATGCCAGTATAATACAGACAACCTTGTTCCCTCAAAAGGAGGCATGGGCTGCTTTGCTCCTAACCTCACTCCTAACCAAGTTCTTGGTCACCCAGTTCCTTGGGACTAACCACAATATGGTATAGTACCTCTCTTTTTCCGAACAAGACCCATGGACTGATGCATAATATGAAAAGAATGAAAGAGATTTGAAATTAGGCCTGCATCGTAATATTGGAGATGCCCCAACAGGGTAGAAGTCCAGGAAGCTTGAAGCATTAGGTTGGGGTACACAAAAGCCCAGAACTGTACAGAGGGCATTCAAGATCAAGAATAAGATAACCTTACTTGAGAGTAAGATCTAGGGTCTGTCTGAGTGTGATTAAATGCATAGTAATGATGGTAACAACGAAAAAGAACACAGCACCAGAAAAAACTATTCATGATGAGACCAATTCTTAATACTAGGAAACTAAACAATGGGAGACAACAAGTTTTATTTGTCCTATAAAATCCACACTAAAAGTCGTCATTTTAATGCTAAATGTAACCATATGTCCATGGAAGTATGGCCAATTACCAAGCAAACACAAAAGAAGTCATATGGATCTTAATGTGATCAGATTTATTGTAATTTAATTAAGTGATAATGCTAAGCTGAACTGCTTAGTCATCTAGCTTATGACTTATGATTGTCAAGTTGTACCTAAAGTAATAAAAGACAACAGTGTCTAAGAAACCTTGATATTATTGATATTATTCAATAATATTATTTGATTTGTCTAAATCCAAATCCATACCCCCCAGATATTCTAGAAAACATACATTGCTCTATTTTATGACTTGATACTCTATCCATCATTTTTAAATAAAATAAAATTTATTGCTTGAGAATTTTGAGGGGTTACAGTTTTCTTTGGTATGGACAATAGAATGTAGTATTTCAGGAAATTAATTTCGCCATCCAGTCAACCTGAGGGTAGATACCGCTTATAAAATGTGTGAACTTGTGCTGAGAGATTACTTTACCTTTGTATGTCAGTGTGCCCTTCTATAAAATGGCTACAATAATTGCTAACATTCAATATACCAACCCATGATACATAAGGGCTCTGGCTCACAGAGTCTCAGAGTTGAGTGAGGTCTCCCAATACAACTGTCTGATCACAGTTGTATAGATCATTCCCACTTACGCTGACTTTTTAAAAACTAAATATGAGTGATAATGCTAAGTGAAGTCTAAATGCATAACCAGGATATCAGAAGCGAGGAGTATATAAAAGGGAAAAAATTATTTAAACTGCTTAACCTCCACTGGTCCAAACATGTGAAGACCAAGCCTATTTCTGAAGACCTTAGTCTACCTAGGAGCGCTTTGAATTTACATAAAGATAAGCCGGGTACTTATTGATGTAGATAAACTGGATCTGACAGTTTTTACAATTTTTTCCAGTTCTATTTATAATCATAGCTAATGACTCCAGCTCACAAGACTTAAAAGACTTGAAAGTATTCATATATCAATCATCTCAAGCAATTTTAAGAGCAATATCTGATAGGACTATTATTTTCCCTCTTTTAATATAATGAAAATGAGGTTCAGAGATGCTAAAATAATGTACCCAAGATCACAAAGCAAGTAAGAGATTTCTGATAATAGCAAACAAGTTCAATGCTATTTTGCAGAACAGTGGGACTGTAGTATCAGTTCTGTATGACTGTAAAGGATTATCTATCTTTCCTATCACTGAAATTTGAATCACTAGTCTCCTCTGAAACAAAACCAGCAATTCATTAACTTACCCTTTGGCAAAGGGTACTCAGTAACATAACTGGAAGAAAAATAACCAAAAGTCACTATAAACAATAAAAAAAAATCAAAATAGCAGTAATAATAAGGATGATGGTGATGTAATGATCACAAGAAGAATTAGGAAGAATAAAGAAAAGCTAGTATTTCCTTAGACTTTTTCCAAGTGATTTTGTGGAATGTCGTTCACTTAAGACCCTCCAAAAAAGATAGATAAATGTAAAATACAAGATACTCATCTCCCCAGAATGGCGGCTGGAATATTCCACTAGACAAGGAGATTGCACAGGCTCTATGAAAACAGGAGCAAACCATGTTCACTAATGTGTTTCTCAATTTTGGCAAGTACGCAAATGTTTTATAGATGTGGTCACCGAAAAGTCATTATTAATACGAAACTAGAATCCTGTGACCACTGCAGCTTTGATAGCAAATCTCCTTCAGGACAATATCCCTCGCTCTCCAGTTTATGGAAAATGATTGGTTTATGACTGCTGACTCTATCCTGAGACAAGTTAAAAAGGTTTTTTCATATTGGCCTCATAATGAACTCATACTTCAATAAGCAAGGGCCAGGACCTGAAGCGTCCCCAAGATTCTCCCAGTTCCATGAGATGCAATTACAACATATTCATTCAATAAACACTGATTGTGGGCTGATTATTTGCTGAGGACTGTGCTCTTACTGTGCTCTATGGCATTGGAGGTGCCAGTAAAGGAAGACATGGTCCCTGTCTAAAAGGAAATTAAACATCATGGACCTGGAGTCACGTGTTACTTATTGCCAACCTTCTCTGGACTCCTTGGGGCTAAGAGGACCTTCCCAAGGCTCACAACGACCTGGCACCGACATTCACAGTTGGTAACCACAACCCTCTAATCTCTTCCACTAGTCCAGTTCCCCAACCCCAATCCATTTGTATTCGCTCCCATCCCAGTAGGTACAAAGCTCTATCGTTCAGTTTTCTCTGCATTTTTCCTTTTAAGTTGGTCATTTCCACCTTGAACCACAGTCCAACTTTTCCCAGTGAACTATAGGGCAAAAGGGTGGTTTTTTTTGCACATTTCTGAGCAGGAGATAGAAAAAAAAAAAAAAAACAGAAAGGCACACAAAATAGCTAAACACCCTTGCTTGCACCACAGAAATTCTGTAGCCTGTTCACAGTCATAGTCTGAGCTTCCAGCAAAGGCTCTTTCTTCTGTGCTCCACACACACACCAGACTTCCTTCTCAGAATCTTTGCTCCCCTCTGCCCAGGCTGCTCTTCCCCAGACGGCTGTGACAGTCCTTCTCCTGCCTTCACGGCCCAAAGACCATATTTTCCGAAATGTCTCTTCAGATCACCCTATGTAAAAGATTAAAACCTTCCCATCATCCTTTCTCCTCTACCATAATTATTTTTTCATCACCTATCATCACCAAAAAAAAAAAACACAAACATATGTTTGTTTATGGTCTGTCTCCTCCCACTGGAATATGACCTCCATGACAATAGGAACTTCACACGCTGTTTTCTGCTTATTGTCCAGTTCCTGGCACTTAGGAAGCACTTAATATATATTGAACTAAACTTAAAAAAAAAAGTATAAGACAAATCAAGGGATTTTTTTCAATGTTACTAGAGTTTTTAACCCGAGTTTAATTTTTTTAAATTTTTAACCATAACTTTTTTTATTATGTTCAGTTAGCCACTGTATAGTACATCATTAGTGTTTAATGTAGTATTCAATGATTTATTAGTTGCATGTAACACCCAGGGCAAATTGAGTTGTTTTTAAGCCCAAAGATCAATTGTCTAAGCAGGGTGGCAAAATTATTTCTAAAAGCTGGCTGTGACCACTAGATTCTTCAGATGGCCTCTTTTCTTTTCCTGGCATCTTGCACCTTGCAACCCACCAGCAGAGCCTAGGAAGGATCTGAGAGGGCTTACTGAAGGCTGTAATCTGGACCCATATATCCAACCTCAAGATCAGTCTTACAGTAAAACCACAGACAGGCTGAGTGGCTGTTGACTCCACCACATTCCCAAACGTTATCACAACGTAGAAATGGGAGATTAACCGAGGGAGAGCCAATTAACCAGGACACTTGATCACTTTGACCACAACCTATTTCCAAAGTAAAACATCTTATGGAATCTTGCTTCCTCACCCTCAATGACCTAAAGCAGGGCCATAGGAAGGTTAAATGGTTTGCCCAACATCCCACAGTGTATCAGCAAAAGTACTGGGCTTAGAAACCACCAGGTTTCCATATTTCCTGCTCACGACCACTCTGAAACACAGAACCACGCTGGGGCCTGCAGAGTAAGTTCAAATCTTAACAGCATAAGGCAGGAGGAAGGGATCACCCCTTCATATACACACACATGAACACCCCCCCCAATACTACAAGATCGATACAGAGTCGCCCTTCTCAAGCTTCCTATAAAGATGGCTGAATTTATAGTTGGAAAGCTCTTCTAAACACATCTTTTCAACTTTTGCCAGTCTGGAAATACCACCAGGGAGCTCTGAGGGGACTACATCTCTTGCTTTCGAATTTCTCATGGTCTCAAAACAACCCAGATAATTGCACAATTTTCCATCCCTCACCTCCCCAAGGCAGAAATGTCCCTTTAAAAATCTATTTCACCTATAACATAGAAATGATCGCAGTTGCTTTTATACCATTGTGCAGTATCTTCCCTCAGAGAGCAAATTTCAGCTATTGGCACTTCAACAATCAGAAGATTAAAATAAACATAGTTGGGAAAGACTTGCAAACAACTGGGAAAAGTAGGTGAATAATATATAATTTCTACCATCTTCTTTCTTTTTCCCTCTTCCTCCCATGGCTAATCTCTGATTACCAAATGTCCTTTAGTGACCTCCCTATCACACTCTCGAGATCTTCAAACATCCATGTGACACACAAACCAAGCAGCTCAATCCCGTAGTTGATACTGATGGGCCCTTTATGTCCAATTAAAATCACTACTTTGGTGGTTAAGGGTCCCCACAATCCAGTCTTTGTCCATTGTGGTGGTCCTCAAGAGGTGCCACTGTGTACTCGGGGGGACATTTGGCCCTGCTTGGAGACCTTCTTGTCACAACTGGGGGCATGCTTCTGAGGTTCAGGGTAGGCCTCCCCAGAATGCACCACCTTGGCATGTGGGTTATTTTCATTAAAGACAATTAAGGCACAACAGACTCAAGAAAAGCTTTATTTACCTCATCCTAACTGCCTAAAAGAATTTACATAGGCAGCATGTATCAGAAACAGAATTTTTTTTTAAACATAAGAAAAACTTCTTCTGGTGGCATGGCAAACATTTGTTCCCCAAATACTTGTTCTGTTCATCTTCCTGTAAATTGTCTTCCCCCATTTTGAAGTCCCAGACTCTTACCTCCTTCTTCTTAGCTCAGGATGGCATATAAACTTCAACTGCCTCCTGAGAACCTCTTAGGTCTTTGTGAGGCTCCTGTATGTATGTAATTAAATTTGGTGGGTTTTTTTTTTTTCCCGTTAACCTGTTTTCTGTCAGTTTAATTATTAGACCAGCCAAAGAACCTAGAAGGGATGAGGGAAAAGTGTTCATTCTCTATACTACTTTCTGTTATCTAATGAATAGAGGCCAGGGATGGTGCTGAACATCCTACAATGCCCAGGACCAGCCTCCTACAACAAAGAATTATCTAGTCCAATGTGTCTATAGTGCTGAGGTTGAGAAGCCCTATTTAGCTTTATGGAGAAAGTTCTACAAATTTCTCTCCATTTCTTTTTTTGCAGCCTACTCTTCAGTGGACGACTTGCAATCCCCTAAACATTACTCATGTGCTAAAACCCTCAAGACCCTGTGATGTAGTGATTTATAATAAAAAATATACTTTTGGTCTTTGACCCATTTCTGGCACAGAGTTCCTAAAACCCTCGGAATTTTCCATGTGAAGAGAGTGATAAAGGTATTTTTGTTACGTTAATGGAGTGACTTTTGTAAAACACCTAAGGATGGGGGCTGGTTGTCAGAACTATGTGATTAGAGAGTTGGAACTTTTAGTCCCACCCCCTGACCTCCAGGGGAGGAGAGGGACTGGAGATCAAATCAATCACCAAGGGCCAATGATTTAATCATTCGTGCCTATGTAATGAAGCCTCCATTAAAACCCAAAAGGATCAGGGTACAGAGAACCTCCAGGCTGGTGAACTAGAACACTTCTAATTGCCACCATGCCAAACTCCAACTCCTTAAGGACAGAAGCTCTTTTGCCCCATGTATCTCTTCATCTGGCTATTGATTCTTATCTTTTAATATCTTTGGTATTCAATGGGTAATCTAGTGAATGAACAGGTTTCTGAGTTCTGTGAGCTGCTCTAGCAAATTAATTGAACCCCAGGAGAAGATCAGGGGAACATCTGATTTATGCCCAGATGGTCAGAAGTACAGGTAACAACATGAACTTGACATTGGCATCTGAAGTAGAGACAGGCTTATAGGATGGCACCCTTAACCTGTAGGATCTGATGCTGTCTCTGGGTAGATAGTGTCAGAATTGTGTGGAATTGTATGACATCCAGCTGGTATTGCAGGGAGAATTGCTTACTTGGGGTGGGGGACCCCCTCCATACACACACACACACACACACACACACACACACTGGAATTGGGAATCGGAATTTCACCCCCTCTGTGCTGTCTCCCTGTAAAGCCTAGGGCCTTTTATTCAGCTGCCACATTTCCATTTTTTCTCTAAGGTCTATCTCCTCCTTGAAAATTTCCCAGATGGATGTACTCTTTTCTTTCCAAACCTGCGAGTGCTTTGGTATGCGAGTGCTCTCTTATGAAACTTACCATATATAATCTGGAATTATATACTATAGGCTCCAAAAAAGTAAAAACTTTGTCTTGTTTATTCAAGACTGTCCCCAGTGCCTAGAATGGCACCCAGAGCACAGCAAGTGCTAAATAACCCTTGAACATGTGAAGAATTCTCTCTGCTCTAGATACTTAATGTTCCCGTCAGACTGAGACTTTCTAGAGTTGGAAACATCTCCAGTTCTTTTCTGAATCCTTACATTACCCCTTCCACCTAGAAGATGCTTAATAAATATTTGTTGAATGCCTGAATAAGTACACATACAATAGGATAGAAATAATAAATACTTAAATGCAAAATTAAATACAATATATTTTAAGTAAGTAGAAAACTGGAATAAATAGGCAAAAGTGAAACAGGCTATAGAAATTAAGTCCTAGGAGAGGGTGACTGGATGGCTCAGTTGGTGAAGCATCTTTTTTTCTTAAGAAATTGTTTTGTATTAAATTGACACAGAGAGAGAACACAAGCAGGGGGAACAGTAGAAGGAGAAGGATAATTAGGCCCCTCACTGAGCAGGCAGCCTGACATAAGGCTTGATCCCAGGACCCTGGGATCATGACCTGAGCCAAAGGCAGATGCTTAAGTGACTAAGCCACCCAGGTGCCCCTAAGCATCCCACTCTTGATCTTGGCTCAGGTCTTGATCTCAGGGTTGCGAGCTCAAGCCTCGTGTTAGTCTCCCTTAAAAAAAAAAAATATTAGGTCCTAGGCAAAAGTTCACCCATCTCAACTTTTAATTATGTCAGAGAATTCATGTCACAAGTACGTTCCATTGTCTTACATTTCCTCATCTTTTGAAAGCACTGAAATGCACATTTAAATGTTAATTGCTCATCTGGAGAACACATGTCAAAGAAAACACGCAAAGACAGGATGTGCCTTGGCTGCCTAGGCCTGAATAGAAATTAATACATCGCCCTGAAACACGGATTTCAGTTTCTAGTGACACACCACAAACCTCTTGCAACACAGAGACATCAATGTGTAGACTAACCATGACCAAATTATCACAACAATAGTTAAGAATAGAAGGAAAATGTTGGGACACAGCAGTTAACTTGCACACCTAATAGAAATTTTACTTTACGGGGGCACCTGGGTGGCTCAGTGGGTTAAAGCCTCTGCCTTCGGCCCAGCAGGGAGCCTACTTCCCCCTCTCTCTCTCTGCCTGCCTCTCTGCCTACTTGTGATCTCTCTCCTGTAATAATAAATAAATAAATAAATAAATAAATAAATAAATAAATAAATAAAATCTCAAAAAAAAATTTTACTTTACAACTAACATGTCTAATGTGCTCATGTTTGTCAAAATTTTCTCATATCCTCTATCAAGTGAAGAAGGAGAAGAGCCCCTTATAATATCCTAGAGACTACCTTAATTTTTTTTTAATTATTTGAGAGAGAGAGAGAGAGCGCGCATGTGAACATGAGCAGGGGAGGAGTAGAGAGAGAGAATCCCAAGCAGACTTCCCAATGATGAAGGAGGCTGATTTGGAGCTCCATCTCCTGACCCCGAGATCATGACCCAAGTGGAAACCAAGAGTCATATGCCCAAACGACTAAGCCACCCAGGCGCAACTGGACTACCTCTCATTATTTTTGGTATGGCATTTCAGAATCCTTTATCCTTCTTTTTTCCAGACATACTGATTCCATCATTTTTGCCTTTCTCATAGGTTTTGTTTTCTATCTCCTCCTCATCCTTCCGTGTAACTCCTAATTCTCTCACAAACTGAGCAGATGGAAAGAAAGTAACTTAATATTTTAATTAGGACTTTGTATGTGTCAGACACGCTGCTAAGCACTTCACCTGCAGTATCTCATTCATTTCTTAAGAAAACCCTAAAACCAATGGGCTATTACCTGCCTCCCAGTTCCTCATTAGGAAATTGATGCTCACAGAGTTCAAGGAAATTGCCCAAGGCTTAAATGATTCAGAGTTCTTGAGTTATTATTACGAGGAGCCTCTATGACAATTTAAAAAAATCTTTGAATTCTTTTGGCTTCTAGTAAATATTAAGTGGACAACAGGAATGAGAGCCTGGCTTTGTGATGGTTTTGGAGAGAAAATGGAAAAGAAGAAGGCAGGTGACCATTTCTTTGTCTACTGAAGGTAAATATTAATCAAATTATCATAGCAAAGCACACAAATTTACAAACCTGGAAAGGCTGCCCTGGAGATGTTTTTCCAGCTCATCTGAATGGTGTATAAGAGTTAATTAGGAATGGGGAACTACAATGGAGACCAGGGTGGGAAGCATTTCTGAAAGAAAGAACAGCCCCCTATAGAAGCTGTGGTGGGAAGGAACATGACAAGGTCAACAGTGAGAGGGAGCACAGTGAGGGATGAGGCTACAGGGCTGGTGGGGCCAGTAATTTAATTAGAAGGTGATTCTAGAGAGCTCCTTGAGGGAGAGGAGAAAAAGAGGAAAGAGAGGAAAGCAAATATGAGGGCATTGATGAGTGGGTTTCTGCTGTGAGCTTAGTCCAACCAGGGACCTCAGAGAAACCATGTAGAACATACCTCATATTTCTCCCATTATGTATGTAGAACATACCTCATATTTCTCCCACTATGTATGTAGAACATATCTCAGATTTCTCCCACTTCTACTAAGAAGGGTAGACCATTGATGCCCAACTCCCAATGTTTCAAGGGGTGCTCCTGGAAACCTTAGAGTGCCTTCTGGGAAAGAGAATGCTGTTTGCAGGCAGAGGAACTGCCTTCAGGTATAGTGAAAAGGTGGAGCATGGTCAGCGTCTGCTACAAGCCTTAAGGAACTTGACCTTGAGACCAATGGAAAGCCATCAGCAGCCCTAACTGGAGGGAGGTGGGAACCTAATCAGATTTTGGTTTGGAGCATCCAGTGTGGCTACAATGTGAACAGGTTGGAAGGAAGCGAAGGCAGGATGTCAAAAGACAGCTAGGAAGTCACTGAAGTGGTCAAGGGCAAGTTACATAATTTGTAGGGACCAAAGCAAAATGAAATTGTGAGGCCCCTTGTTATGGGGATGAAAGTGCTTAGGTATAAAATGTGAAGCTGTTTCTTCTGCTCTCTATCTGTCCCGGTGTTATGTTTTTTTTTTCCTTGCTGTTTATTGATCAGCTGATGTGTTTATGGATTAAGCAGGGCAGAACCCGGGCACTACATCTGGTGCATTTGGAAAGCAATGAGAAGAAAGGAGGTAGAAACACTAAGCTGTTGGGAAATGCCCCAGAACACTTCTCTGTTTGTCCTGGGGCTGGCATGCGGACCGGAGGCTCACCAGGGCAGGGGCACCCATCCACAGCTTAGCAGCCCTACAAGGGGCGGGGATGGGGATGACTGTGAGAAGGGGCCTGTTACAGAGTGCCCTATGCAGCCTAGCAGGTGGGCTTCTCCACGGACATCTTGCCCAGCCAGGGGACAGCATAGATATGGGAGGGCCAAAGCTTTTCCCTTACCAGGTCCAGTTGCTCATGGAAAGGACAGTTGTTATAGTTGGATTTGGACCTGGTGCATTTGGTTCAGTTCAGCTGAAATCCACATCCAAGAAAGAGTTCATCCCAGTGTGCACATACTGCCCTCCCCCTGCAGTGTTTGGCCATGGTTCTTGTGGTCTCTTGTCTTCTGGAGCTCCCTGAGGACGGAGTTCAGTGCCTCCTGCTCGCCCTCCTCTTTGATGTCAGCTTCCCACAGGGTGCAGTCCAGGTGAGGCTCTTCTTCCCTGGGGTCCCTCCTGGGGCTCACGGCCAGGGTCAGGGTCAGGAGCAGCGCGGCTGGCGGGGGCAGCAGGGTGCGCAGCAGCACAGCCATGGTGTGCTGGGAAGAAGATGGGGAATGATCCAGGGCCCCACTACTTGCTGTTTAGTGTCAGGCTCCCTAGGCCATAGAGATACTCACAGGGCAAGTGCCCATCATCACAGGCACCTGGGGGGCTCTCCTGTGACTCGATGGGCACAGGCAGCTGAGCCCCGGCCAGGCCCCACCCCCTGGCCCTCATCAGTAGGACTGAAGTGTTGTGCCTCAGCTAGGAGTGGGAAGTCGAGCCCATAATCTCCTTTTCCCATGGGTCCGCCTCCCCAGTCTATGGCAGAGTGACCTTCAAAGGTACTGTGACCTCCATACCTTGGACTGGAGGTAAGCAAGAGGCACCCCCCTGCTGAGTGACCTACCAAATGCATCTTGATGTTTCCAGTCCAGGGCAGAGAGGTGTTCCCATGCCCCGCCCCGAGACCCATGCCAAATCCCAGCCCTCTCATATGCATTCCCAAGGCCCCATCAGAGACAGAAGGTGGCAGTGGTCATAGGGGTGGTGAGAAGGCTAGGTAGGGTCTGGAATGCCGGGGACCAGGGCAATGAGTAGCCCAGAGGCATCAGAGGACACACGGAGGGAGCAGGAGGCAGAATTATGTGGGAACCAGGGTTCCAGGCACCTGGTACATGTTCCACTGTCACATCAGACTCCACTTACAAAATACAAATTCAGAGACAAAATTAAGGGACACCTGGGTGGCTTAGTCGATTAAGCATCTGACTCTCACTTTCAGCTCAGGTCATGATCTCAGACAGGGTCGTGAGATTGAGCCCCGCCTCAGGCTCTGTGCTGAGCATGGAGACTGCTGAAGATTCTTCCTCTCCCTCTTCCTCTGCTCTCCCACCCCCCGCTCAAAAACCAACAACAACAATAACAAAAACCACAAAGATAAAATTAAGAATTCCAAATTTCAAAACAGCTAATGCAGTGCACTAAATCCTAAGTGGAGTGTCCTTTGGAGTGTGGGCTCTGTGGGACTACACTGATCACATGCTCATAAAACTGGACCTAAGCCCAGGAGAGAGAGGACAGTACCTCGGGCCAGTGTAGGAGACATGGGGAAGTGATCCAACCTGAGAAATATCTTTGAGATAAAGTTAATGGCAGCGGCTGTACATCTGGTGTGGATGTGTAGAATGGGGCAAGGTGGAGAAATGAGGACAAAGTGTGTGCAGCCACAGAGATGCACTGCCTGGACCTCCTTTCTAGAAAGAAACGGCCGTTAGGCTGCACGACCTCTAGTTAGCAGACAGCCTTCACCTGTGGGTGCCTTCAGGATCTTTCTCAGCCTTGGTGCTGAAGCCATACTTTTTTTCCCAGGCAGCCCTCCTATGGCGGGAATGCTGGGCCCACTCCTTTCTTCCCAGGACTGGATTCCTGTTAGAGAGTCTCTTTCTCAGAAATTGCTTTCTGGATTTCCCAAGACTTGGTCAGATCGATCAGCATTGTGGTTTGAGACTCCACTTGCTCTGTCCTGCCTTCTCCCCTTTTTCCTTCCTTAGGAGTGAGGTTGGCGCTAGTCTCAGAGCACTTCTGCTGCCTGATCCTGTTTCCTCTCCCTTTATCTTTTATTGGCATTTTCCCTCCCATCCATAAACCTCCTGCACTGCCCACTCCATTTCGGCATCTGTTTCCCAGGGAATCCAAGTCACACAGCATATCGGAGATGTCTTGTGGTGATATTTCGTGCATCTGCTTGGGCTCATTGAGAGATGAAGTAGCAGGTTTATTGTGCATCGGTTCAAATATCACAGAACACTTTTTTGGCCAAGTACTATGCCAGGTCCAATGGAATGCAAATTAATATTAGACAGGATCATTGTTCTTCAAGAGGGCTATTGTCTAAATGGGAAGACAAGGCACAAGAAAAATGGACATATGGCTTTCCCAAGCACCTAATGAGAATTCTTCCCAAGAGATTAAAAACCTCCAGATGTGGAGGCAGACCACACCTCAAAATCAAACAGTAATTCTCCTCTGCTCACCTAGATACAGTTTCCAGATTGTGTGTGTGTGAGTGCGTGCATGTGTGTGTGTGTGTGTGTGTGTGTGTGTGTGTGTGTTGGAGTGTCCAGCACACTTTGGTTATTTCAAGCACTTGGTGAATGTCCGATGAACTGAAAAAGCTATTTTTTTTTTCTTTTTTGGTTACTGTTCTTAACCTCTCATCCCTGTAAAAAGTTATTATTTCATAAACCACCAAGAAACCTACCTGGACTTCCAGAAGAGTCTAAAAGAGATTCCAACCTGTCCAAGACACTGTCAAGTCTGAACTTTCCAACAGGTCCCCACAGGCAGGGTATGAGTTGGGCCTCAGTGGGCCTGCAGAACATGCCGGCTGTCCTCTCTAACGGCCCTGCGCCCTGCTCCGCCAGAAAAGTCGGCTCACAAGGACGTGTCTGTTTGGTCCAAGGGTGACATGCAGGATTTGATGCCCTGTCAATTCTCACTTTTATCTGCTTGCTCTTTATTGCAGGCGTTTATAAAGTGAGGCTTATGTAATTAATCAACTCCAAATAAGATAATCATTCACTAGACTTCTTCCAGGTGTTCTAACAGGATGGGGAGAACTGTTGAATCCAATACCATACTTCGTGGTACTTAATTCAGAAAGCAGTTCCTGGAATGACTGTCACTTTGGACAGAGCCCCCACTGCATATTCATCCCATCACTCCCAACTCAGTGAAAGCCAGAAATGCTGCTGGGGAGGAAGACCGAGCCATTATCCCTTCTGCGCGTGTGGACCTGACCCAGCCATCCACGTGGGATCCCAGGTTCTCTGATGAGCCATTCTGCATTGCCATTGAAATATTTCCAATCACGGGCTCTTCTTGGCAATGGTCCTTAGGAGTCCAAACGGGCAGATTAAAGCCCTGGATGGCAGCCAATTGCCTTGCAAGCTCTGCACAAACTACTCATAACAAGAATCTTAGAGGGAAGAAATGTACTTTATCCCACTCCCCCGGTGAAGGGGGTGAGGTGCAGGGAAAAGGAAAGCTGCCAGTCTCTGGAGCTTCACTCCCACCTGCGTTTCCCTCCAAGAGATGAAGGAAGACAGGTAGATAAGGAAGAGGAGAGCATGGGGTGGACCAACCAGCCCCTGAGAAAATCCAAGCTGCACAGGACTCTGATGGATATATTAAAAGAAAAACTGCGAATCGTGATCATACACAGAATTGCTAGAAAGTCTGCATTTGTAAGGTTCTATTACTGTAAATCCCACTGGACTTATTTTTTAAAGCCTAACAAGAGGAAGGATAGACATGTGAATCCAAAGTCTCTCCCTTGCTATTTCTGTAAATTGGCATCTGACACATTCGTCTGATTGAGGCCGATGCCAAAGGCCCCAGTCTGAGTCTGTATACATCAGATTCTACAGCTGAATGAGGGCAGTCCTGGGAATTCTGGAAACTATTGGGAAGTTCCCAGTCCCTGGGAATTCGGGTAGCTCTTCTCACAAGAAGGGCACACCATGCTATACAAGACCCGCCTCCCATCCCGTATGTCCTCTCCCAACCCCCAACCACACACTCGTAAATTTAGACCTTGCTCAACAAACAGAAGTGGTAGAGAATCAGGTCACTTGCAAGAAGATTCTAAAAGTCACCACAGTTGTTACAGGAGGTCACGATGCCAAAAGGGTTCTGGGTGAGCAGACACACACACAAGGAGGAGGCAGAGTCCTGGATGGGGAGCTGGTACACTCTGTATTGAGCTAACGAGTCCCATCATGGTAATCAATCCCACACTTTCACAGACAAAGAAATTGAAACCCAAAGATGTAATAGGGCCTGGCTAGTCACAGGGCAGAGCCCCAGCTAGAGCTCCGGTATCTTGTTCCAGGCCTGCTCTTTCCAATCCCGCAGGCTGAGGGGCCTGCCAAAGATGCCTTTGGCATCTGACCACAGCCACTGTGGGAAAGGCCCTGCTTTCAGAACCACGACCTGGACAGCAGGACCCCCCATTCTTAAGTGCAGGACCCTTAGTGTTTCTGTCCTTCTCATTCCCATCACTCGCCTAGCTAGAGCCAAATAACGCCCCTCATGAACTCACTTTCTGCTGCCAAGCTTGGGACCACCCTGGACAAAAACCAATTCTGCGTGGCATGCCAACATGTAAGAGAAGGGGAGAACAACTCACCTATAAAAACATGCTACAGGGTGCCTGGGTGGCTCAGTTGGTTGGGCGACTGCCTTCGGCTCAGGTCATGATCCCGGAGGCCCGGGATCGAGTCCCATATCGGACTCCCGGCTCTGCGGGAAGTCTGCTTCTCCCTCTGACCTTCTCCCCTCTCATTCTCAGTCTCTCTCTCTCTAATAAATAAATAAAAAATCTTTTAAAAAAATGCTACATGCATACCAGCGGTGGCAGAAGAGAAGTAAAAATCATAACCAAAAAAAAAAAAGCTTTTCAGTTCAGCAAGCATTACCAAACACCTGAAATGACTGAAGCGCATGGGACACTGTGTGTGGAGTATTGGGAAAGTGACATTTAAGATGGACGAGCTGGCTCTTGCCCTCAAGGAGCTCACCATTTGGGGTGGGGGGTCAGTAGGAGACCTTCTAATAACTGTGTTACGGCTCATGGTGTGGAACTTGCTCAGATGGAAGCAAAAGAGGTCAAAGTGACCTTGTGCTCACTTTCATTATTTACACAAGCCGGCCCATAAGAAGAAGTGAATTTCAGAAGTAAACCCCAAACACAAAGAAATGTGCAAATGTCATGGGTGTGGTAATTGCTGGTATTCTTTGACTAACTTTTTTTTTCTGACTCTACGACATAGAATTTTGCTTCTTTCAGTTTGTTCAGCCCTGCTTGTAAATAACATCTGTCAACCATATGCCTTTCAGATCGGCAGCAACAGAGCTCCAAAGGCCCGGTGCCTAGGGCTGCCGCAGCTTCCTTGGCTCCTCCAGGCCCTGCCCCTCTGCCCTGCCCACTCTGGTCACTGTTCCTGACTCCTGCCAAATGATTCTTGTCACTTGGCAACAGGTGGCCTACAGAGATCTGGCTTTCTGACACTGAGCTAGAAGACCACCCCGAATCATCTAAGGAGGGAACGTGAGAGCGGAGGGACTGCCCCCCACCCCAGCTTTCCTGTGGTTAACCAAACCCTCAGCTATTTTTAAGTAACTAGCAAAGCCTGCCCCAAGTGTCATCACGGTTTTGACACGTGCCGCCACCTTTGACAAAGACCGCGAATCTGCCGCATGCTTTCTGGGAAATGCTGCTGTCTGCGTGTCCTGCTCCTGTGACACTTGTCCCACCAACTAGAATTGTGGAAGAGTAGCAGGCATTTTTGGAGCTCATGCCAGAAATAGGCTTTCCCATAAGCAAGCAGACTCCGAAAGGCCGACTTGTTCACTCTCTACCAAACCAGGGAAGCCAGTCTCTGTTTTGGAGCAAAGAGATTTCCTAGCCACGTGCAGAGGAGGCTTTGCACAGCTCCCCATCTTCACCGTCAGAACATAGGTTTATCCAGCTCAGGATACCATGATCCTAGAGGTCCAGGCGGAGGAAAGATTGCACTTCTGTGTGTCGAGGCAGGAGCTACTTTGGGCGTTTGCGGTCAGCCCGACTCCCTGCCCCAGCTGCGAGAGCGTCTCTGGTGCCCTGGAGTTGCAGGTGTTTCAGGGCAGAAGGCAGACGATGCCGTCCCCTCCAGAGGGCCCTAACCCTGCTGCCCTCACCCCAGCATGGCCTGTAGTTTTGCCTGAGACAGCTATGTCCTTCCCTGTGCTTCTCCAAGTTTTCACATATTGCAGATATTGAGACACTGGATTTTCTTGTAGCTTTCTGAGGACTTGTACCTCTCTGCTTTAGCATCGGTACATTTATTTAAGGAATAGTCCCTATTAAGCCAATGTTTATTCATATCGACCATGTTCCTGGCACTATTATAGGGACCAAAGATGATGTAACTGACCTTCTAAAGCTTATATTCTAAGCGAGGGGCAGATGACAGACAAATAGTAAATAATTATGTAGCAAAATAAACAAATGATCACAGACTAAAGAGTCCTCTGTGCAACCCCTGACTACCACCTCTCCCATGTACACATTTCAGTCCTCAGGGAAGTCCTCTGAGACAGGTATTACTAGTTTCACTTGACCAATAAGAAAACTAAAGTTCAGATCACACAAGCCCAGAAGTGGTAGCACCCAGTTTTGAACCTGTGTCTGTTTGACTCCAGAATCCATTATTGTTCTGCTTGCCTGCCTCTCCCCCCGGAAGCAAGGGAGCCCAGGACAAGGCCTTCAGCCTTATGCAGTGGGTTTCTCCGAGTCCCAGTTGCTCAACATTTGTAAACATCCAGCAGTGCTCCCAGCATGAAGGCTAGTGGTACAAGAGGACCACAGCAGGGCTCAGGCTCAGGAACACACGTCTCCATTATGCTTTATGTTACATTCCCCTCTTTGATCCCCAAAACCTACCTCCACCCACCCAGACATAGAACTGCAGACTAAGTTCTGATCGAAGCCCTTTTAGGATCTTCAGGGCATGCATCAAATTCTCAGCCAGTAGATGAAAACCCAGGATCTTCTTTATATGACCTGAGTTGCCCTCCTGGATACTAAATGGGAAAAAAATAATCTTGCTTTTCCAATACTGCTGCCTTCCAAAACATACCAGGATGCCATGATGAATCATAGCAGACACCCTCCATTGACTGAGCTGTTTGCGCTTCAGGGGCATGGGTTCTTGGGCCCAGAGATAGTAAATAAAACAGAAACATCATTGGACCTGAAATAAAAACACCTAGGTCAAAATCTATCTTTGCCACCTGCTAGTGACATAGACTTTAAAAAGACCCTCACATTAGAGTGTGTTTTTTAAAAGCTAGATGTGGCTTTTTTTTTTTTTTTTAAATTTTCCCATTAAAACTGAGAGCAAAGTATGTCTCATGGCTATTAATTAAACCTCAGTTTATATCTCTTATTTCTGGAAGGAAAAAAAGAAAGCCTTGCAAGATTACTACTGTGTTGGTGGTCCCCTGAAGTGAGGTCCCTTAAGTACACATAGGATGACAACTCTATCCACCATGGATAATGGTCACCCAGGGACACTAGAGAATAATAAAGGAATTTTCCTCTTTAATATCCAACTTTCCATATAATTTATAATCTGTTGTTTAAACTCTCTGTCCTTAGGGTGACATCATAGGCTCATCTTTCCAAACATTTTATAAGTGAACACCCTGAGGTTGAAAGGGTTAAAAAAAAAGTGAAAGGGGGACAGTGGACTGAATAATCTCCATTCCTATGGACTGTGGAACCTAGACACTTAATCCAAGAGAGACACCAATCTCAAGAGAGATTGTATTTACCTCCTCAAAACCAAAGGATGACTGGAGCAGGAGGTGTGGGAAATGGAGACCCGTTGGAGAGGCAGGAAAGTGTTAAAGTACCAGTAGTGGAGAGGAAATGAAATAACCTGCCTACATCCAATCCTTGATGTTTTCAAGAGCCTGTCTGGAGCCAGCAGCCTCAGGAAACACCAAGGCTGTTTCATGCCTTCACCTTCGGGCTGTTTTTTACTGCCATTCATTAAGGAGATCTTTTCCGTCAGCCTTATCATCTCTCTTTTGGCTCTCCGTCAGGTTGAGTCAGACCTGGAACACTTACTTCCACAAAGACTAACCAATCTTTTGTCTAGACACATATGTCTTCTACCAAAGCCCTGCTGACCAAGGTCAAGGAAGAGGTCTATGAAATACATGGCCTCTCGGACGGCTGGACATGACAGGCAGAGGGCTTGAGAGCAGGGAGACAGAAATGTGGGGATCTGGGAAGAAGTTGACAGTACATAATGTGGGCAATTGAAGGCATTTTGAACCCTGTTTGAAAATTATAAGGGGACCAATCTGGAGCATCCCTGAAACAGTCGACAAATCCAGACTTTGTTCATCCTGTTCCCTCTGCCCAGATCACTTTCTGTTCTTTATCTTCTGCTTCCTTTTCTCCTAGTCAATTTTCATTCATTCCCCAAGTCTTATGCTACAACTCACCTCCTCACAAAGCCTTCCCCAGGCCCCACAGGCAAAGGCAGATGGTCTCTGTACACTCTCACCACACCCTGTCCTTTGCCGGTATAGCACTCACCAGCTCCATATTGAAGTTATGATGTGCATGGCTTTTGGAAAATGACCATACTCATTAGTCATTGGGCATTTTGTAAATTATCTCATAATTGACCAAATTGTGATTTTTAGGCAGCAATATTACACGACAAAAATAATGTATGAAGTTATTATTAAATTAATAATGTGACCCTCCCTAGAGTTTAAGCTCTTTGGAGGCAGGGACTGTTGGGGTCTGTATATCCTTAGAACCCCCCATGACACATAGTTGGGGGTCAAAATATGTGCTGAATGAATGAATCAATGAATGAACGAATAAATAAATAAATAAATACATGAGATCATCCATAAGAGGCCCTGGTAACAAATGGGAAAGTTCAAAGGGTAAAATATTCAGACAGAGAACAGTTCATCCCAGTGCAGGCAGGGCAAGCAACGTCCCAATGCCTTTTTCGGCTGCTCAAGGGTTCCTGGGGTGGAACCTGCTGCTTACGTCATGTGGCCTCCTTGAGCACAGAGCGCCTCTTAAGCCCTATTCCACTCTTGCCTTTATGAGCAGGGAAAAAAGAAACAGGGAAGCCAGATCCTTGGCTGTACTGTACATTTCCCTTTTGGAAACAAAAAGTGGTCTTTGGTCATTTCAGAGAAATCTGAAATTCATTTACATTTGAAAAATAGCTCATTGTCAGAGAAGAAGATTGTCAAGCAGTGAATCAGACTATGGTTTTGGCAGTCTGATTCATCCTTCACATAGTGCAAGCTATGCTGCATCAGCTGTCTTTCCATGACGTTCATCCCCCAAAAAATGACTGTGCGTGTGTCTGTGTAGATCTTGTCCCCTCAGAAATGGCATTGGCTCAAGGGAAGGGAGAGATCATCTCATTGCGTAAGCTCAGTACCTATTATGGTGTCACGGAATAGACAGACCAGATGTAGCAAGTAAAGAGGTCCTCTATGGGTCTTCTATTAAACTTAAAGTATCCCCATAAGTCCCCCTCACAGGGCATGAATCCTTCCTTTTGGGAGACACTTGGCAAAATGGCTTTCAGAAGCTCACTCTCTGGGCACTCACCTGATTGCAGCCCAGGCTCTCCTGCCTTCCTCCTTCCTCCTGTACTGCCTATCAGCCCAGGAAGTCTCCTCTGCACCGCTCAGTCCTAACACCCTCCCTCTCCCCTCTTCAGAGAGGTCTCACGAGGAGCATCTCCTCCTCCAGACAGTGCTCCCTGCCAGAGTTCTCTCAGATGACCGCACTTTCCTGGTCCCAGAACATCTCCCCCATGTACAATATCTTCCTGGGTAAGCATTTATATAAAGACAGCAAGTCACTTCATGTGTATGTTTCCATTAATAGACTGACGGAGTCAGCACTCTGGGGATCTTTCATAAGCCCAGTAGAAGCATTTAATAGAATCTACATTAGAAAATGCTTTTTAAAATCTGTTCATTTAATCAACATTCTTAGGCCATGCATCAATGTCAAGGCAAGGAGTTTGAGCACTGGTAACTTTAACTAATATGCTGCTGGGGCCATGGTGATATCCTTCCATTTTCAATATGTCTCCACTTGATTCCAACTTAATTTCATTTCAGTAGCCTTACTTATTTTAAGGTCATGTCTTTGGAGTTTTGCACTGTTAATTATGCTTCCAAATAAATAGGCAAGCTGAGATGACTTGGGTATCTGCAACCATTTGGAGTTATAGTCCAAAAATTAAGAAGGATGGCAGAGATCTTAGAAGAAATACATCAAGTTGGGCAAATATGGGCCAGATTCTCTGAGTAAGCTCCTCTGAAAATACCACTCGGCACAGAGGCCAATGGCTTATGAGCTGATACCCTCTTACTCTGGAAGAGTGGGAACTTAAGAAAGAAAAAGTATGCATCCTGTGAACGATCTTTGGTAGGAGCAGCTGTCAGCACTGGGAGAGAAGTTTCTCCTTACCTTCATCAACACGACTCCTCCTAACACCAACAATGCGCTCAGCACTATGCACAAACCGCCTAGGACTGTACTTACCCACCTAGTACCGTGCGTGACCACCTCAAATATGATCACACTGAACGTTCAGAGGGAATCGGTTAAGTCCCTATAATCTGGCCTCTGGCTTCTAGAGAACATGGTGTGTCTTATCATTTCTCCCCTCCTTCAGGTGAGGAAAGTCAAGAGAAGAGGTGGCCCTTCAGCTAGGTGAGCTTCTGTATACATTCTATGGTGTTCACCACATCATCAGGGACAGGCATTGTCCTTCACTCTTGTGATGTGTGCGGCAGCAGAGCACCC
>CM052797.1:53717328-53734305 GCA_028533885.1 Nasua narica | reverse complement strand
GCTAATTCCTCCGCAGGTAGTCTGGAACTTTCCCTTCTCTCTCAGGGAACTCCCCTTCTTAGTTATCCCTCTAGCTTGACCTCTCCCTACTGGCTCCTTCTCAGTTGCATCTAAACACTCCCAAGCCTCTCCTAACTTTAAGAAGTCAACTAGAAAGAATAAAGAAGAGAAGTCTAAATCTGCTATCTCCCCTGAGCCCTTCTAGCTACTGCCCTGTCTCACTGTCCTCACACATTTGTCCACCTGTTCACCTCCTACTCACTCATCAGCCTCCTGAAGTCTGACTTCCTTCACCAACTCTTCTTCTTCAGTGGCTATTGCCAAGATAAACACCCTTTCTCTTGTAAATTCCAAAGGAAACTTTCCATCTTTGTTCCCCTTGACCTCTAACTTGCACTAGACACATGTGACCACTACCTCCTTGAAATCCTCTCTTCCCCGCTCTCCTACACCCCACTCTCCCATTTTTTTTTCCTGCCTCCCTGGTTGCTCTTTCTCTCCTTTGACTATTTCTCTTCCCCTGTCCATATTTGACATATTCCATTCCTCAGAGATCTGCTCTTGGTCCAATTCTCACTCCACAGCCTCTTGGTGGATGAACGCTCATAGCTAAAATTACCGGCTGTATGTCAACTTCCAAATCCATATTTACAGGCTTGTTATTTCCGCAGAGTTTCTGATCTGAGCATCCTCCCCACCCCCCACCCCGTGTACTACACATCTCCAATTGATCTTAGAGTGTTCAACATGAGAGCTCAACAAGCTCAACATGTCCAAAATGAAATCTATTCTTTCCCCCTAAAAGCTGTTCCTCTTCTTATGCTCCCTGTATCAGAAAATGGCCCCACCACATACTTGGTTGCTTAAGTTAGAAAATTTGGCATCATCCTTGTTTTCTTTCTTTTCCTCAGTCTATGTAATAAGTGACCAAGTCCTACTGATTTTACCCACTAAATAATGTTTTCAATCCATTACTCCTTTCTATCACCGCTGTCCAAGTTGAGGCCAACTATCACCTCTTACACCAACCACAGCAACAAATCCCAAATATCCTCCCAGCTTCCAGACTGAAGGCCTTCCAAATCATTCTCTACATCGTCACCAGACTGATCTCTCTAAAACAAAATTCTGACTTTCCTTCCACATTACACACATGTATCCCTCTTTGTAGATTCCTCCCGGTGCCTCAGAGCAGAATCAAACTCTCTAGGAAGGCTTTGAAGCCCTCTTAGAACTGATGATCTGGCTCTGCCTCCTCTCTATAGCCTCACCCATGTCCTTTTGCTCCCTTGCACTCAGGACTCATCCACACTGAATCACTCTCATATCCCAATTTATGCTTTGCTTGCTCTCTGTATAACTCCAGAAGCAATGCCCTTCCCCTGTGTTCTTACAGCGCTCTATACTTCTTAGCCCCTAGTACTTTGCACCTTGTTTCTTAACTCCTGGACTATAATTTCCATAAAAGACAATCATATTCTTTGTCACATTCATCACTGTATTCCTAGGACTTTGACAGTGCTGAAAATGAAGTGTGTTATTGATAAATATTTTCTTTAATCAATTGGCTGAGTAATTAAGTGAAAACAAAGCTCAATATATCAATAGCTAAATGACAAGTCTAATTTGCAAAGTTTGTTCCAGGAAGGAGTTATCTTTTTAAATTTATTTTCTAATCCATCGCCTGAGGTTCCATTTCATAATTATAAGACAACAAGCCACTTACTAAATGTACTAAGAAGCCGGTGACCAATATTTTGGCATAGAGACCTCATGAGGGAAAGGACTGTATCTTATCTCACTGTGCCAAAAAAGGCCTCTCCTAAAGTTTGTTTGGAAACAACATGAATGCTGCAATGACAGGGAAGTGTTCCAAGAGTTGGAGGGAAATATTACTCTCTTTTCCAAATACCCTAAACTAGGATTCAGAATGATTTATGTCCTCAGATTTTAGATATTAGTGAAGAAGTTAGCAACAATTTGTCATCTTTTGATTGTACCTGCTACCAGTTGGTGGCTGAAAGGGGAAAGTTGAGGACTGCCTCTGTGAGCAGAGAACCCAGTTCGAACATTCCCAGACATTTTCGGGGGGGAGGGCAGGTTGAGGAATAACTCACGGACACGTAGTCTGGGCCAACGTCCAAAGCAAATTATCAAAAGTAGAGGTTTCCAAGGAATGTGTGTGCGTGTGTGCATGCCTGGGGAGTGTTTACATGTGCGTGCAAGCATGTTGTGTGCATCTGTGAGTATGTGTGTGATTTATTGAAGGCTCAAAAGTGATTTGAGATTGCCTAAACATACAATCAGGTTATACCTCCCCCACTGCTACACTACAACAACTACTAGACACACACACACACACACACACACACACATCACATATATGTTTATACAAAACATTGGGAGTCCATTGACTTAACTCTTAAATTACCTCCAACAACAGCTCTGCAAGGTTGATACTATTTTCTCCATTTTACAGAAGACTAATCTGAGTCCCTCAAGGCCTAAGGTTCTTCAACAAGTCAAAAAAGGCAGGCAGGACATGAACCTTGGCTATCCAGTTAGAAGGCCAGCCCTCCTTCCACGACACCTTCCTCCCTCCTACGTTGTCACTCTCCTCCTCCTGGTTACCAGAAATGTCAGTGAGAGTGATTCTGTTTTACGATAAACCACCCTGGAAAAAAAAAAATGTTTCAGTGATCATTTCTGAGATGTCTGAGCTGAAAATGTACAGATTCCACAGGACAAAGAACGTGCCAAAGTGTGATTGCACAATCAGAGCAGTGCAAGCAACCAAGGAGGCCAAATGTGTGTTGGAAAAACTACAGATGTCATCTGGGAATGCTCAGAGCTTTGGATTTTCAAGCTGAGACCGTCTCGCTTCCCCCGGAACCACAGACATATAAGGCGAAACCAAGGCCATGACTTCCTCAGCTGAATCAACCTGACACACACTGCCTGTTCCCTGAGCTCACTGGGATTCCACTGGCTGAGCGTCAGCCCCGTTATGGAAAGAACACCAGAGCCGGGGAGGATTGGATTGGCCCCCATCCTGAACTGGGTCATAAACACCCATCTTGTCATAAAGCTCCCTTGAGCCTTGCAGAGGGAAGACGGGGGAGGTGACACATTGGGGTCAGGAGTGGGGATATTCAGGCTCCTCAGAGAAATTAGTCACAAGGCCTTATCCCTTCATCTCCATTTACAGCCACTTATTTGGGAGCAACAAGCTCTAAAAGGGTGAAAAACAAAGCACCCTCCCCACCAGCCCACTCGCCTGCCTAGCATGTGTTCTCAAGCTCACAGGAAGGATTCTTCTCATTTGCTTTGGGCACACAGGCCGCCTGCTAACAGCTGCATCTTGCCATCGACAAATCACACGGTGAACGTTCCACAGAAGTACGGGGCTCTAGGGAACAAAATCAGCCGTTTCCTTGACTCACTTCCCTAGACCTGGTTCTCTTATACCAACACTCTAGGAGAAGAAAAGAAACTCAGCAGAAACCAGTGACACGAATCTGCACAAAGAGGGCTTCTTGGTTCTGAGAAGTCACAGTAACCGGTAATTGAGAAATGATGAAAAGGTATGAGACCATGAAGTCGAGCACACAAGAATGCTTCAGAAAATGGAATGTTGACTGTCGCCAAGTAACTTTCCAAGTATTGATTACTCTCTACAGATTACGGAAAATATTTGTCTGAGATGTTATTTCAATTGCTCTCATTCTCAGATAGCGAGTAGAGTGACAGTGAACCATGTGTTCCTAATTTTCCCCCAGAAGTAAGTTACTGGTATAGGAATGTTAAAGTGCTAGGGAGAGAACGAGGAAATTTTCATTAGGAACCCAAATGACCCCCTGAGGGTAAGGGTACTGCAAGCCCAATTCTTTGAGATTCTCCCTAGAGAAGAATCATCCAGATGGACTTGGGTCATCCCAACTAAGGCCCAGGATAAGGAGACACCAGCTCCTTTAATAGAAAACATCATGGTAGAAAGAGATAAGTGGACATGTCTATACACCAAGATTGACCTCTTGAAGTAGTGGTTCTGGTTCTTTGAGGCTGTAACTATGAGAACCGGTACTGGCCCAGCCCTACTGAGCACAAGCTACATCCTAGAAAAGATGGATTTAGGGGAATCTAAGAGGACACAGATCAACTTTTGAGTGGTACATTCCTGGGTCAGGGAATGTCAGAGAACGACTGTGTGGGACAGCTGCTGGAAGAAGCAACTTTACCGGCTTCATTATCATACGTATTTTAACCCATTTAGTTTATATTCTCCTGAGGGAGGCCTAACATCATCTTTCCCACTTGGTACCCTGGTACCGCATCACAAAGTGACCAGCTTTCGGGGATGGTTATAGCATCACCTAGCTTCCTGGAGTATAGTAGCCATGAGAATGTGCCTTGCACACATCCTTCTATAGGGAATGGAACTGAACCAAGGCCCTAACTACAGCACTTTTAGGTCCACTGCTGTTTACAAGATGACGCCACTTTCCAAGGGCTGCTCACCGCCAGTGATAGTTTGTAATGGGAGGACTCCATCCTGGGAGACCTAAGACTCCTTTGTTGGCTGATTCAGGCACAAAGATTTCCCAGGGGCTTTGTGGAGGCTCCCTCAGGCTGCCTGGCAGTCTGGCCTACTCCCTCCTAGCCTCATCCCCTTCACTGAGTCAGGCCTACATTATCATCTGACTGCTAATCCAACCCTGTCTAGGTCTTTTTACTTAAGCCTTTCCTTCAAGAAAATCCCTGCAACATTTAACACTATCTTGGCGTCGGCTTCTTAAGGACCATGACTAACACAGGAGGAACATCTGAATTGCAATTGCAGAAACAAAGTTGGAGAAGCTAGGATTGTCCCCTGGACATAAATCAGCATCCTGAAGAATTATGAAGATTATCATAAGTATGGAGGCCAGGAAACACTATATGGAGGTTCGAGTTGATAAATTGTGCCTGTGACTTTACTTTGTATGCAGCACTTAAATAAATATCCATTTTTCAAGTTTAGGTTGGAAGGGAAGCCTTAAAGCAAAAGGCCATTCCCTATCCCCATAACTGAAGGAAAAGGGGAAGCAAATGATGTGTACCATGGAGCAGGCCATTGTTGCCTTGGCCGTGATCACCCCCCAAATGAGCATTCAAAGTAGCCCATTGTGACCTCCAAGCACTGCCGGGTTTCCATGTGTGGGGAGTTCAGGAATTTTCTCCACATCCTGTTGGCTGGACTGTATACCTCCAAAGGCCTGATAATGTTCTCTAGGTGACGCTACACCCATCACCAACCTTGGACTCTCCCCATTCTGTTTGGCCTCACCAGGAGTAGAATGAGACCACTCTTTTCAGATGAGAGTTTTCTACCCAGGGCTAATCCACATATAACTGGTAGCAGATATTTCACTCCTTCAAGTACTCATTATGTGCCAGCCACTGTACAAAGCATTTTACATTTTGTTTCTCTCATTCATTTACTCATTCAACACATTTACTGAGTATACCTCCTATGTGCTATCGCTCCCCCAAAGAGAGAGCTAGCCTAAAAAATCCCAGCCACATAAAACATACATTCATACATTCTAGTGAGAGAGAGGGACACAGTAAAAAAAAAAAAAAAAAAAAAAAGCCACACGGACATGTTTTGAGTAATAACTACTATAAAGAAAGCAAAAGCAGTGAGGTGCTAGTGAGGCATGGGCAGAAGGGTAGGGTGTATATGACATAGAGTTGAAAAGAAAGTTCTTCTGAAGAAGCCATATAACAGCAGAGACTGAAAAGAACAGGCAGCATTAGCTGAATAATAGTCTGAGCAAGGACAGTCCACCTAATCCCCCTTCTATCCACACCAGAAACCCACCAAGCACAGGCATTATCCCCCTATTACAGAAGAACCATCTTAGAGAGATGATGTACTTAGCAAGACCACTCTCCCAAGCCAGCGTGATTAACCACTATGCCTCACCATCAAGGTGAATTCTAGCACCTTCCCACTTATACTCTAAAATTATTGAGAGAGCCCAGGCTTTATGTCTGGCCTATTCTCTCTCATACTCTTTGTGACCTTCCCAATATAAATGTTTGGGTACTGAGAAGCCACTAGGATACTATGAAGTGCTGGCCATGCTTATTATAACCATCAGTCATCATTGATTTTTCTACCCAGAGAGCTTTCTCTACCCAAAGTCTCAGTAGCTGGGGAAAGGGCCAGTAACAGAGACCCCACAAGGTTGTATTTCCTCCCTCTTCACAGATGCAGGAGTGGGGCAGAGGTCCCCACGGGGAGGTTCTAAAACCAGCCTTCAGCAAGAAAAACTGTGACTCATTAAACCCATTTATGTCGGTCTTGCTGCAAAGAAAATCCTTCTCTCCTGGGTAATATCAGAGCCCCATAAATAGACCCTAAACTTCTATCCATTCTCTAAAAATAAACTGGTAGAACTGGTAGTACTTTTACATTATCACAGTGACACACAGCATTAGCTCTATTAGTCATTTGATTTTTGCCTTCTTCCCATTGCCCACTTTATTTGCATCTCCATCTAATCCAGAAGCCCATGTGATAATAAAGTTCCAAGCTTGTGTATCCATTGTTCCCCAAGCCCTGAGTAACAAGGATCCTCTTATTCTTTGGAAGTAAGAAACCCTTTGGAGGGTGCGTTATTTTTTCCCCCATTTTATTTTTTTCATGAGCAGACACTGTTTCACCAGTTTCGTTTCTTGCCAATCATCAAAATATGTTTCACTAAACTCTGTAATCACAATATAGCGGTTCACAGGGAGTGTCTATAAGATAAAGAGCATTTTTGCCTAAGTCTTACCAGCCAAGAGCTGACATAACCCTGAGGGTAGGGATCCTCCTGATTAACTCAGTCCGTATTGAATTCCATATAGCACCATCCTTAATAAAAGCTTACTATGATTATTTCGACTGTTTGTTTTAAAGGTTTTATTTATTTATTTGACACAGAGAGAGAGAGAGATCACAAATAGGCAGAGAGGCAGGCAGAGAGAGAGGGGGAAGCAGGCTCCCTGTTGGGCAGAGAAGCCCGATGCAGGGCTCGATCCCAGGACCCTGAGATCATGACCTGAGCCGAAGGCAGAGGCTTAACCCACTGAGCCACCCAGGCGGTCGGATTATTTTGACAGTTTGTTAATTACGAGCTCAGTATGGTTTGGAAGTATGAATGGAAATTCATACATTTTTCCAATCAACCAATCAGATATTTTTTCATATGAAAGTTGAGATTCACACTTGTTAGACTTTGTATACCTTGGAAGCTTCATTTTCTTCCCAATTCTCTGCTGCTGTTAGTCAACTAAGTGACCAAGTTGAAAGCCCAACAACCATTGAGCATTATCACACACGAATGTGGGCAACTGATTGAGTTGAAGAATGGACAACCATCCTTGAAGTCCCTGTCGCTTTGAAGCCTGATGAGCCTGGTAAACCCCGAGAGAGGTTTGAAGAAGAACAGAAAGAACAGCTTTCCCTGAACATGGGTCTATCTCTCCTGTTTTCACGTTAGTGGGTTTTGATTGACCAAGTCTTGTTAGGTGTGCTTTATGTGTTTGATTAGGGATTACAGAGTGGTCAGGCACTGATCAGAAATCCTCCTAGTGGGTAAAAGCTGGAAGGTATTTAATAAGGAAAAATAGTGATTTGAAAGGCCAAATACAGTGTTTTTAGAATATGCTTTATTAGATTTGATTGCATGTTTCCTTCTTTTTTGGGAAAAAAAAAAAAAAAAAAGATGAACTGGACATGCAGGAATCAACCAGTGAGCCAGGAACAGAAGAAATCCACATAAAGCAACCAGGTAAACAAGACCTCAAGATCTTTGTCTCTTGGTGGTCTGCTGCTATTCTCATTAGCCCAAACGGGGATGTTTCCCACTTTCTCCTGACTCTAAGGTCTGGTGATTCTGAGCTTGTCTTAGAAATCTCTGCTTAGTCCATGACCTCAGAATTGCAATCTCTCACAATTAGCAGGGAGAATAAAAGACCTGTGGCATTGCATTCCCACCAAGCACCCACTGCTCAATGTGGAGTCTAGGATGTGTCAGCATCCTGATTGGCAACTCTCTGGAGCCTCTCTAAGCTGTCAGTATCTTAAGTGATGCCCATGACTGTGGGCAATAGTCTGGATATGGTCTTAACCTGTCAAGTATGGTGGGACTTCAAGACAATACCACTTAGTTTATATCTATATCCCAGGAAAGGAACAACAATTTACTAGCTAACTTTCAAAGTCAACTGACAATGGGAAAATGTAATGAATTCTCCTGAAAAGTTTTTTCCACAAGAATTCCTATTAAGCAAGCTCTTTCCATCTATTAATGGTTGTTTATAACTGGCTTATGATGATTTATGATTCCATGGCAGTAATATGCCTTCTAAAGGGAAATAACAAGAGTTAAAAAAAAAGTTCTATGAGGAGGAAGTTCACTGTGTCTCTTATCATTTCAACTATGTAGTCATAGAAATGTTTGTTCTTAGGGGCTTTCCAGAATACAGCCTTAGCCTCTGGGCTCCTTTTCCACTCCGAGGTATACTACTTGGCTGTGCTAAGGATTTTTAACACAGTAGATGTGAACACAAGGAGACAGAATGTAAATAGAGTCAAGGGGGAATCACTGCCCAGAGAATCAGAAGATCTGGGTTCTAATCTCAGCTCTGCTGTGAGCCAACTGCAAGGTTTGAGGCTAACTATTCAGTTAGTTGAATAGTTGAGGCTGACTATTCAGCATTATGAGCACTGGTTTCCCACTTTATAAAAAGACAAGGCAGGCTTAGCCAATCAGCTTGATTCTATGCCAATGACAGAAGTGTTTGGGACATGTCTGTGCTTAAACAGCTCTTCCTCCTGGGTGGGCCCAGTGAGATCCTCGTGGTAGAGCCAGCGTGGCACTGCCCACTGGATGGGGAGATGAGGAGTCCCAGGGTGCCACCCTAAAGTAAACATCCTCCTCTTAGAGACCACTCCTGCATCTGTGAAGAGGGAAGAAACCAAGTCCTTCTCTCAGGTTCTTGATAAGACCTATTATTCCAAATAGAGGGCATGTATGGGCGGTCTGTTCCTGTACCCTTTCTGCCCTTCAAATACTTTGCATATATTAAAGCCTTTTCCTTACCTTTTAGGACTATATGGTACTCAAACGCAGGTGCACATTAAAGCAAGGAAATTAACCCAAGACTTCTTACTGCTTCTTCTCACATGAAAAAACAGTCTAGTTTTGAGGGGCACCTGGGTGGCTCGGTCAGTTAAGCGTCCAGTTCTTGGTTTTGGCTCAGGTCATGATTTCATGGGTGATGGGATCGAGCCCCATGTCACGGTCCTCACTCAGAGGGGAGTCTGCTTAAAATTCTCTCTCTCTTCCTTTGCCCCTCCCCCCATGCTCTTTTGAAAATAAATAAATAAATCTTTAAAAAAATAATAACCTGCTTTTTCTTATCACATAATAAATATATAGGTAGAAAAGAAATTTTTAATTCATTAGCCCACTACTGAGAGATAATTAGACTTTGTGCCTATTATTTCAGAATTGTGTGTAACACATACACATACATTTTATAAATGAGAACTCACCAATTAGATATCATTTAAACTGGGTAGTCGCATGCAAAACAATGACTTTGCTCCCTTATCTCACATTATACAGACCAATTGGCAGAGACTGAATTACAGGTTCATAAAACATTCTCTCACTCTCTAAGAGAATTTTTTTAAACTTAAATTCAATTAGCCAACATACTGTACATTAGTTTTTGACATAGTGTTCAATGATTCATTAGTTGCATATAACACCCAGTGTTCATCACATCACATGCCTTTACTGGTCCACCCATCCTACCCAAGCCCCCTCTAATGTCGCCTCGTCAATAAAGCCTCCCTTACTCCTGCCACATTCTGAAGTCTAAATGATAACTGCCTCTTTGACTGCTTCATTATAGCTTGCACATACCTCACTTAATAATAACCTCACAGATTTAAATTTAAGATGGGAATATTTCCTGGCAGCTTTTCCAGAATTTCTTCTATTTAGGCATTTTCCTCACATAAAATAAAAACTCATAAATTTGCAGGGGATTGTATTTACTTTGTTCCTTTTTCCATCCAGTCACCACAATAGGACTTTTCAGTCATCCTGGTGACACCGTTCAGCCCCTACATGCCTGCAAAAAATACCCATTTCACCCCAGTATCACAACGGCCAGACCACTGATCTCTTTCTTTAGCTTAATGCAGAAGCATTTGTGAACCAGTTAGCTCTGATCGACATCACAGTTATCACTACTTTTATTCTCTGGCACGATATAGCACCAGCTGTGTCCAACAAGCGTCCAACAAATATAACAACCGTGGCTTCCAGCTAAGTGTGCAACTAAGATTTTCGTCAAGAAGAGATTCCCCATGGAGTGTAATGACAAAAGTACATAAACGTGGACTAACATTCTTGCTATGGCAGAGGAAAAAATCCTTTTGTCCTCGAAGAGGTTCAAAGGCTCACACGGAGAAAAGTGAGTGCTCTGTTGTGCTCTCTGGCTCGAGGGACTGCCCCAAGGCGCTAGCATGCTGGCCTTGCCAAGATGGCTGAGCCTTCACCATTAGGGCCTTTGAAATCTGACAGCAGAGAACCTTAGGGCTCCCTCCTTCCTGCTCCTCTGGGACTTCTCAGCCATATACGACGAGAGAACCAGCCGGTTGTCACTGTCTCTGAGACAGCCTTCCACCACTCACCCACACATGCTCACCAGACTTGCCTTACAGCAGAAGCATCAGTGGTGTTTTATTGAAACTGACATGAAAAACAACAATGTCTCATCTCATCTGTCCTAGGAAAAAGCCACCGGTCTTCCTCCCTCCCCCAAGTCATCTCAGTGCTACTTCCAGGAACGTAAAAAATGCAAATACGATCATTTGACCCACCTGATTAAAAACTGAGGTGAGAGAACCCAAGCAGCAGCCTGAAGTCCAAAGTCCTTCGCAAGGCATTCAAGGGCTTTCACAAGCTGGCATCTCCCCAGCTATAGTCTACCTTTCCAGCAATAGCCTCAGCTTCTCCCCGTAGAATGTAAATTTGCATGGCCACTATAGAAAACAATATAGAAGTTGGTAAAAAAAAATCAAGACTAGAAATACCATACCATCCAGCAATTTCACTTCTGGGTATTTATACAAAGAAAACAAAAACACCAATTCTAAGAGATGTACGCACCCCTGTGCTTTTTGCAACATTATTTACAATAGCCAAGATATGGAAGCAGCCCAAGCCCATCAATAGATGAATGGATAAAGAAGATGCGGTATGTATGGATGTGTGTGTGTGTGTGTGTGTGTGTGTGTGTGTGTGTGTGTGTAATATTACTCAGCCATAAAAAAAAGAATGAAATCTTGTCATTTGCAACAACATGGATGGACCTTGAGGATATTATACGAAGTGAAATAAGTTGGACAGAGAAAGACAAATACTTTTATGATCTTACTTTTATGTGGAATCTAAAAAACCAGACAAATAAGAAACAGAAACAGACTCATAGATACAGGAAACAAACTGTTGGTTACCAGAAGGAGAAAGGGATTGGTGGGGGGTCGGGAGGGCAGAGGGGCAGTGAAATGAGTGAAGAGGATTAAGAGATACAAACTTTCAGTTATAAAATAAGCAAGCCATGGGGATGTAATGTATAGCCTAGAGAATACAGTCAATAATATTGTAATAACTTCCTATGGTAACAGAGGGTAACTAGACTTACTATGGGAATCATTTCATAATGTATAAAAATACTGAATCACGGGCCCCTGGGTGGCGCAGTTGGTTGAGCGACTGCCTTCAGCTCAGGTCATGGTCCCGGAGTCCCGGGATCGAGTCCCACATCGGGCTCCCAGCTCCATGGGGAGTCCGCTTCTCACTCCGACCTGCTCTCTCTCACTCTCTCTCTTTCCTAATAAATAAATAAATAAAAATCTTAAAAAAAAAAATACTGAATCACTATGATGTACACCTGAAACTAATAGGATATTGTATGTCAATTATACTTCAATCAAAAAAAAAAAGTTTCTCTCCATGCACTGTATGTTCTGGCCTCCCAGACAGCTCATATTGCTCATTTTCATTTTATGTGATTTTTCCTTTCACTATTTAACTTGCCTAAAAGCTATCCCCACACCTCATTTCATCCACCTGACAAACTCTGAATGATACTTTGAGAAACAGCTCAAATGTTATTCACCCTTATGATGCTTTCTCCAACTATCCAAGGTCAAATGAACTAGCCCTTCCTTCTGTGCCCCTATGTATTGACTTATGCTTACTTTCCTAAGCCAGTCGGTGGCAGAGCCAAGACTCAAGCCAGGTCTTTTGGTTCCAAATCTTAAGGTGTCTTTGCTATGCTATGCTACCAGTGGGATCAGACTTCAATTCAGAATTCTTAGTGGCTGGCCAGTGGCAGACACTCAATGTGCATTCTATGAATGAATGACCATGTATAGGTACCGTCTCCTATCGTTCTCATACTCCATCCTCCAAAGTAGAATTTATCAAGGAAGCTTGGCTTCCTAGATGCATCCAACTCATGGGGTGCTATGTATCATGCAATTATCTCCCAATTTAGAAATACCACAACTATGTTCCATGTCATTATGCTAGTCTTCCGATGAAGCTCATGCTGCCTGTTTGGCCGGAGACAAGGGAAAGGAGAAAAAGAGAGTAGTGTGTAATGTCCAGGGAGACACCTGGCCCAAAGAAACATTTCCATTTCAGCTCCCTCTAAGCATTTGAGCCCTGCAGGGGCCAGTAGCCAAGGCTGAGTTGAAAGCATCACGTGTTTGGGAGACAGAAGCCAGGGTGTCATGACAATATAAATAAAAGGGACAGACAGGACAAGCTGGCCTGAAGGAGAAATGCCAGGCCCAAGATTTGGACCATGCATCTATTCTCTGTCAAGGAAAAAAAAAAGTAGAGGACAAAAAGAAAAAATAAACTTCTCAATTTCAACTTTATACAAAAAGAAGAAAAAAAAAACAACTCTTCAAGAAGCAGCAAATAAAATCCACCCAACTCACTGGGTGGTGAGTAGAACATTGAGAGATACCAACCCTTCAGGGAAGAATGAATAAGCAATTCAAAATGGGGTTTCCTGCTCTCAGCTTAGAGCCTGAAATCGTCCATTCTGCCAGGAGAATTCTGTCTGCCAACCCACCTCCAAAGAAAGGTGCCATTTAAGCCTTCACATCCACCCAAGATGGCTGCCATACAAAACCCACACTCACAGGGTCCCCTCAAAGCCTGGTTTGGAAGAAAGAAAAAGCAAAGGAAATACTCTGGCAGGTCTTCTGGACTTTAAGAATTTCACAAGCAAAGACTGCCAAGATCTACTTGACAGGATGTATAGAGTTAATAAAGTGAGCATTTGTAGAAATTCCAAATTGCTAAAAAAAAAAAACAAACAAACAAACAAACAAAAAACTCATGGTTTTCAAAAATCAGCATAGTTTGAATGTAGGAATAATCATGGTCTGCTGGAAATATGATACTATAGAGCCTTGGGCTGTTCTCACACCTGTGCATTTGGAATGGCCACTCTTAAGGACTATGAGTTAGAAGCCTGGTTTGTTTAAGGCAAAATTGTTGCCCCATAATGGAAGATATCTGCCAATAAGAACACAGAATGCTGTGGCCCAAGGAAGGAGGTCAAACCTGGCTTTGATTATAAGCTATTGAGGACAGGACTAAGTGTCTTTAGGGTCCCACACAATACCAGGTATACTGTAAATATTTTATAAGTTTGCTGTTGAGTTTCTTTCTTGTTTGTTAAGAAAAAAAGGAACTCTGGTGCTTAACATGTTCCTTTTCACCAAGAAAACATTCTACAAATTAAAGATACACTAACATCTCCCTTACTCTTCTTCATATGACAAGAAAAAGAGCATACAGAGAAGTAGGAGGCAATGGATCCTCAACACTTAAAGGAAAATTGTGTCCCCTGCTCTAATATCATCATATCCCCAGTGAGGGCTTCAAATGTGCACTCTCCTGAGTTTCTTGGATTGCCATGAATTAATATAGCACTGCAGGAATTGCGTTCTTCTAGCAAGGAGTTATTGAGCACTCCCACTGTGAGCTAGGCATGGGGTTTCATGGGAAGAATGCAAAAATGAATAGAATATGACACCTACTCTCAAGGGGGTCATTAGGTGACTTTCATCCAGGTTGACCACTACCGCCCTCATTCTAGCCCTCCAGGATCCTTGCCTTCTGCTCATTTTCTCTCTGATCTTACATGACTTGATCTTTCCCCTCCATGTTAATGTTTCTTGGATCTCCAAATCTAGTCCTGATGTCTAACTCCTCAAAGCTTATATAAAACCAACCATTGCAGACTGTTGTCCTACCATTGCCTCAAGCATGAACGGATCCATGCACCCTTCTTTCCCAAATGACCCACCCATCCAAACTGGCTCACCTTCCTAACTGCCCCATTCCCTTCAATATGAGTTCCATTCTTTGTCTCCAAGACCTTCTTCCTACTTCTTCAGCCCTTTATTCCAATCCTGCCACTGGGCTCTAGCACTTTTCCTTTAGAATCACGTTCGGTCTTTCTCAGCTTTCATCACATAGGTTTATGCCTCATTAGCTAATGAAGTGACTGGCCTCTCTACTCCTTCCAACTCACTTTTGTATAACCTTTCAAGATTTCTTTAAAGCATTAACCATTTTCCTATTCATAAGATTCGATGGTTCGCTCTTGCCTTTCTTACCAAACATACACTCATAACTTTCTATAGCTGACCTTTCCCTAGCTGCACCATATTATTTCCAAACACCTTCTTTACCCTTGACCTCTATTCTCATCAGGCTAGTTCCCATCTTAATGCCTTTATTGAACCTGTCCTTCATCTCACCATCTCACAGCCATCATCCATGCCACGACTCAAATAATCAAGTATTCACCTAGTACCTACTGTGTAATTCACACTATGCTGTAGCCTAGAAACAGCAGAACTTAAGTCACAGGCCTCACATCCCTGTGCCTTACATCTACTGGTGGAACAACTAGCCAATCTCCTGAGAAAACGCTTGATATTTTTCTCATACTTTATTCTGTTAAAAAATATACCAAAAAAAATATACATATATACACACACACACACATATATGTGTGTGTGTAAATAATTTTTAAATATTTTTGAAAAACAAAGTATTACACATTTAATGTATATTTTATATCTAATCTTAGTGGGAATGGATTTTCAAAATTGTTAATATAAATGATAAAATTTAAAACTTGATCATAATCTCATTACCTCCCCCCTGAAACCTGATAAAACAAATCTATTTCCAAGATCTATCCATTACAAAATTTTCCTTCTTTAAGTATCTATGGTATTAGGAGCTCAGTACCTACTTTAGGCTTTTTTGTTCTGTGTGTGATAGGTTTTTGACCTCTGGACACTAATAGTGTTAATAGGGACACACGGTGTGTTCTTGTGTTTCTTCTGTAGCCCTACAATAAGCAGGGAGGAAGCCTTACAGGTATAAGAGAGTGGATGAAACAACAACCAGACTCAAAGGTTTACATTTAAAAACAAATTTATATAATTTCAGACCTTAGCCTCAGTAATCTGAAAGTTGTACCAGCAAGCTCTACTCTCAATGTCCATCAACACTTTCAACTAGACGACAATCAGACTCTTGGGATTGGCCTCCTTTTCAAGTTTTTGAAAAAAAACTTTCCTGCCCAGGGTCATGAGCATGGGCAACAAGAGCAGAAAAGCAATGGGTAATTAATATGTGAGCTCGGTTATATAGCGTCGTTTCATCTCTCTAAACAACATTTTTATCATTTGGACCCCCAAAGAACTTGTCACCAGACATCATGTGGGCTTTTAGAGCCAAAATCTCCAGAAGTTTTTGACATGACTCTTAGTCTCTGACAACTATTTTTAGTGAAATAACATTGCCTTTGCTTCTGTGACATTTCCCAGAACAGCAGTAAATCTGAGATCAGACAGAAGGGAATTTTATTTTGATTTAAACTTTTGCTCAATAAGAGCAAACAGATGGCCCTATTATGTGCCTATAAGTCCCAAGAAAGAAGCTGGGTGATTCCAAAGGAGTCAGTTCACTCTGTGTTCTTCCTTGGGACAACAGCTCACCTGGACTGGAAAATGGAAACCAAGAAAGATAAACAGGCTTGATTCTCTATTTCAAACTTGGTGTCAAAGAAATGCAAAGCCACTGCTCCACTCTAAACGAAAGAGAACATTACAAAAAGCCGGTCTCGGGGCACCTGGGTGGCTTGGTGGGTTAAAGCCTCTGCCTTTAGCTCAGGTCATGATCTCAGGGTCCTGGGATCAAGCCCCACATAGGGCTCTCTGCTCAGCGGGGAGCCTGCTTCCCCCTCTCTCTCTGCCTGCCTCTCTGCCTACTTGTGATATCTCTCTCTGTCAAAGAAATGAAAAAATCTTTAAAAAAAAAAGGAGGAGCAAGATGGCAGAGAAGTAGGAGGTTGAGATAGAGTCGGATCCCAGAAGTTCATCTAGATAGTTAATAAATCATTCTAAAAGACAGCATACTCAACAGAGGAGAGAAGAGAGGAAGAAGAGCAATTCTAGGAGCAGAAAATCGACCACCTTCGGAAAGGTAGGACGTTTGGAAAAGTGATTCCAAAGCGACGGAAAGAGAGATCGTGGGGGGAGGGGCCGGCTCCTTGCAGCCACAGAGCCGCGGAGCACAAAATCGGAACTTTTAGAGTCCGCTCCGCTGAGGGACATTGCTCCAGAGGCTAGGCCAGAGGTCTGGCCCTCGCGGGAACAAAGTGGTTTCAGGACCCGCGAGATCATAAAGAGACCGGGGGTGTCTGAGTGCAGCAGAGCTCCCAGATATCAGGGCGGAGAAGCCGGCGGCAGAGAAAGAGCCGCGCAGTGCGTTTTCAACTGGGGCTTACCCTAGACCGTGGCCGCGGCCCTTCGAG
>CM052797.1:53673000-53716828 GCA_028533885.1 Nasua narica | reverse complement strand
AGACATTTCTGCAAAGAGGACATCCAAATGGCCAACAGACACATGAAAAAGTGCTCAACATCACTCGGCATCAGGGAAATACAAATCAAAACCACAGTGAGATGCCACCTCACACCAGTCAGAATGGCTAAAATTAACCAGTCAGGAAATGATGGGTATTGGTGAGGATGCAGAGAAAGGGGAACCCTCCTACACTGTTGGTGGGAATACAAGCTGGTGCAATCACTGTGGAAAACAGTATGGAGAGTCCTCAAAAAGTTGAAAATAGAGCTACCCTACAACCCAGCAATCGCACTACTAGGTATTTACCCTAAAGATACAAATGTAGTGATCCAAAGGGGCAGGTGCACCTGAATGTTTATAGCAGCAATGTCCACAATAGCCAAACTATGGAAATTATCTATATGTCCATCAACAGATGAATGGATAAAGAAGATGTGGTGTATATGGGGCGCCTGGGTGACTCAGCCCTTCAGCGGCTGCCTTGGGCTCAGGTCATGATCCCAGGGTCATGCGATGGAGCCCCGCATCGGGCTTCTTGCTCATCAGGAAGCCTGCTTCTCCCTCCCCCACTCCCCCTGCTTGTATTCCCTCTCTTGCTGTTTGCTCTGTCTCTCTGTCAAATAAATAAATCTTAAAAAAAAATTTTGTAATATTTAAAAAAAAGAAGATGTGGTGTATATATATATAATGGAATACTATGCAGCCATCAAAAAAAATCTTGCCATTTACAATGACGTGGATGGAACTAGAGGGTATTAAGCTAAGCGAGATAAGTCAATCAGAAAAAAACAATAATCACATCATCTCTCTGATATGAGGAATTTCAGAGGCAGGGTGAGGGTTTGGGGGGTAGGGAGGGGAAAAGAGGAACAAGATGGGATCGGGAGGAAGACAAACCATAAGAGACTCTTAATCTCAGGAAACAAACGGAAGGTTGTTGGAGTGAAGGGGGGTGGGAGGGACAGGGTGGCTGGGTTATGGACACTGGGGAGGGTATATGCTATGGTGAGTGCCGTGAAGTGTGTAAGACTGACGATTCACAGACCTGTACCCCTGAAGCAAATAATACATTATGTGTTAATAAAAAAAAAAGACTCTCTTTTCTCTGCCCCTGCCCTCTTTGCACTTTTTGCTTGTTCACTCTAAAGTAAATAAATCTTAAATATATATATATATTAAAAAAACAAACAAACTTTGTGCTCTTTGCTTCATGCTTGATGGCTACATCCAGTATTTCCTTTTTGGTAACATAAAGTCATCCACACTTTATACTTTAGTTTGAAGACATAGCTCACAAAGCCCTACGACAAAGCCTATTCTTCAAGAAAAACCTCAGACGGGGCACCTGGGTGGCTCAGTTGGTTAAGTATCTATCTTCGGCTCAGGTCATCATCCCAGGGCCCAGGACTGAGCCCGATATAGGGCTCCTTGCTCAGTGGGGAGTCTGCTTCTGTCCCTCCCCCCCCACCCCCGCTCATGTACACTTGCATTCTCTCTCTCAAATGAATAAAAATCTTAAAAAAAAAAGACAAACCCCAGCAAAGGGAACTAACGCTGGTTGAACCCCCATGTGTCACCACACAAAACCCATCATCTCTGTCTTCTCGCTAGTTGCCCACAGCTTCCCAAGGCTGGCATTACCATCATCAGCTGTCATACACGTGAGGAAAGCACCATGCAAAGACAGGAAATCATTCTGGAGTCACACAATCGGTTGGTGAGAAGGCAGGAATTGGAAGCGAGGCCTCTCATCTGCCCCGTGTCGGTGCCGTGGGCTGCGGCACCATCAGAAGGGATCCTGACACACCAGGCTTGGGCTTGTGTACTGGCTAAACTCTCACCCAGGAGCCAGGCTGCCAGAGATCGCCCAGGAGGAGGGAAAAGCCTGCCCCTCTCGGCATGCCCCAAAGACAAACTCAGCACATTTTCAAATTTCAGATTACAGGGTAAAAAGTATTTTAATGACTTTAGCCCTGCAATATTTCCAGGCTCCTCCTTCCTCTCCAGAAAAACACAGACACTTCCAAATATCTTCCTAGGCAGAAAATAAACCTCTTGCTCTTGTTTCTCCCAAAGAAACTCAATTTCTTTTTGGGGGAAAAAAATCAATCTCTTTCATCAAAAGATTGGATTGAAACAATATTCTTTGCTTTTTCTAGATATCCTCTTAATTTTAACTCCCTCCCGAGCAAAAGCAGGGAACAAGGCCTGCCCCAAAGCACCATTAGCGGGCCCCAAAGACTAGCCTCCTCCAAATACAGTCTATGCAGTCACATCCAGCAGGCCCCACTCTGGAGCAGGGGAACCAGGGATCTCCCACCCGCTGGAAAAGACAAACCACTAGCTCTTACAATGTCACTTGAGATCAGATGAAGAGAGGGCGGGGAGTTACAAGGACTCCAAAATCATAGCATGAGGCTCTTATTCAAAAGTCCCTCTCAGAAGCTCAAAAGTCCGTTTTTAGCTAGATGCAGTGGTCACCAGAGGAGACCCGGAAGGCTTAGACACATTACAAGTGGGAAAAGCAAAGGAAGACATGATAAGCCAGACGAGGCAGGTACCTCAGCCTAGAAGGTTTTACTTTCACTCAGGATCATGAACAGAGTTGCAACTCTTCTCCTCCAAAGTTTCTCAAGGGTCCTTGGTGATATCTGAGGACAAATATCATGCCAATTTTATAGAGAAACTGAGACAAGAAAGGGACAGGTTCAGGACTTCTGGAGAGTTTTCTCAGGAGATAGGAAAAGAACCTATGTTGAACCAAGTCATTCACTCTGGAGTCAGGAACTCATGTTGGAATCTGAGGACTACCACTCAGGTCTCAGTTTATACACCTGTAAAAAGGGATGGATGAGAATACCTACCTCATAAAGACGTCATTAGGATTAAATGAGGTGATTTGATAAGAGGGTATAGTAGTCAAACTCCCGTCAAGGGACATAAACCAGATAATATAAGAAAAAAGTAGTTTTATTATAAAGAATTAACTATTTACAGGAGATTGGCTACTAAAAGAGAATAAAAGAAAACTAAAGAACACCCTAAGAAAACCTAAAGAGTTTGAGACCCAATTCCAATGTGGGGATAACAAGGCCTTCCTCCACACAAAAAGCAATTAATTCTTAATTAATCCTATAATTCAAGTTAATTCTGACACTATCAACCTGGAGATAGCATAAGAATCCTCAGGTTAAGGCCTCAGTCTTACAAGACTGTGCCCTCCCCCACTTCAGACGCCCGTCACAAGCCCAGGTCTTGACCTGTACTTCCAACCCCGTGGCTGTAAATTAGAGGTTCTCACAAACCCCTCCTTGGGTTCCCTTAATTTGCTAGAGTAACTCCTAGAACGCGGAGAAACGTTTTCCTTACCAGATCACCGGTCCATTGTAAAGGGATAGAACTCAGGAACAGCCAGATCGAAGAGGTACAGAGGGAAAGGGATAGGGGAAGGGGATGGAGCTGCCACGCCCACTGCAGGCACACCACTCTCCCTTCTCTCTGTGTTCACCAGACCCGAGGCACTATGAACCTACCCTTTCGGGGTTTTGGGGAGGCTCATTACATAGGCACAATTGATTAAATCATTGACCAATGGCTATCTATTCAACTTCCAGCCCCTCTCCCCACCCCAGAAACCAGGGAGTGGGACTGAAAGTTCCACACCTGTATCCAATGTCAGTTCCCCTGGCAACCATCCCCTTCCTTAAGTGCTTTCCAAAAGTCACCTTATTAACATAAGCCCGGTTGCGGTGGAAAGGGGCTTGTGATGAATAATCAGACTCCCATCTCACTTTTACAGTTGTGAGTGAAGCGTTTTCAGGAACTGAGGACAAAAGACCAAGGACTGTAACAAAAGACGCTTTGCTGCTCTTATCACTCCGGAAATTCCAAGAGTGTTGGGAGCTGTGAGCCAGGAACCATGGGCGATGACAAAATATAAATATGAGAAACATATTTTGATCATCTGAAGAGCCAAACATACATTTCTTATAAACGGCAGTACTGCAGAACACAAGGAAGGAACGATCTTGGGAAAGAAGACGCTTTCCCCAGGCTGGGGTTCCGACTGCACTGGGAAGGGCGTGACTACAGCCCACGAATGGAGACAGCGGAGAAATTGTGAGCCAGAACCCATCAAGAAGAGCACCTCCCCCACGCAGAGATGCTGCCAGTCAGGAAACCACAGCTGCAAGGTGAGCACCAGGGGGTGTCCAGGTGCTGCTGGCCTTTACATACCCTAGGAGCAATCCAAAAATCGTGCACCAGAACCAGAGGGGAAAGGCTTCCGGGTTTGCTCTAGTGCTCTCGGACAGCTGGAAAGGAAGACAAGCTCCAGCAGTGCAATCAGGACCGTGAAGAATGGATTTGGAACCGAGGGGTACTAAACTGATAACATGCCCAGGGGCCTCGTCATCATCCCCATCATGACCTCACTTCCCTGAGGAGCCATTCCCCAAAGTGGGAAAGGGAGACGGGAGCCGTGAGTGCAACAATGGATGTCTCACCTAGACTCGTGCTGCATCAGGCTCATCTGACCTTGCAGACAGGTGCAGATGGTTTGGAAAATGGCACCAGTTGCCGCCGAGAGGCTGGAACATTCTGCTCTTACGTGCCAGGATCTGTAGGGCTCTCTCTCCCTGCTAAGTTCACACATACTCGGGGAAAACTCCACAGCAATGGGAATCACCAGTTGTTCTTTTGTAGGATGCACCCAGACCCCAGGGCTGTACAAGCAACACTGCTTTGCATCACAGACCCAGAAGAGCATCGGCAGAAAAGGATGGGCTCAAATGCAATCCACCATCTGACTCGCACCTTCCCACTGTGAGCCGCTGTAAATAATGCAGTAAGATGAGGAAAGGCAGCTTTACATCGTTGTTCCTGAACACAGGGCAGTAGGACAGTGCCTCACCTTGCAACTGGACATAAAGGGAAATATTCCCAATTATGTGAGGACCATGTTAGGGGTGACAACATCTTAGAAGAGCTGCAGAGAATTCTTTTTACAATAAGATGAATTCTGATGCCGTCAGCATCATCTAGCTTGTAACCCCTCAAGGAGGGGTTTTGGGTCCCCGGGTCCCACAGGGAGGTGATGGTGTGTGTGACAAAACTGAATGAGGGATTAGGCAGAGAAGGCCTTGGCGGGGGCGGGGGGGGGGGTGTCTCCTATTTCCATTCCCAGCATGTGCTAAGGACAAGCCCAAGGGAGGCAGCAGCCCTGGGGCCCTGGGTGGGAAGCCATCTGGGGCCACATGGGAAGCAGCAAAACCCCACCACCGTTGGATAAACAGCCCAAGGACCAAAATAGCTGGGAAGTGATGAGATTCTGAAATAAAGCTGCGGATCTTGTGTCCCGGGAACTCTCCTTCAAGGAAGAAAACAAGGGGCCTCCTATGTGGCCGGGTGACTAGCAGGGAAAGACGGGCACATTCCAGCTCAGTCTGTGAGGGCTGTACTCCAGGCTCGAGGCAATAGTTTCCCAGCTACATACCTGATACATTTCCAATTGCGTCCAAATGAACATTTCCCAAATATCTCATCTGAAAGCTGCCCCTCATCGCTCCGGACACGGTTTTGTTTCTCCCAGATGCTACCATCAGGGAGGCGCCATGACACCCAGGGCCCAGCTGACCTGGGAAAGCCTGTCTTAAAGGGCAGTTGGAGTTTTTCAGAACTGCAAGGCTTTACAGCGAGGTGGGCTGGGTCTTCCAAAGCCCATCCCTTTCACTTATAAATAAGCGGATCTAGCGGCGCCTGGGTGGCTCAGTGGGTTAAAGCCTCTGCCTTCAGCTCACGTCATGATCTCAGGGGCCTGGGATCAAGACCCTCAGAAGGGAGCCTGCTTCCCCGCCTCTCTGCTTACTCATGATCTCTCTGTCAAATAAATAAATCTTTTTTTATTATAAATAAATAAATAAACAAACAGATCTAATCCAAATGAGGAACCCAGGGCTCAGCGCGGTGACCGGGCCTGTCTCAGGGCACACAGTGAGTTCACAGGAAGAAATGGGTTTCCCACGCCACTCTCCCTCACCTCAGGCCTGGGCTTCCTCCCCACCTGACTCTGCAGCTACCTAACAAAACTTCCACAGATTAGTGCCCAGATCATGTTTTTGTCGTTGTTGTTGTTTTGGGGGTTTTTTTGCATGTCTGCTGAGTCCAACCAGTTATAAGAAATTATTTCAGTTGGATGGGTCCCAGAACAAGTGGTGTTAGGGTTAAGGCTGAGGATGGGTAAGGGATTAGGAAGAGGGTTAGGAGAGTAATCCAAGGAAACAGATGGACACCTTCCCCCCACATACCTCAATTTCCACGTTCACCGGGCCTTTCCTAGGACCATTAATTCCTTGCATATTAATAGGAACAAAATTAGCAGATGGGAACATAAATTGACAGGTTCTAAAGGAAGATCTCCTGTCTCAGTCGCTCCACAGTCTCATAGTACAAAAGCCGGCGTGAATCTGTTATGTATTGCTGTGTCGCGAACTACCCCAACACGCTTACCAAAACGCCCATTCGATTTTTGCACGGGGTTTGGGAGTTTGGGTAAGGCCCAGCTGGTCTGACTCCTCGGTGCCCCGCGTGCCATTGGCTGATGAAGGTCAGCTGGAGCTGGAGGATCTCCAAGGGTCTTGCTTCAGTGTCTGGGCCACTGGTGCTGGCCATTCGCTGGGGTGCCCCTTTCTCTTTCCCTCTCTAGCGAGATAGCCTGGACTTCCTCACAGGGTGGCTGGGTTCGGAAAGAAATAAGTGTTCCTACTGTGGCTATGAATAGCTCACTCCTGATTGCTCCTTCATCCATTCACAGCACAGTATTTTACCCCTAATTATACAACAACTTAACAGAAGGACAGCTGGTGATACCATGTAGAACAGATTTGGGATCAAATTCAGACTCACAGTTTATGACCCAGATGCCCTGGGCACATCACTGCCCCTCTCTGCCCTCCAGTCCCCTCCCTGGGGCAGCACCAGGGAGCAGGGCCAACCACACAGGGTCGCTCTGAAGACCAGCACAGTAACCTAAGCAACATACCTAAGACATTGCCAAGGATGCAGCACTCAGCAAACGCGGAGGCGAAGGCAGGAGAAAAATGCTCTTATCTCACGGAAAACCACAGAGACCGGATTAAGATTTTCGAAATTCACTCGGCGAGAAATCCAAGGACCTCTTGAAATGTGGGAGGCATCGCCACCCACCTTAAGAGCCACGTCTGTTGGAGTTGTAGGCTGCTGCGCGGGCCGCTGGTGCAGATGGTAATACCTATCTTCACATACACAGGGTCCCGAAAGGCTAGACTTGGTGCCAGGTTTTATGTGCAGGTCACCATAATTTACATTACATCCCCTGATTCAGTGAAGTTTTCTTTTTTTCTTTTTTTTTGAGAGAGAGAGAGAGAGACAGAAAAAGAGCATGAGCAGGGAAGGGGCAGAAGGAGAGGGAGAGAGAGTTCCAAGCAAGCTCCACACTGAGGACGCGATCTCCTTAACTCGAGATCATGACCTGTGCCAAAATCAAGAGCCAGATGCAACTGACTGAGTCACCCAGGAGCCCTATTGAAGTTTCTCTTTAAATTTGCTCATTGGGGGGGCGCCCCGATGGCTCAGTCAGCTGGGGGGCTGACTCTTGATTTCAGCTCAGGTCATGATCTCAGGGTCCTGGGATCAGCCCCACTTCTGGCTCCAGATTCAACAGAGGCTGCTTGAGGATTCTCTCTCTCCCTCCCCCAGCTCTCACGCACTCTGTCTCTCCAATGAATAAATAAATCTTTTTTAAAAGTAAACTTGCTAATTAAGGAAGGAAGGGTAGAAGAGGGTAGGGCTCAAAGGAAAATTTGTTGTGTAGCAGAATCAGGACTCAACCCAGATCTGATTTTATGGTTCATGCTCTTAAACACCAGACTATTCATTTCTAGAGTCATATTCCCAAACAATTTACACATTTGTTTATACTTGGTGAACAAAAGTTTCCTCCCAACTACTCATTCACCGCCACCTCTCCCTCACCCAGTCACCCCCTCCCCCCAGCGCCCACACACACACACACACACACACACACACACACACAAATACACCACTAGTCCTCCTCTTTCTCCCTGCCCAGAGAGATCATTCAATGCCTCACCATGTTGCTCAGAGCCCAGCCTGGCTCGAATGGTGAGGACACTTCCTTCTGCCTTCTGACTCTGTTTCCTTTCTCTCTCCTGGACTCTTCTCCTTTTCCCCAGTCCTCTCCAGTCTCCAGTGTGTTTGGTTCCTGGAATTCCACCTTTGACCCAGTCTCCTTCCTGCCCTACATGTCATGCTACCGCTCCCATCTCTTTGCTCACGCCTCCCAGACCGATGGCCCAGGTACGATCTCTCTCCTGGGCTTCAGGTTCTGCATCTTCGGCTGCTTTATCTCCACTAGTGGCCTTGGTCTCTGCACTAGACTGTTGGGTCCCCCAAGATAAGAACCATGCCTCACTCACCATCATGTATCCCACAAGGCCTGCCACCACGGGAGGAGTTCCTTATATTTTTTAATATTTTTTTGGTAAGATTTTATTTATTTATTTGACAGAGAGAGAAGGATCACAAGTAGGCAGAGAGGCAGGCGGGGGGTTGGGTGGGAGCAGGCTCCCTACTGAGCAGAGAGCTCGATGTGAGGCTCGATCCCAGGACCCTGAGATCATGACCTGAGCCGAAGGCAGAGGCTTTAACCCACTGACCTACCCAGGCGCCCTATATTTTAATATAATATATGAATAAGTGAGTTGAATGAATAAATATATTCTGCTAATGTCTGTTTAATGATTCACAAATTAAGGTGAAAAAGATCTTCCAAAGGAAAAGCCATGCATGGTTTTGTCTTCTCACCTAGAATAGAATGTGCTGGAGAGAGCCTGAGGAACACTGTATTCCATAAGATAAAACAGATGTGCAGGAAAGTGGCACGGTCAAATACGTTTGACAGACACTTGATTTTTAAAACTGAAACAGGACATTTTGATCCTCTAGCATACTAAGTACAGTTCAACTGTCCAAAAGGAAATACTTTGCATTTGTTAAATGTACTGGAGTATATTTCTTTTTGGGGGTTGTCTAATGCACACCAACTGTCCCACAGACTGAGATTGTGTAGATAGCCAACTGGGAAAATGATGCTCTAGAACCTCAGATCGTAGATTCAGTCACTACTTAGAAGAAAGTAATTTTAAAAAAACAAAACACTTTAACCCTAACCCACTCCTAGCATTTAGGAGCTATTGACCATTTCTAAGAACACCTTAGTAGTTCTCTGTAGACCACTTGGACACAAAAGACACTTCAGCCTTGGCCTGGGGATGTGTCACACCCCCAAGGGCCAGGGAGGAGACATGGATCTGCTTCAAGGTCACATAGGTTCCCTCTCAACCCACTTGCTATGTGTAATATGGGGTTTTTTCCCTACCTCCCGAACCGCAGTGACATTTTGGTCCTGAAGCCCACACACACTGGCTCTCAACTGCAGCTCCTCTCTGGGGCCTTGGGGTGGGAGCAACTCTTGATGCTTCAGCAGCTGCAGGAAGCACTGAGTGACATCACCTCCCCCTAAGCCAACAAGCCTTCCCAAGGTCAAGCCAGGAGCAGCCATCCTTAGACGGAAAACACACAGATAATCTAGCTCTTTCCGCCCTGTGGAGTGAGCTCACAACTCTGGGGAGCCCAGCTCCATGTGTGTGCCAGGTGATGTCAAGATTAGTGTCCTGGAACTTCTGACACTCTGCAGGTGTTTCATTCATGGGCCACCCCCCAGCCTGGACCAGATGGCAGCGTGGGAGATGGACGTCCAACTCTAGACCTTCCCTCACTTCAAGTTATAAGGCCTTCGGGGGACAGACTCGCCTATTTTCTTGGACTGGATTGTACGGATGTTGGGCCAATCAGAACGGAATAGATATTGGAATAGGGTGGGGATGAAGAAGAGCTTCTCTAGAGAGTTCCCTCCACATAAAAATTCCTGGCAATGGCCTCTCACTTCTATCAACAATTGTTATTCTCTGGGTCATGGAAAATCCTACATTTTTGGTCATATATGAGGACACAGTGGAAGAACTCAAGGAAAGCCCATTGGCTCACTGAAAGGTAAGCAGAGCTCTGTCGAACAGGAGAAAAGCCCCGCAAGAAGTCAGACCACCTGACTCCCTGCTCTCTTCCTGGCTTTTTCCAAAACCAAGAGGCAAAGAGGGTTCAAAATCAGTCTGTATTTTAGTTTCATGAAAAATGAGTTTTTCTGCCATCATTGTTGTTCAGTTGCTGATATAGTTAGCCTGACGTTACCCCACTTGCTCATTCCAGATGGGAAAAGAGGATGAATAAAACCAACACGTCTCTTTGAGCTCCTCAGAAGAATAGGTTCTAGACTGATGCCCATGTTTCCATTCCCCATCATTTCCTCATTTGCATCTTTTTCGGGTTGGGCTCTTTCTTTGTCAAGAGCCAGATGTCTATGCCCAATGCACTGAACTCTCAGGGACACCAATGTGGGTACCATAGAAAGACATAAATGAAGGAGTTCCATCAAACTCTGAGTGGCAACACCTCATGTGACGATGACAGAAGCTGAGGTGGCTCATTCAGGAAGGGAAGGAGACAAGGAAGAAAGAAAGGGAGAGAGAGAAAAGGTGAAGTAGAAGAAGAAAGGAAAGAAAAAAAAAAAGGAAAAGAGGGAGCTCATTTCATTTTACTAGTCAGTCCAGAATTATGAAACCTGGTTCCTCTGCCAATGGAAGAGAATGAAACAAGCTTCCCCGCTTCCCCCCTTGTTTGGTGTCCTGGCCCCACCAGCCTCAAAACCGAGGAGAACCAGGCAGCCACCTGGGCCTCGGCCCTCAGGCCGGAAAGTCTGGGAGGCAGGGGCCTTCGGAGGATCCTCTGTGGGAGTTCAGACCATTTGTGCCTGTGGTCAGGACTGGCCCGCAGGAAGCTGGTTCACTCCAAGGTCATTCTCTTCAGAATTTGATGAGCAATCCTCAGAAAAATGGAGGGGGATCCAAAGATTAAGTCCTGACTCCAAAAGCATGCCAGCACTTTCTTTTTCTCTTGGGATTTAGCATGTCCTTCAGGAAACTGCAAAGGAACGCCAACTCCTAGTGAAGTTTCCAATACAGACGCGACCCTGTCCCTTCATGGCACACAAAGGCCTGTGTACCAGGGCAGACAGAGAAATGCCTGGACCTGAACAGAAGAGCTACCTCAACCTGCTATCAGCAGCCGCCTCGTGGCAAACTGGGAAGGGCCAGAGTGAGAGTCTGAATGCCTCACCCTCAGCTTACGCAGGGCCGGCGCTGTCATCATCTGTCAGTACCCATCACACGCAGCCTTCCACGGGCCCATCCATGACATAGGCATCCCTAAGCCAGTTCAGCCCCATCTGAAAGGCTCCCATCTCGAAAAGGCTCCAGGCTTCTTCTCCCAGACTTTTCTCATCCCCAGGCAGAACTAAACTGCCCCGTTCCCAGGAATTCATCCAGCTGCTGACTTGAGAGGGCACTTGAACAACCATTGCTACAATGGAGCAAGCAGGGCATGGGCTTCGGGATCAGAAGGCCAGGGTTCAAATCCCAGCTCTGCACTCACCTGCTGGGCACCTTGGGAAAGTCACTTAAGCTCTCTGAGACTCAGCTTACACAGGTCTGAAGTAGGGAGAGCAATAACAAACTGTTAGGAGAATTAAATTGAGAACATCTGAATTTAACATTGAGAACACAATCTGCCCTATCCAAGTGTTCAGCCTGTGGTAAGCACCGAGTAAATATTTACTGAATACGAGCAAAATGCTTTGCACAGCGTTTAGCACATGGAAAGCTGCCGTAAGTGGATAGCAGTATCTTCCTTATTATTATTTTCTGCCTCTCCTCACTTGGAGGAGCTTATTTTGGCCACTGTATCAGTCAGGGTCCTGACAGGAAACAGATGGTGCATTCCAGCTGAGGAGGGCTTAATGAAGGAACCATTTGGAGGGGTAGGGGCAGGATTAAGAGAACCAGGATAGAATGGTTGAACGTTCCAGAACTAGCAATGACAGGAAGAATGCCATCTCCCCTAAACTTGAGGGGATGAGGAGGGGAGCTGCTACCAGAACCCTGAGGGACAGCCATAGTTGAGGAGGCAGGTCCAGAGAAGCGAAATCCTTAAGAGGAGGGATGGAGCCCAAAGGGAGGTGAGAGAAATAAAACCCCACCCTCAGCTCTCCCGCTGATGCCTCCCAATGGCTAAACCCAATGCTGTGTGGAAGAAGTCCACACAGGCCAGCTTCCACAGAGCAGAGTGGAGAGGGCGGGGCTGCTCCAGGACTGTCAATGGAGAACACCCAGGACACCAATGCAATCCTGAAAGGGTTTATGATCCCATCCACCTTTCCTAATCTACATAGATTCTTCAGCAGCTTTATACTACAAAGGACAAGATCTTTTCCCCAAAACACTGAGGCCAACGGGAGAGTTTGAAATTTCACCTGGTATCTCTTCCTGTCTCGGGGAGTCTAGACATCTGGGGCCCACCTGTCCAGTGGAGTGGACTCCACAGCTGTATCATGCCTTTGCTACCCTCCCTCCTACTATAAAATTGCTGCATGTAAAATCTAGCAAGGGACTCCCTGTGCTGTGAAAAAAATAAAAGGTGAACCCAGGCATAAATAACCTACGGGTATATTTATTTTTTAATGTTTGTAATACTTGGGTAATTTCTTTAGTAAGACGTAACCCAATGAATATATGTAATATTTGTAACTGACCCCCACTGGCCTATCATCTTCACACTTGCCTATTGTATTTGTAACACGACTTAAGCGTAGCCTGGAAGGACGAAATCAGCTCACTTTTGAAAGGCTGACGTATTTGCGGCACATAGCCCTGTGTGCGGTCAGAAGCCAGCGCTGCAGAGACCACCCAGACCCTGAGGGCCAGTGGCCTTCACTCCCCGGTGATGCACAGTTAGGTGGGTGGAGGACATCTCGCTAACTGGCCTCCAGCTCCTCTACTCAACCGCTGCCAGGGGGCCCCAGGCCTTCACCAGACATAGGACACAGCACCGGTGTCCGAACACAGTGAGTTTGATTAGTTCTTTGTGGACCCTGCTCCCATCTGCTCACCTGGCCAGAAGAAAACAGCAGTGTTTACCAATCAGTGGTGGCAATGGAGGTAATGATGGGGAGAATCAAGGAGGCGGCACAGACTGTGTTCTAGAGACTACAGAAAGTGCCTCACGTAGGTTATCTCATCCCACCACATGAGCATGTGTTGTAGATTTTATTTTATAGACTTGGGAAACAAAGCCAAACAATATTAAGTTACTTGCCCAAGATAACAAAGCTCATGAGTAGAAGAACTGGGATTGGAATTTAAGTAATCTAATTCCAGATTGTACTTTGAACCATTGAGCAATTCTGCCTCTGATTCTGTCCCTTAAATAGTCACAGAAGGGGGAAAAAATTGGAAGAACATGTACTTATCAAGTTAAGAGTGGCTTTCTTCAGAGAGTGAAATAATGAGTGGGTTTTTCCCTCTACCTACATGTTTACTCTTTTCCTGATTTTATTTAGCAATCAATACGTTAATTTCATAATGGTAAATATAAACTCTTTGTCCAAAGGCCATTTTAGAGATCTGGTTCAACTATGAAAGGATGATTCTCATATAATCCATTTTCCCCTCAGGTTACTAACATAAACCCTGCAGAGCAGGGACCAAGAAAAAGTACACACATATATGGGCAACTGATTTTCCACAAAGGTGCCCAGGCAGTTCAGTGAGAGAAGGATAGCCTTTCCAACAAATGGTACTGCTTCAACCAGACACCTCTGGGGGGAAAAAATGAAGACCGACCCTTAGCTCTCACCACACACAGATGGTACATTGGGATGGCTCATAGACTTCCACATAAAATCAAAAATTATAAAACTTCTAAGAGATGATAAAGGAGAAAAGCTTTGTGACCTTAGGGTAGACAAAGTTTTCCTAGATGGACAACAAAAAGAATGGGCCATGTTTAAAAAATGTTTTTGGGTCAATGCTACTTCATCACAGTTAAAAACTTTTATTCTTTGAAAAATGCCATTAAGGGCGCGTGGGTGGCTCAGTTGGTTAGGCAACTGCCTTCGGCTCAGGTCATGATCCCGGAGGCCCGGGATCGAGTCCCACATCGGACTCCTGGCTCTGCGGGAAGTCTGCTTCTCCCTCTGACCTTCTCCCCTCTCATTCTCAGTCTCTTGCTCTCTAATAAATAAATAAAAATCTTTAATAAAAAAAAAAAGAAAGAAAAATGCCATTAAGAAAACACATAGGTGAGGCACCTGAGTGGCTCAGTCAGCTAAGCATTTGCCTTTGGCTCAGGTCATGATCCCGAGGTCCTGGGATCAAGCCTTGCATTGGGCTCTCTGCTCAGTGGGCCAGTGGGGAGTCTGCTTCTCCCTCTCCACCACTTGTGCTCTCTCACGCACTCTCTCTTTCTCTTTCACTCAAATAAATAAATAAAATCTTAAAAAAAAAAAGAGGAGCACCTGGATGGCTCAGTCAGTTAGGCGCCTGCCTTCAGCTCAGGTCATGATCCCAGAGTCCTGGGACGGAGCCCTGCATTGGGCTCCCTGCTCAGCAGAGAGCCTGCTTCTCCCTCTCTCTCTGCTCCTCCCCCTGCTCATGTGCTTGTTCTCACTCTCTCTCTCTCTCTCATTCAAATAAATAAAATCTTTAAAAAAAAAAAGAAAAGGAAGAAAAGAAAAAAAAAACATACGGGCAACCCAAGGGCTGAGAAAAAATTTTCAAAGCACTTGTACCCAGAATGTACACAGGACTTTTAGAGCTCAATAAAAAGAAGACAGTCTATTTTCTTTCACAAGCAAAAAAAAAAAAAAAAAAAAAATTGAATAACTTTTTCAAAAGGAAGGAAATATGAAGGGCCAAAAATACATAAAGAAGATGCTCAGCATCATTAATCTTCAGGGAAGTGAGTTAAAACTACAATGAGATGTCACTACACATAGGCCAGAATGGCTTACGTTACAAAGATTGACCATCCCAAGTATTGGTGAGGATTCAAAGTCACTGGGACTCAAAATACCCATGGAAATATAAAACAACACACAGTCTTACAGAAAACAGTTTGGCAATTTCTTCAAGGGTTAAACATAAACCTACCATATGACCCAGCTGTTCCACGCCTAGGTATTTACCCAAGAGAAATGAAAACATATGTCCACATGAGGACTTGAACGTGACTGTCCATAGCTGCTTACGTGTAACGACCAAAGCGGGAGACGACCCAAATGTCCATCAACAGGCAAACTGAGAAATTGTGGCCTATCTATCCAATGAAATACCACTTGGCAATAAAATGGAACAAAATACCCGTCCAAACAAAATACGGACAAATCTCAAAAGCATCACGCCATGCAAAAGATGATGAATCCCCCTCCAAAAATAGGGACTGTATTGTTCCATCTATATAAATTCTAGAAGACCCAGATGAACATGCAGTGACACCGACCAGAGCAGAGGTTACCTGGGAAGGAGGGTGGAAAAAGGGAGGGATGAGCGAGGGGCCCGAGAGAACTTTCGGGACTAATGGAAATGTTTGTCCTCTGAACTGTGGTGATGGTTTTGTGAGCATATACATTTGCCAATGATCCTCAAATTGCATCCTAAATATATGCAGTTCGTTATATGTCTGCAAAGTTGCTTTTAAAAAAAAAACACAATACCTTTTCTGCTGAGCTCCTGGTCGTAGGACGGAGACAGCAGTGCCCTTCCTCTACAGCAGCCCCTGGACCTAACACTGTTATCCTGGCCCACTAAGCTGGGTAGCCCCTTTGATCTTGCTCTTTGCCTCACAACTGGCCTTTCGGGCGTAGAGCCCTTAGATTTTTTTCCCCAAAGGTTTTACTGCCATGTGGTTACATGCATGCATTTAATTTACAAGAATTCGACCACAGACATGAGGCTGTAAAGAACAGCAATTACAGTTTTTACAAGTAGAGAAACCGTGTACACAGTGCAAGTGACTCCCTCCGCCTTTCCATTCCAGGAGTCTGTGAGGGGTGAGGCGGCTGTGCTCTTCCTCCAGATCGCCCATAGGTCTCTCATTTTAGGAGAATCTCATCATTTGAATTGAAATTCTAGTGCTTAAAACACAAGCCTCTGCACAACACAGCCTCGAAATGTAAACCAACTGCTCTAGCCTACACTCAGTAGTGGAATCAATGACCTGTCCCAGAAATGGAGAGAATTCTAATTGCGTTGGCATCTCCCTGATCATAAGGATAATTGTGGAAGCCAGCCTTGACCTCCACTATAGGTGCTGACTTTTGAACCTCACGGAAGATGAAGCTTTAACACTTTTCCAATCTTCAGAACAACCTCATGAATGGGCCAGAACAAGTATTATTATCCCCACAGGACAGAGGAGGAAACAGAGCCTGAGTGAGATTGTGACTTGCTAGTTACACAGCTAATGAGGGACAGCCTCATCCCGAGAACCCACATCTTCAGACGGCAAGTGTAGGATTCTGTGACCCGTATCACCCCTCCCCACGCTGCCATTGTGCTTATCAGCCAAAAGCATTCCTCCTGGCCTGGATTTGCCCCGAGTCTCAAGGAGAATTCTCTCAGAAACTCAAGCTATTTTCGTAACGCAAACAAAAGCTCCTGCTAATAATTTCTAACTCTTTCTTCATCGTGTCTTCCCTCTTTATCAAAAATGGAACTATGGGCACCTGGGTGGCTCAGTTGGTTAAACATCTGCCTTTGGCTTGGGTCATGATCCTGGCGTCCCAGAATCAAGTCCCGAGTCGAGCTCCCTGCTCAGAAGTTGGGGAGGGCGGTCTGCTTCTCCCTCTGACCTCCCCCCTCTCAGGCCCATTCTCTCTCATTCACTCTCTCTCTCTCTCTCTCTCTCAAATAAATAAATCTTTAAAAAAAAATAAGGTAATTATGTTAAACCAAGTGTGGTAGCCCTCATGACCCTTACCTACTAGTCCTAATCAAAATTTACTTTAATTCACAACCAAGCTGTCAGTTATCCAAGCTTTGGGAAGAAGGGACACAGATGAGCCCAAATTCTGGGGATAGGATTCCACCGACTCAGAGGAGTCATTATCCTGGGGGAGTCCCCAATGTGCCCGGAGGTCAAGAGATGGGTCTACACTTACTACATGCCAGGGACTTCCCGGACATCGATATGCATTCGGCCATCTGTACACAGACCAGCCGCAGCCCTCACCTTGCAAAGCGTGGCAAAGGTGATGGGGACTCTGGCTGCTGCCCGAAGCTCCACTGACAGGGACCTGGCACCAAACAAATAAAATTTAATTCCCACGTGTGACCCAGATGAGAAGCTAAGAGACTGGTCCCCCCAGACGGGATGCAGACAACTGGAGGGAGAGAGAATATGCCCTGAGTGTTCTATCTGCAATAAGGACATGTTTCCTGACCAAAATGAGTTTCCAGCCTATAAGAAAACACAAGAGTTTAGCATGGCCGGTTCACACACATGGCCTCATGGATTGGGTAGTGGTCCCAATTACCCTAGCCTGAGGCCAGAAAGTTTCCACCAACCCTGATGTTTGAGCTAAGTTCTCATGCTCCAACCTTCTCTCACTAAACTCAACTATAGCTTGGGGGGGGGGGGGCAAGAATCAGGGGAAATCAAGGTGCCTGAGCTCTCCCAGGTCATCAGACAAAAACACAAGGAGAGAGGACAGTGAAGAGAGACGCAAAACACAGAATGCTGATTTCCCTTGTGGGCTTGTCCACACATCTCAGAGTAACAGGAGGGCCTCATGACCTTGGGGTGCAGGCAGTTTGGGACCTCGCTGGCAGAGTCTTGCCCAACAGGCACCAGGCCTGAGGCTCCGTCTGTGGCTTTTGTTTGGTTGCATTGTTGTCTTTTTAAATCAAGGAATCTTTCTGCCTATACCTCCAATTTCCTCCCTTCGGACCCAGTAGCAAACCCGGGCCATAACAAATAGGCTGCTAACGCTCTACAGATGAAGTAATGTCAGGAAAGTCAACAAATTTGCTTTCCCCTGTTGCGTTCCTTCCCTTAAGGGAAGAAAGTAAGAGGCGAATGCTTCGAAGTGAACTCAGATATTTCCCAGCAACACGTTTTTCATCAGCTCCTGCCAAGGATCGCCGGCTCCAAAAACGGTCCACAGGCCCGAGTTCGGTGCAGCTGCCCACAATTCTGCTCTGTGTGGAACTCCGCTGAATTTGTCAGCTGTTTTCCAGCTGCCTAGAAGAGGCACGGAGTAAAACGCAAAGCCCTCGCTCCTTGGCCAGATGGGCGGAGCAGAGAAAAGGAGAACCGTTGTTTCTTTCTCAAATGTGTTTAAAAAAAAAAAAAAAGCCTCTCCCTACAGCATAAGACTGCTGGATTTCTCACGGAGCCCTGGATGCAGAAACTTTGAGGTGGTTCTCTGAATGGGGGCAATTGGCACCAGATTTGAACTACTGAAGGCCATGCATTGCTAAGAACTCCAGCCGCGGGTAGTAGCTCAAGGTGAACTTCATTTTACCAAGAGCACTGCACCCTCCAAAAACTAAAGTACTACAGTGTGTAGGTGGAGAACGCAAGGCACACAGCCCAGCTCTGAGGCTGCCTGGGTCCTCCTTCTTGCCAAGACAAGACTCTATGCCTTTCAGACTCTAGAGCACCCTGTCCCAGGATCAGACTGAGAGGGAAAGTATTCTATACAGGACTTCTTGGTATTTGAGAGGTTAACAATTCATGATCCACTTCCAGGATCCATTTTTATTTTAGTCCTCTGTCATTTGCTAAGGCACACATTTCGGCCCTGCTCCCTGCTTGGAGACACATCAAAATGGGTTCGGGAGAGGGAGAGACAGAGAGGGAGTGAGAGAGAGACTATCCTAGCAACAGCAGCCTCACCTCCGTGAGGCATTATTAGCCTCCATTCATTCTCACGCGGTAAATCAACTTGGAAATGTGGCAGTCACGGGTTCCTGAATGGTGCGGAGCTGCCCAGTCGACTACTTGCATTAGGTCTCATTATATCTACTCCCGTCTTCCTTGTCTTCCTTGTGTCTGGGTCTGGACTAGACCAATATGGCACTTAGAAGGTAGGAGGGCCCATGGGGGTCTCTCTGCGGCACCTCCCACCAGCCGACAGCAGCAGCTGCGATTCCTCTGCTGGTGTCCGCCTACCACTAGTGGCAGGAGTGACAAGCACCTGCCTCTCCGATGGTGGCATTGTTCTTTGTCTCTCGTCCGTCTGCTGTCTCAGGCTACTCATTTAAAATAAGGGATCACTGGTAGGGGTCGATCACACATGTACGCCTGTGTGTGTGCGTGTGTGTGTGTGTGTGTGTGTGTGTGTATGAGCGTTCAGTTCAATTTCGATCTCTAACATCTTGAGAAAAAAGACAATTTTTTGGATAATTGCATTCTGCAATTCACAAGCATAAAGGAGTACGTGGATTGTAGAAAGAAGGACTCTCTAGAAGTTCATGCCGCGAGTACGTTTAGATCTGAGTCCCTGAGCCCCAAATACCTGAAAAATATGGCCTCCCTTGGTGAATTCCCCATAGCATGGCCAAAGTACTTGGAGTTTGTCTCTTAAGTACATTCCTTCATTTGATGAAATTATTTATATGTGACGATGGCACAAGCCAGATGGCTCAGTTGGGAGAGCGTCAGACTTTTCAATGTGACTATGGTCACATTGGTGGAAACGAATAAACAAAAAAGAACCACTTACATATTTTCTTTGTGAGAGTCTCTACAGCCTTTGAAGGAATATCATTCCTTGCTGGGTTACAAAACAGCTTTTTTGGCCAAATAGCTGCCATTCCAAATTCTTTTCGATGGGTTCAATATTCATCTCCATCATGTCTGTTTTCCAATGCCTAAATGAAAAGACATTTTGGTTCATGAACCAGTGAACATAACAGCTTGAATGATAGGTCAGGAAGGAAAAAAAAAAAAGTTATTATAAGAAAGGTGGAGTATCTGACTTTTTAATGTCTTTAATTAATGCTAACACATGTTTGGAAGTGAGAAAAGGGCTTACGGGCTGATACCGGAGCCCACGCACAAAACCACTTCCCGTAGCACATTCTTGCCCCACATCAAGTTGCTCTCCAAAAGTTAGTATCCGTTCTCTGTTTACTCTTTCTCATCAAAGGAGACGATCATTTCAGAATATTTATCAACAGTAATAAATACTGATTGTACTCCCCTGTTTGCAGCACCCGAGCTAGACCCTGGAATGCAGACCCCTCTTGGGGGGTCTGCAAAGTAAGCCATGAGGGCCTTATAGCCTATAGAACAGCTGTCCAAACAGGCAACGTGCAACACAAGGCAGCCTCGGCCCAGGGCACAGGCGTGGTTCAGGCAGAGAGCCTCCAAAGACTGAGGCCTCTGGAGGGCTTTCTAGAAGAAGCCTGTGCCCTTAAAGCAGAGAAAGGCATCGCCAATGACAGCACAGGAGAGGAGACTCGTGGGTGGGGCTGGTGGTTTGATGACATAAACACAGGTAGGTTGGAATGTGCACAGTGGATGGGGGAAATCAAGCGGAGCCTCACACAGGATGAGACAGTTTACAAAGGGCAGACCCAGGAGGTGAAGGCAAAAAGGCAAGTGAAGGCACAGACCACAGAAATCCTGAAGGCCAGGCTTGTATGTCCCAATTCTACATCAGATGCCACTTTATTAAACTTCCATCAACCTTCCATCAGCATTAACTCAGGACTGTTTAATGTCTTTGGCTTTCTGCTTGTTTTCGGTGTTTTTTACTGCATGTGAGCTTTACCTTGAGGTCCCTACACTTTGAGCTTGATATAGTTGGTGAAAAAGGAAAAAGAGAAGAGATTACAGGTTGTGTAGTTGCTACTAAAGATTAGAATAGGAATTCCGAAGCCCTACTCACATGATACGGCCCCACACAGCGTCCTGAAACAGGCAAATAAAGGGACAGTAACCGAATACTTTTCTTGACCACATGAGGCACCAATCCATCTCCAGCTCTATTTCTGGTCAGTGTTTTTCCTGAAAATCTGCTTTTTAATTGGTCCCTTTAATCTGATCCTGAGAGAAATATCCAGTGGATTAGGCACCTGTGCTTTTGGTATGAAAACAGCTTATGTATATTTCCAAAGAAGTTGGTAATTCACCAAATGCTTAGGTGTACCCCATTTGATCTGTGCCAGGACAGGCATGATTATCATCCCCATCTTACAGCTGAGGGCTTGTTGAGCATCGGACAGACCATGTGACTTGTCCAAGGTCACTTAGCCAGGGTCAGGCTTGTGTCTCAACCCTCTGGATCTACGGGACTAACAGATGTCTCCATCAAAATCCCACCCCCTTTCTCTTAATATCTTGCCATGAATTCCTTTAAACCTTGAGAGCTCTGTGGTCTTCTGCAGACCACTTTTTAAGATTGACCTACACCCAAGAAGGAAACTGTATGTCCTATTCTCTGTGACTACCAATGGTCAGAACCACTGTGTACTACTCTGAACACTGTGTTCTTAATCTCTCATGACACTCTTAGAATATAAGAACTGGTATCCAGATTGGACGGCTGTGAAGTCAGGCTTAACAAATGTTCAGTGACCAAACTCCCATGAGTGAGTGATGGGCGGGGTGGGAATTCCAAAGACCTCAGTTACACATGTAACCCCCAGTGGAGGTGGGCGATTGCGAAGGGGGTATTGTTAAGGTGATTCCTGGCTCCCCTGCATCAGAATCACAGAGGATTCCTATAAAAACAGCAGATTCCTGATCCAGAATGTCTGAAGGCTAACACACAGACCATGGAATCTACATCTTCACAATCTTTCTAGAAAATCTTCGCCAATGCTAAAAGCTGGGACACACTAGCAGGAGGCATGGTGACAGAATGGTGTAGAATATGACTCAAAGAACCTCGGGGGATAGAATATAGGGACTCTGAAAGAGGCAGGAGGGAGAGAAGGAGCCTCGAGGTTTTCACGTATCAGGAAAAAAGACTAGATTTGGTGGAGGACAAAGATCACCAAACTGAGAGGCAACTGAGCTTCAGTCAACAATTTCAGGGCCTCAGCTCATTTCTTGTCAAGGAAGGAGCCCCGACGGAGAAGGCAGATCTGCCTCTAACTCACTCAGTGACCCTGGGCCACTTGCTTGACCTCTCACTTTGGCGTCAGTAAAACCGAGTGCTGGGGCCACTAATACATCACCTGAAGCCAAATTAGTTTTTCTGGAGTTCCATCCTCTCCCTGTTTCAAGTCTCTCCCAGTGGTTTTAGTATCCCCTTCTCCTCCAGCAGCGTTTGGAAGGAATGTTTTTGAAAAGCTCAAAAGCCATAAAAGTCCTGTAAGGAGAACAAGCCGAAGGCCAGGGCTTAGTTGAAGAACCTGGGCTCCAGCAGAATGAGTGCTACCTTACATGGCCAGATGTGGCCACACGCTTGTCGCCGCTGAGGGGCACCCAGTGCCTGGCAGCCACTCCCGGGGAGAATATTTCTAGTCTGCATTCCAACAATACCGTACCTTTGATAAAGGCCTGAACACTCATTATGATAGGAAGGTGATGTGCATCACACCATCACTTAGTCCCCCTTGGGCAGCTGCAGAACATTCTAGAAGCATTGTTTCAGCCATGGAGGCAAGCAGAGGCTGGGCCTGAGGTCCTGCCATCCTGCTTTAGAAATGGGAGCCGCCTGATCAGACCAAGCAGAACCAGGATTAAGTGGAAATGCATTCTAAGCCAAAACAATGAGAAATAATTTTCATTTTCATGGACGGGCCCGGAACCATACATCGTCCTTAAAAGGGAAAGGAAAATTTCCTTCCTAATCCCTTCGAAATTACTTTGTTCGACGCATATGAAAGACATCAATCCCAAGCAGCAGGGTTTCCAAGAAGGTTTTATGATTCAGTGTCCAGAGCCCCCAGTACTGACAGGAGAGCAGACTACTAGAATTTGAAGAACTACTTTACTCACTTGGGAGGAAAAAAAAAAAGGAATTCAATTCTTCCCATATGAGTTCCCCAAGGCCGCCCTAACAAAGGACCACAAACTAGGTGGCTTAAATAACAGGAATTGATATTTTTTTTCTCAGTCTGGAAACCAGGGGTCTGAGATCAAGATGTCAGGTTGGTTCCTTCTGAAGGAGGGGCTGTGAGGGGAAGGTCTGTTCCAGGCCCCTCTCCTTGATTCCAGATGGCTGCCTTCCCCTAGTGACTTCAGGCTATCTCCCCTCTATATGCATCTGTGTCCAAATTCCCCACTCGTTATCCCTTTCCATCAGGACACCAGTCATAATTACATTAGGGACCATCCCAGTGACCTCATTTTAATTTGATTCCCTGTAAATACCCAATCTCCAAATAAGGTTACAGCCTGAGGTACTGGGGACTAGGACTGTGACATATCTTTTTTGGAGGCGAATACAACTGAACCCATAAAAGCTCTCTCTCTTCACCAAAGATAGCTCCATGGTTCCACGGGAAGAAGAAGAACAGCAGGATTAATGTCTTTTCATGAACATGGCAACCTGGGGTGGGGGTGCTGAGAATAAATCAGAGAGAGTAGGACAGGGTCCAGAAAAAAAAATCCAGTCAGGGCAGAAGGTCCTGTATAACCTACTGAGGGAATAGAAGATGCTGGGTTCTCAGCAAACTGTGACTTAATTTAGCAAATCGCCAGAGCAGTGGGCTGCATCAGGGGGTACCTAAAATGCTGGAAGTGTCCAGACCCATCTACCACCTGGCTGCAGAGAGCAGAAAGGACCTAGGGGTCCATGCAAACCTACATGCAGCTGAGGCCCCCTCCTGACCCCTGTGAGGCCCCACAGCCCACATTCCCGGAGTGGAGAAAAGGTAGGAGTAGAAATCTGAAAGGTTGAGAATTTACCCAAAAAAAATGGTTCCCCAAAGGTGACTGGGTTTTTTGTTGTTGTTGTTAAGATTTTGTTTATTTATTTGAGAGAGAAAGAAAGCATGCACAAGTAGGGGGGAGCAGAAGAGGGAGAGGGAGGAGCAGATTTCCCACTGAGCAGGAAGCCCAATGTGGGCTAGATCCCAGGACCAGGGGATCACGACCTGAGCCGAAGGCAGATACTTAACCAACTGAGCCACCCAGGTGCCCCAAAAGTGATTGTTGTAAACCAAAAGATACTTTTAAACCAGAAGAGTGTCAGATGCTCTAACTGGCAAGTCAAAATACTAGGAAAGTTTTTCTTTTTTCCCCAGCTGGGTGAAGATGCTGGAGCAAGAGGAGATCCATTACTAAAAAAATTGCAAACTGCATTTTCCTTGCACATCCGATTAATAATATAAAATTACCAACTCCCATTCTTCCTACAGCGGGGAAAGCAGTTACAGACTAAGTGAGGAGACTTTGGAGGAGCGGTTAAAAATCTAGGGCCAGAGCAGAGGTGAGGATGAAATCAAGAATGAAAGAAGCAGCCGTGACAGGCGGCTGAGTGTTTAGGGCCTGGAACATCTGTGCAGACGTTAGACATCGTTTCGGTGCACGTGAGACCGTGCCTTTGCTATGACCAAAACCTACCTTACCTACTGTCCCAACTCCACATCTGAGATGAAACCAGCCCATTTCCCCCACCTCAGCTCTCCTGTGAAATCCCAAGTCCACAGTGGTTTTCCTCCTGCACCTCTCCTCCCGCCTCTGGACTTTCATCATTCCCCATTCAACTGCATTCGCTCTCTGAAGAATACAATCCCGTTTCATGTAAAACATCCAGATATTAAAAGTGTTCTCCAAATGATTTCTTTGGACCAGTCCATTGCTCTGGAAGGGAGTTGTCTTTTAGCACAAGAGCTAAGCAGGCCACAGCTTTCGGAGAAATGATAATATCAGGATCTGACAATGGAGCTCAGGCCAAATTTCAGCAGAGAGCCCCCAGGGGCCTGAAGTGACTGTGTATTTGCCTTGGCACTGGGGTCCCAAAGCCACAGAGCACCATTTATGGAAAGCGAATGGAAGCCAGTGGGCAAGTGAGCCAAGAGAACAAGAAGGCAGCTCCGGGTATCTGTGCTCAGCTCTGAAGACAGCACCCAAGGGCACTCACCTCCGTGGGCTCTCACCTCCGTGGGCACTCATCTCTGTGGGCTCTTACCTCCGTGGGTTCTTACCTCCATGGGCACTCACCTCCAAGGCAACAAAAGACAAATAAGCACCAACTCTCTACCTCATTCATGCCTGATATTGTTCCCTTCCATTCTAAATGAGGGCTTAAAATAACCCTTCGCTAGTTCTGGGTCTGTGGTGCTACTTAGAGCTTGCATGTGTGGGCCTTCCCCACCTGCCTGCCATTAGTGGGCGGTGTTGTACAGCCTCTGCCTGTCACTCCTGCCACCTCCAGAGCACACAACCCTTCTCCCCTCAGACAGGGTCCTGCTGCTGGGCTCCTTGGGGCAATGACTGTGAGAGCCTGAAGCTGTGGAGTCTTCTGCTCCCTGCCAAAGCCCACTGGTCTCTCTGGTCAACTATGCCGGGGCCTGAGGGGTAGGGGGACGCTTTTGTGGAGTCAGCATGTATCTGGCTCTGAGTGGGAAGGTGTAATGCCCACCCCCACCCCCACTAGGCCTGAACTCAGGGAAGGAAAGGAGTGCGGGGGGGCGGGCAGGTAACAAGAGCAGCAGAGAGCCAGAGGACTAGAGGAGAGGAAACCAAGAAGGGGCCCAGGGACAGTCTGTAGCCTTCCATCTTGGGCCTACAGACAGCCTAGCCTCCAGTGTGGGACCTCAATGTGGAGGCTGTGGTATTCACCCATCTCTCCAGCCCCAAGGAGCAACTCAAAGGTGGAGAGGGGGGCTGTTCATCTCTGGATCTTAGGGACTTGGCATCCTGTGGTCAGTAGGAATTTTCACCGGCCTAGGCGGCTGGTGTGTCACATAGCCTTCTACATGACAAATGCACTCTGGGGACCAACCACCCAGTTCAGATGCCTCGGCTGCTATGTGACTCCTTCCCGCCTTCCCTCCCCTCCCCACCCCATCTTCCACTCCACCTTGATTAGCAGGCTCGGCAACTGAGGCGACACAGGCTGAGGACCCCACTGTTCTTATCTGCAACAAAAAGATGGCATCGAACCAGCTCATCATTCCAGAGCCTCCCAACACTGAAGTCCTAAGATTGTAATGCTGTGGAAAGAGATATTTCATCATCAATCAGCTTTCTTCAGGATTTCTACTGAGTAAACCAATGTGTTTGATGTTCCAGGGCCTCCAACACCCGGGACCCTCTGAGCAGCAGCAGAGGAAGCTTCCTCCCTTTCCTTCAGGGCCCAGAAGAGGGACTGAATCCTTCCAGAAGTTCTCACAGCTCTTTCCACCTCTGCCTCTCCTTTGTCACTCAGCAGCAAACACCTCAGCTTATTGCTAATGACCCTTCAGCACCTTGCTACTCAAGGTATAGACCAGCAGCCTCAGTAAAACTGGGAGTTGGTCAGAAGAGAAATCCAGGCTGTACCTCAGAACCACTGACGCAGAAGCTGACATTCAAAGGACCCCTAGGTGATTGTTCTGTATGGGAAAGTTTGAGAAGAACTGATTTATCAGATTGATTGTCAAAGTAGGTGTAAATGGAATCACCTGGGGAATCATAACCAAAAAAAAAAAAAAAAAAGATTGCCTGGTCCCACTTCTCAAAATTCTGATTTAATTGGTACAGGTGTGAGGTGGGCACTGAGGGTCTCAAAAGCTCCCCCCAGATGACTCCGATGGGAAGCATAGCTTGAGAACTGCTTCTTTAGTGTCTCCCTAATTCCTTCATTCGATATCCAGCTATTGAAAAAAAGAGTAATCCCTCCTTGTGATTAATATAGAAACTGATTTTAAATCAATGTTCAGTGCTCCTAATTCTATGGAGCCCCAAGTTTATATCTTACATCTTCCATGGCCACGGAGGCCTAGGGAAGGGGGCTCGGATGCAGGCTCAGCCCTGGAATTGACAGCTTTTCAACCACAGCCTGGAATCTTCTCAGAAGGCAGAGTGAGGACTTGTCCTTTTGTATCTGGATGGAAGGAGAATCCAGGGACAAACAGGCAGATGACTAGCCTAAAGGGCTCATTGTTGTTCCTGGTTAAGAATCTGCAACTCCTTGTAGGAGCATCTGAGCCCTCTCCCTCCCTTTGGATCTAGGCCCAGTAGGTGAAACACTTCGTATGAACACCCTCCCCGCCAGCAAACTCTAATCACATGAGCAGAGTCCAACCTGGGCCGCCTCCAAGAATGACAGCACCAACTGGCAGGAGGCAGAGATAGCCAGCCACCATTGATGAAGGAATAAGCTTGGGGAAGCTGGCCAGACAGACCGCTTACATCACAGAAAAGTGCAAGGAGGAGGACAGCAAGACGCAGCTCAGGGTTTTCTGAATGTGAGTCCATTACTGGCCCAGAGGATTCTTCTACCTTCTCAAGGAAAGGGCTGCCTGACTAGGGCCTTCCCAATATTTTTAGACCTTAGTAGGCTTAATCCTTTTTATGGAAAACTGGCTTACATTGCAATCTGGGTAGTTTATTTATAAAGAGAATATGATGGCCCCAAAATGGGTATCCAAAGGAAATTGTAGAAATAAGAGATCTGTCCCTGGTAATCTTTTAAAAGTAGAGACACTCGGGGGTGCCTGGGCGGCTCAGTTGGTTGAGCACCCAACTCTTGGTTTCAGCTTGGGTCACGATCTCAGGGTGATGGGATCAAGCCCTGAGTGGTCAGGCTCTGCACTCAGGAGTCTGTTTGAAGATTGTCTCCATCTGTCCCTCCCTGCTCAATCTCTCTCCCTCTCAAATAAATAAGTAAATAAATAAATAAATAAATAAAATTTTTTAAAAAGTCATCTGGCAGGTACACTCGGGTGGAAGAAGAGAGGCAATGCCTCAGAGCAGCTGTGTAACCTCAGAGAAGTCACCTTGAGGATTTGGGCCTCAATTTCCCCATATGTAAAATAGAAGGCCTCAATTTGGATGATCTCTAACTTCCTATGTAAACATTTTATGTCCTCCTAAAGGCTGAAGCTTTCATTCCAAAGCTTTGCCATAACTGCTGTAATCTCAAAATTTAATGACATGGCTCCTGATGGTTGGAGCTTGGTGCATATTCCCATCAACTAGGAAGGTGTAGAAAATTCCAGGTAGGATATAAGAGGAGGTAATGAGGGCAGGGAGTGTTACTATTTGCCCTGACCAGAGGCTTTTGAAGTTCTGGATTTATTCCATTTTATTAAGCAGCAAGGATGAGGATGAGTGAACTCTTTGAGCCCACTCCAATCAGGCTGTCACCTCTACATCTCCCCAGAAATGCCCTTTCAAAGGTCACCAGTAACTTCCCATTGTGGAATGACTGACACAGTTTCTCTTCTGTCTACATCTCTCAGGGGTATTCCTTGAAGTTGACCACTCCCTCATTCTTGAAATCTATTCTTCTGGCTTCCAGGACAACACCCAACACTCATGCCTAGTTTTTCTCCTGCCTTTGGCTGCTCCTTCTTGGTCTCCCTCACTGGTTTCTCCCTGTCTCCCCAACCACTTGATGTTACAGTGCCCCTGCTGATCTCTTCTCTTTTCTCTCTATATCCACTCCCCTGGTGATCTCACCAGTCTTGTGACTTGAATACCACTAATGATTCCCAACATTACATCTCCAGCTCTGGCCTCTCCCTGCTACAGAATGCCAAGTAAGCCTGAATGGCCAGAAATGCTCTAGAAGAAGGGATTTGTTTTCCTAGTATAATATGAGTAGAAGCCATCCTGAGGCTAATTGTTTTTTTAAGGCTTTCTTTTCAGAGAAAGGTGGATACTTGCTGCTCATTAAATAGGCAATTTCTTTTTCAAAAGCCCTAGAAACTTATGAGGAACAAGACAATGCTCTAGAGAAAGTTGGTTTGGGGGCACCTGGGTGGCTCAGTCAGTTGGGTGCCTGCCTTTGGCTCAAGTCATGTTCCCAGGGTCCTGGGATGGAGCCCCATGTCTGGCTCCCTGCTCAGTGGGGAGCCTGCTTCTCCCTCTCTTCCCTGCTCATGTACTCTCTATACATTCCTCTCTCTCAAATGAATAAATAAAATCTTTAAAAAAGAGAGAGGGCGCCTGGGTGGCTCAGTTGGTTGAACAACTGCCTTCGGCTCAGGTCATGATTTTTGAGTTTCAGGATCGAGTCCCACATCGGGCTCCCAGCTCCACAGGGAGTCTGCTTCTTCCTCTAACCTTCTCTCCTCTCATGCTCTCTCTCACTTTCTCTGTCTCTCAAATAAATAAATAAATAAATAAATAAATAAATAAATAAATAAATAAATAAATAAAATCTAAAAAAAAGAGAGAGAGAGAGAGAGAAAGCTGGTTTTGTCTCCGGCACATTCATGCATTTGTTCATTCAGTGCATAGGAAAAACATGCTCATGAACCTGAGGGAACCATCCTTTTGGGAAGAGGCCAGGAGACCTTGTCCTTGGGGTACCTCTGACTCAGTATTATAAGGAGGAAAGAGTAGGATGCCTACCAACCAGTATTTCATGTTTGCCAAATGCGTGAATGAATGAAACAAAGAGGGCATAGTCCCATGCTGGCAAATGAACCAAAAAGCCCATTAAAAGGCAGATATTCAGCAATTTTACTTTGAGCACCAACCAAATGTAAGAATCATGGTAGATTTGCATGAGATGCAAAGCTAAGGTCACATCCTTCCCTAGGATGTGTCACAGAGGCCCTAAAATCCTTTCCCGGGAGCCTAAGTTTCTAGGAAAAACAGGCCAGGCTATCATACCCTGAGAAGACAGAGCCAGCCCTCATACTGTGCTGCCTTCCCATTCTTAGAGCTCCTTCCCCAGCAGTGGCCCTCCGACCTCACAGGCCTCTTTGTCCCTACTTGTCTGAATGTATATGATTTTTTTTTCATTTGCAGCCTTTGAAAAACAAGTACACGAGTGAGCCCAGAGCAAAGAGTCTGGGAACTCTTTATTGGAAGGCCTCTTTGAGAGAACATTTCTAGTTCTTCCCTGCTTTCACAAGACTGGAGAGAGATCGGCAATGAGACATGATGAAGGGGCCACATTCTCAACAAGGTCAACCTTAGATTTGATGACACTCCAATAAAAATAAAATAAAGCAATCCCCTTTGGGTGGGTTTCTGAAACATGGAGTTCTACCAGGATTTCAGCCAATGGGCTTCCCAATGTCTTCTAGCCTACCGAGCCACACAGGACACCAAAGTGAAAAACACCTTGAGCAGTGAGACATGTGTTCCCTCTAGTCAGTTCATGAGCAGTGTCTGCCCACCCAGACTGCCTTATTGTCAGCAGGAACTCACAGAGGGAGCTGCTCCCCTTTCTCCAGGCTGGCAGCTCAGGGGAGCTCCCCGCCTCTGACCTGGTGGCAAAGCCAGACCTTCCTCACTTCCTGCTGCCCATGCAAAGATCCTATCAGAACAAAAGATTATAATGGCCCTTTCAGAATGGTACTGCCAAAGCTGGCCTTTGTTTTTCTTTTTTTTTTATAATCTCTATATTTTATTGCCCTTTTAAAATCACAAAACTGAGCAGGAAAAAGTCAAGACTTTTTTTGTTTATCTGCTCTGTTTAATGACTGGGCTGCTGTATTTCCAGTTCCCCCCACTCCTGTTTGGAAGTGGACACTAGACTTTTTTCCCCACTTGTGAGCAAAGCTGTAGAAACCTCAACCTGTTTTCAATTACCCTGTTGAATGTCGCATGGTTACCTCCCTTTCTGCATGGAAGGAAACAATAAGTAATGCTTTCCAATTCTAGGGTGGCTCTTAGTCCCTCTAAAAGCAGCTGACACACATTCCAGCATAGGGTGGGTCCCCCCAAAGGGTGACGGAGGATAGCGTATGGGACCAGAGACAAGGGAAAAAACTAAACAGGCACACACAGGATTAGGATCCCTCCTTACAGGTGGGGATCAGGGGTGTATAATATACCATGATGAGGGCATTCCTCAGTGGCTGAGGAACAAGATAAGCCAGAGGGGCAAAGATTTGGAGTGATACCAAATGGCAGGGCTGAACAGGTGGTCATTCAGGCCTTTAGTATGTATAAACCCACCTGGATGCTTATTAAAATGCAGATCCCCGGGCTGAACCCCTATACTGCCTGACTGGAGAAGGGAGTTGGTAGCTGACCACAGTCTAGAGTGCAAAAGGGTCTGAAGCCAAAAAGAAGCTCAGAGAGCAGGCAGAGCTTCTGGACTGAGTGATTTAAGATTCTCATTATCTTTCTGTTGGGCTCCGACTTCTGGCAGGCCTGACCCTGTATGAAAATAGACCTCGGTGCCCTGCTTGGTCTCATCACATCAGTTCTCACCTACTTGCTCCTTTTGGGAACCACATTTGGCATCTTGTCCCATTCTGATTCTTCTTGGCCACTAACAGTCCATCCTCCCTGTTAAAATCTTACCGTGCTCTTGAATCTGACATTAGATACCACTCCAGTTTTGACTTTTGCTGCCCTGTCTCCCCACTCTCAATACAGGGATGATTTGCAAACGCCATCCAGCCACCCTGCCTTTTGCCAGGCTGGACAGGTAAACATGGTCCCTGGTTCAGGTCAACCCCAGATCCTCAAATTCTTGGACTGTCACATGGACTCCACGCACATGAGCTCTGTGGGACTTTTCCAGCTCCAGGGGAGAATTCACATACTCATGAAGGAAAGAGCAAGTAGGCTGTATATAGAAGGAGAAAGGAGAGTTGGCCAGTAAGGAGTAGTAGCCAGAGAGAAGGGTCCACATTTTTTTAAGGTCAGTGATAACCTCCTTTTCAGTGAGAATATTTCCTAAGCCCAACTACTCTGTTGGGAAGGGAGAGACTGATTATTCCTGGAGTCAAACAAAGACTTTGGCATCAAGCCAGGCATAGTCTCCTCCATCTTGATGGAACCACACAGGAAGGCAGAATCTGCAGCACAACCAAAATACAAAAGAAAGTCTGACAAGTTGACCATTAGTGGAAGAACTTCATTTCCCTGGACTGGACCAGAGATGGGCTGTGGGAGTCTTACTCTTGCTGAGCTTCACCTATAGCTCCAAAACCTTTGGTATTTGGAACCAGTAGGAACTCTGAGGTCTAATCTCCATTAGGCTCCACATGACCCCCAGCTGGCTTTGTGATCAAAGAACAAATCAGGTCCCATGCAAAAACCCATCTACTAAACACTGCACTGCAGAATCACTGATAGATCATTTGATAAAAAACAAATTTGGTGCTCTAGGGAATTATGCAATTTATTTTCTCTCATTCTCAATCTCTCTCTCTCTCTCTCACATACACACACACACACACACACACACACACACACACACACACACACACACTTTAAACTGCCCAAGGGCAAGAACTATTCCTTATTCAACAGACTGTATATTCCGCAATGCCTGGAAAATACTCTGCACACAATGGGCCTTCCGAAAGCGTGCTAAGGAGCAGGATTCACTACACTAAAATAAGGAGTAATATTGATAATCTGACCTATGGGAAAATTCATGAAGGATGCCAAGTATAACTATCTCCAGGGTCCCTCTCATGAGAATGTCCATCTGCCCTCACAGGCTCAAATTAATCAAGCAAAGGAACCAAAAGAGATTTTTCAAGCCTTGTATCTCCTTAGTCATACCTTTCCATTGGCATCAAGGGCCAATCAGGAGTCACTGGTCATAGTCTAACCCTTAGAGATTTGGGGATTTGTAGCCTAGACCTACAGCTTGATCGGAGAGGATGGTGGTAGTTAGGCAAGTAAGAATAGGCAAGAATTATCCGTTTTACTCATTCTATCACAATGTAGAAAAGCCATTCTTTGTTCCACCAAGAAAACCTTATTGGTAAAGATTTGCCGAGAGTGTTGGTTTGGAGTCCCTGCTGTTTTCTTCACTTCAGTCAACCATAGTAGGTTCCCCTCCTCACTGGATATCAGCAAAGACTTTGGGAGAAGACTCATAGGTGTATGACTCTGCCTCCTTTATGTAAGGATGAGAGATCCCTGGAGACATTTTTCATTAGGGCTTGCCCAAGATGTGGGCCAATCCCACTGCATTCCAGATTCCTAAGGCTTAGCTGAAAACCTTATGGGAATAGAAAGCCCTCTAAGCGGGAGAGAACCAACATCCTCACCCTAAAGTGTTATTGTCTTTCCTGGTAAATTATTCTCTGATAGCTTGTCTTTTGTGAATAGAGAAATAGATGACTTCTTGCAGAAAAACATTTATACATTTATTCAAAGTGTGTTGGTGTTAAAAAAAAAAAGTTGTAAAGTAAAACCAGTCTTCTGATTGCCTAATTTTTTTGTGTCCCATAAACAATTTGAGGAAACCAAATATCACATTTTCCCAGGGAGAAAAGTGCCTGCCATTTTGGCAAATCAGGTGTGATATGATCTCAGAGAGAGGAGAAAATAGCCTTGTCTTGGGTTAAAGGCCACAAGGCCAAACATAAAAGAAACAAAGCTTCTGCATTGTTGAGCTGAATGGCCACCCAAAAATCCCAAAGAATGAACTTTTAACTTTCTCAATGGAAAGACAACCACAAGAAGTTTGGCAGTTCATGGAGAAAGTTCCTTCATGAATGTGTAACCTTTACAAAATTTCATCTTTATACAGAATTAACCCAGGACCTGAAAGATATGTGTCTTTTCCTGTTTGGTTTTAATGGCAGACTCAGAACACAGGGTACAGTTTTGCTTCTGTCTTTAGAGCTGTCCTTGCCTTGCCCTCCGAGGCCGGCAGCCAGCTAAGCATTTTTGGCCAGACAGAAACATTCTCCAATCCCAAGAATGCCCAGGAACCAACAGGCCTAGGTGGTTCCTTAAGTTTATTTCCTGTGTTTGGATTCTGGAGTGGAATCCCAGATTGGCCTTGCTACAGAGACTGGAAGGTAGGAAAGGTGAGAAATTCCCTAAAATGTTTCCAAGTTTTCTATTTACTGGATAGACAACAAACCAATAACTTTGGAGGAGCTAGACTGCTGGCAGCTATTTTCCAAGAATTTCCAAAGAACTATGCACGGCCTAAGGGAAGGAGGTAGCAGGGATAGAGCAAGAAAGGAGGCAAAGTGCAAAAAAAAAAAAAAAAGACTTATTGATTCCCTTGTGGCAATTTAATGTTGGAGTGGACAGCACAGCTAAAATGTATCTTGCTACTGCACTAGGGTAATGAGCCAAGGGGGCTGCGAATGAGAGCTGTGAAGGACGGCCATTTCACTCAAGAAGCTGACTCTAGGCAAAGGCTATTGGTACTGAGAAATCACTCCAGCAGCTTGCCAAGCTATATGCTGTTTGTCTTCGCCAGGACTCTGTGTATGTTTGTGTGTATGTGAGAAAGAGAGAAAGAGAGAGAGAATGAGTGAGAGATAGAGAGAAATGAAAGTAGGCTATCCTATTGGAGGAGAAGTTAAAGGGTTGAGGAAGTCCTCTGAGGAGGAAGAGTCACTATAATATATCAGGAAGATGAGAAGTCAAACTTTTGAGAAGGCGAGGGGGAATCAAAAACAAAGACAGGACGATGATGAATGAAAGAAACTGGCATGGAAGTGAAATTCTTTCTTAGAGATACACAACTGACCTGAGCCTCATTCCCACTAAGGCTAATGTTCCACCCTTACTCGAAGACAATGCAGGAGTCTCTGCCTGGCGAGATAACATGGTCTCTGTCAGGATCTAGCCCATCTCTCCTCCTAGTCACCAGAGAGTCAAGTGGCAACCTCACCTGACCCGGAAAGAGCTAAATCTGCAGTGAGAGGAAAGAGACCCTACCCTAAAGGGGCTGCAGGAGTCAGTCACCTCTAACTGGGACTGGATCTTGAGAGAGCAGCATTGAGGAAAGTAGAACATGAATTTGAATAAAGGAGAGATCATTGTTATGAAAACACTGTCTTTGACAGAGGATTTATCAGTCCTGGTGAGCGCCTGAGCTGATGGGGTTAACATTCTGTTAGAACAGCTCTTGGAAACTAGGTAAAAGCAATGGTTCTCAATAACTACAAGAGAAAAGCCAGACTACCGTGATATTTATGGAAGAAGAGACCTAAGGTTCAAAGAGGCAGGCGTGAGGCAGAGCCAACAATGAAGCTGGAACACCTTGGAGCAGAGTATGTTCTGCAGGTGGCCAGGAGGACACTGCATTCACCAGAGTGATGAGAAATGTACCGGGGGCAGGGGGGAGGGGGGAGCAGCAGCAGCAGCAGGGAGAAGCTTAGCAGTGACTGTCCTCTGTCGGCTGGGCTGACCAGAGCAGGTGCAGCTCCAGAACTGGGCCCCCTGAAACCAATGGAGATGATAGGAAATAATAGACATCATAGAGGCCAATTAGTACCATTTAACAGACCAGAAATGAGATGAGTGCAGTTAATTGTCTTGGGCAGCAAAATTGGTGGGGCAGCCGAGATGCCAGACACAGAGGGAGCTATGGAATGGTTAATAGAACACGGAATCCCTAAGGGCAAGAAAGATGGGCTGTCGATGCAAACATTTCTCAATCTGTATTGTTGAAAGAAACCAGAACTGGATGATCAGAAAGCTAAAGGCAACCACCTAATAAAAAGCTGTGATCTCTCACCCAGTTTCCAGAGTTAAGCCAGTTTTCAGATCTTCTACCTTTTGAGTGCGGGAAAGGCCAGGTACCCAAATAGAATGCTCCTGCAATGCCACAGGAGCATGTATGAGGTGCCAATTACCTCCGTCTTCTCTAAAGGGTGTTATGGCCATTTACTCCAACACCTTTGAAGACTGATGGATAGACGGTCATTCACCACTGTTCCTATGGCTGGGGGGGCGGGGGGGGAGAGCTCCGCTGTCCAGTTGATGGAGGAGGAAAAAAGAAGCCAAACTTTGTTCACAGATGGGTCAGCCTGATGACAAATGCAAGCCAGAAATGGACTCCAGGGTTCTCGGTCCTACTCAAAATTGACCCTGAGAGATAGTAGTGAGAGGACATCCTCCCAATGGACTTCAGGAGATCCAACTGGCCACTCACTTTGGGAAATACATACAGACCTAAAGGCAGTGATCAATAACCTGGTTGGTTGGTTGGTAACCTGAGAAGAGAAAGATTAAAAAATGAGGGACAAGGCAGTCTGGGGAAGAAGAATATGGAACCAGCCATGAAGTGCAGAGATTTCTCTAACCCTGGTTAATCCCACCAAAAAGCACTCACCAGGGATGAGGCACTTTACAGTCAACCAGACAGAATGACTCGGTCAGCTGATGCCAGACAGCCTCTCTCATTAGCCGCCCCAGTGCTGGTCCAACAAGCACGTCAACAGAGTAGTCTCGGTGGCAGGGATGGAGGCTACGCATAAGTCCAACTTGCAATAAAAGCTGACCTATCTACTGTGCTGCTGAATGTCCAGCTATAGGAATGGAGGTCCTTGTCCCTGGTATACAGAACCATTTTTCAAAGAGACTAATTACATTGAAGCCTTTTCTACATGAGAGGGTTAGCAATCTATCTTGAATGAAAGCAGCACATACCGAGGTTATGAATTTGCCTTTCCTGCCCATAGACCCTCATCCAGCATCAGTATCCAAAGGCTTGCCTCATGTTTAGCTCACTAACACAGGAGTCCCTACAGTAACCCATTATACCAAGGAGCTCACTTAAAACAGAGGAGGAACAGTAATGAGCACGTGATCATGGGATCTGCTGGTCTTGTCACACACTGTACCACCCAGAAACTTTGGACTTTACAGGGTGAAGAAATAGCCTTTGGGGGTGCTGCTGAAGCACATTACAGTTTATGCTTAAGGATGGGGTATCGCCCTTCAGGATGCAGTGAACCCCCTTAATCAGTGAGTAGTATATGGTACTGTGTCCTCTCTATATAGAACACATGGTTCAGGATAAAATTATGGTAGTTCCACTTACCATTACCCCCAATGATCTACCCAGGGAATATAGGCCCTCCATAAATTCCTGGCGCAGAGGATATAGATTCTGGCTCCAAGAACATAAATACTTCCACCAGGGACACTGCAGGAATCCCACTAAACTTTAAGCTAAGGCTGCTACCCAGACACTTTGGACTTCTTGTGCCAAGAGATCAATAGGCAAGGAAAGATATCATCCTTGCAGGGACAACTGACCATGATCACCAGAAGAAGGTTGGGCTGTTGTTACATAATGAGAATAGAGAAGACTATGTCTGGCAATGAGAAGGAGCTCTGGGGCATCTCTTGGTAATCCCCTAACCAATTGTAATGGCAAATGGATAAGAGCAGGAGCTCTTCTTGAGAAGAGCATGATAACCAGGAGCTCATCTCCTTTAAGGATAAGGATCATCTGCTAGGTATCCCCCCGGACCAGCAGAACTTCTAGCTAAGGGCGAAATGAATCTACAGTGGGTTGTAGAGGAAGGATTTGATGAAGTGTCAGGTGTCCCTGAGAGTAGGTGCATCGATAAATACTATAATTTCTCCCATTAAACTTTCTTTTGTACATTTATCTAGGAAACAAGGTTGACCAGAATTCTAGAGGCTCTGTTCCCAGATAGGCTTACTTTTTTAAAACAAACATGTGGATCCAAGAGATGCAAGGAGTGATTTCAGTGGATGTTGTGATATGCTACCTGATTCCCCGCTTTAGTTCTGAGGATTCATTCCCCCAGTTGCCAGGATCATTAGCTACTGAAATTGAGCAGTTGAGTCCTTCTCCAAGAATTGCCCTTGGCTTGAGGAAGACGTCTCACCTAAGGTCATGCCTGCTCCCTCCCTTCAGGAGGCACCTGCAGCCAATGAGTGGCCAGGGTCCAAAAGCTCAGCCCTTTCGCCTCATTTTGGAATAACTGAAAATGGACCTCCAAACTCCAGATCTCCCCAGGATCAGCTGAGGTCATTGCTGTAATACATCATAGCTCAACTTCTTCCTCTGCCCAGCCCTTCCCCTCACTGTCTCACAGATGTTGAGGGTGCTCCCTAGTAAATTCCCTATGACAGATCTCTAGCTCAGAGTCTCTTTCCTCGGAGCATGATCTGAAACACAACATGTGAAAAAAAATCCTAAAAAACATTCATACACATTGACCCCATGGTCTCACATCCAAGACAGTCCAAGGAAATAATGAGAGAGGAAATCAGAGTTTTGAGTTTGCTGTTGTGGCATTATAGTTTTAAAAACTATAGAGCGCCTAAATGTTTAAGAGGGGATAACTAAAATAATGACCTAGAATTCTTCACAGCCATGACAATTGATATTTTTGAAACATATGTAGTGATGTGGGAAAGTATTCACAAGATAACAAGTGAAAACAGCAGGATACAGAACTACAAAACTATAAATGGTCCACAAACATGTCCCTTGAAGAACTATAAAGTGTAAGAGAGATTCAATGACCCAGAGGTGAATGTATGAGGAAAATCCAAGAAAAAAGTCAAATTTCATTTTCTCTCTCTCAGCCAGACGGATTTTTAGATAAAATAAAATACAGTGAGATCTCCAGCATGGGACATTTCAAGAATGGCATAAATGACCTATTGACAAACTTGATCTAGAGTGGAATTCAGTATTAATTTATAATTTTAAGGTACCTTTCGGCCATCTGGAATTCCATTTTACAGTGGCTAAGTGTCCTGGAGATGTGAGGTTTTAGTCTGCTTTCCTTTGCTTTCTCTTCGTTTGCTTCGCTTTGGTTGGTTTTCCTTAGTTAACAACCTCACTCTTGAAGATGTCTGGTTTCTTTGGCTTACTTTGACAATTCAGGGAGAAGGAATTTGCTTAATCATTCCCACCTCTAGACCCTAAAATCCTCAGGCCTTCATCACAAGCATTAGAGGAAAAGAATTCAAATAAAAGAAACTCATTTAGATGACACCACCAAGAATTTCTAGGCAATAGGAAGGAGTAACCAGCCCTAATACTAATGGGGGAGGGAATGCTTTTTAAAAGTAAGGTTTTATATTTGGATAAACTAATGGTGATTCGAAGTTATGCTTCATGTTCTAACTGTCCCCTGTGCATATGCTCTCACTCTCAGCAGAGCCCAACCACACCAAAGCTGTTCAAAGAATCCGACCCCGGCCCCCCGCCAAGCCCCTGACATTTTCTGGGTCAGAGTAAAAATCAAGCATTCTCATTTTCCCAGGTCCTCCCCTCCACCCTCAAGATAGTTCCAACACCTGGAGGGGCAATTTGAAGGCTTTACAGAGTGAGTGAGATTTAAGGCAGACACACCATCCGCCACCACTACGCCACACTCCCAGGAGGAGAAAGTCTGTGCCGAGGAAGGAGGAGACTCCATTCATGCTCCAAAGACAGATGAGCCCTTTGTGTCTTTGTGCTCTCCCTTCCGTGAGAAGTGTCAGGCCCTGTTGCCGCCCCACCCTTTCCAACCAATGAGGCCCTGGCCTGGCCGTGGGTGAGGAGTCCTTCAAAGCAAATGCAACCCACAATTTTGTGTTCTTGGTAAGTCCCTCAGGTAGGCAGACGGTCTCTCCTTCCCTCTTCACCTGGTTTTTTTCTGTAATATGATTAAAAGACAAGAATATACCAAGGGGTGCGGCACCCGAGTGGCTCAGTGGGTTAAGTATCTGCTTTTGGCTCAGGTCCTAGTCCCAGGGTCCTGGAATCGAGCCCCACATTGGGCTCTCTGCTCAGCAGGGAGCCTGCTTCTGCCTCTCCCTCTGCCTGTAGCTCTCTCTGTGTCAAATAAATAAAACCTTAAATATATATATATATATATATCTCCCCAAGGGGAATGAGTTGGAGAGCTAAAAGGGACAAAGTGATCTTAAAGAGACTGTATGATGACACAAGGAAACTAACAGTAATCAGTAAGAGTGGTACAGAGGATTTAATCCCTCTCCACTCTGTAGAACTGGGGAAATCTCCCTGCTGTAGGACAATTAATTGAAGAAAAGTCCCTGTAGAACCAGAATACCTATGTTTATTCAACAACTATTTTGGAAGCTCTTGCTCTATGTCAGGCACTCTGCTAGGTGCTAAAGATACGTAAACCTAGACTCTGCTCTCATGGAAAATACGTTGCAGAAGCTCAGAGATTTATTAAGAGATTGTCCTCCAAACCTGGCCGACTGCACCCCTCTGTGAGACACTGTGAGCCGTGCTGTGGGCTCCTCCATCCCTTGGAAGCTGCCAGGAGTGCTGACAAAGGGAAACACCAGCCAGAACCATCCCGAGAAAAGGATTACCTGGAACGACTCAAGGAAATCTTAAGAGCTGCACCTGTTTCCCTCTCGTCCACCGCCGCCAAACAGGAAGACAAGACTGAACTGGAGAGAGAGATGCCCAAACCCCAAAGGAGTGCCGGGGCCTCAGCGGGAACGTCAGCCCTGGGTGCTGCTGCAGCCCTGGGCAAAACCGCACAAGAGGCGAAGTTGTAACCGTCCCAACTTCACCTCATTATCCATCTCCCAGACACTACCTCCACTGTCAGTTGCCTTAATATGCCCCCAATCCTCCATGAAGCCCAGACATACCATAAGACGGGTGTCTGATTAAGAAGGCAAGTGAGGCCTAACCTGTGGCTGCCTCAGCAGCCCCTGGGCAACCCTCCACCCAGCCAGGCAGAAGAGATGTAATGGAAAAAGCCAGGCTTCGGGGCCAGAGGGACCCTGTTCTCCACCCCAGTTCCACCACTTACTATCTTGTGACTGTGGGCAAGTTACTTAACCTCTTTCAAGCCCCAATGTTCATGGCCATAAAATGTAGGTAATAATGCCCGTGCAAGTACCTTTTGGGGAAAGGTTAAAAGATAAACGTGCTCTCTGTTCCTTATGCTATCCTTCCTCATCTTGTAAGGGAAATCTATATAGCTCTCAGCAAAAACAAAATAAGATAAAATAAAATCTTTAACATATGGGCACCTGGGTGGCTCTGTCTGTTAAGCATTTGCCTTCAGCTCAGGTCATGATCTCAGGGTCCTGGGATCGAGCCCTGCGTCGGGCTCCCTGCAGAGGTTCAGGGAGACCGCTTCTCCTTCTTCCACTCCCCTTTCTCGTGTTCCCCCTCTAGCTCTCTGTCTCTCTGTCAAATAAACATATCAATCAAAAAATTTAAACTAGTAAATAAATAACAAAATAAAATCGGCATTGACAGAAACCCCATCCTGAATAAGGAGTCCCACCTGTGGTTTGCTGTTGTTGGTTGCCTTGGTTGGCAAAGGCCAGAGCCCTGGGGCCAAGATCCAGGGGATCACCTTAGCCGGAGCCAGGCCTCTGGGCAAAATGTGTGGAAGAAGCTATCAGTATTATAATCCCCCTAAGAAAGAGCATGAAAAGAAAATGTTCTCTTGGTTGCTCCAAAAAGCTCTAGGTTCTAAAAAGTCTGTCCCAGACATAATGAAGAAAGCTTTATTTACAGAGGTGAGGTCACTGGGATTCACTGCTTGTTACCTGGCCAGACCTCAGGGCTGGCCTCCCCCCAAAACTACGCAGTACTCTCCATCAGGCAGCCTGTGCTCGGTCCCATCACCAGGCTCTTCCCCCCAACACTGCCGAGCTTCTATTTTCCTCCCTGTGTGCCCTTCATCCTGTTCTCTCCACCTAGAAAGCCCTCCTTTCTCCTGTTTGCCCCTCTCCTTCCCCCAATTCACACGCTCCAGCTCAGACAGACCCTGCCCCAGGCAGGGCAAGTTAATAGAAGCCAGACTCCAGGGTGCATGTCTCTTGGACCCATGCCCAGGGGTCTACAGGAGCCAATCAGGCTGGTGCAGACCTGGGACTTCCTCTAGAATGTGGTTCTCAACCAAGGTGCCCTTAGAACCAATTCAGGAGTTTTTTTTTTTTTTTTTAAAGATTTTATTTATTCATTTAACAGAGAGAGAACACAAGCAGGCAGAGAGGCAGGCAGAGGCAGAGAGAGGAGCAGGCTCCCTGCAGAGCAAGGAGCCCGATGTGGGACTCGATCCCAAGACGCTGGGATCATGACCTGAGCCAAAGGCCGCTGCTCAACCAACTGAGCCACCCAGGCGTCCCTCGGGAGTTTTAAAAAACATACAGACAGCCAGAGCCCAGCCCAAACCTACTAAATCACAATATCTTGCAGGGAGGGGCTGCCTGGGACTCTGTATTTTTAAAAGGTTCCATCCTAGATTCTAATGTGCAGCTCTGACTAAAAACCACTGCTCCCAGATAAGGACTTTTCTATATAAAAGAAATTGGGTGCCATGGTATCACTTCAAAGGCGCTACAAGTAGAGCTAATGGAAAATAACACAAAAAGCAGGTGTTGGACAACCTGACCATTTACAAATCAAAGGAGCCAGGTAATAAAAAGTTTGGGATGTTCAAAGACCCTGGTAAGAAATCAGGCAAAAGTTTCATTATTTCTCAGGATTTACTGGCTAGCAGAGGGGTGGAATGGAGTGGAAACTGTCTGGACATGGGGCCTGAAATTAACCAGCACCTGTAGGTCTATAATTAGCAAAGCAAAAACAGTGAGAAGTAAAAATATAATTTGTAAATTTGTCTAGGATGGTAAAATTCTCAGGTAATAAGCAAAAAGGTTTGCTTAAGGACAAACAATGCAACATGACAGCTTATTTTACGGTTTTGGAAAGGGTAACCATACGATAGTAGGAAAGAAACATAGCAGAAGGTGCATTCTTGGACTTGAGTTGCAGCATTTTGTATAGCAACTCATGAAATTTTAATTGCCAAAATGGTTCAAATGGGCAGACGGAACAAACCACGTGGGTGCATACTAACAAAAAGATTATGAAGGAAAGGTGAGACTCTCTGGAAAGTCTCCAGAAAGAAGAGGGGATTCACGGGATGTCCTGGGATCCATGCTTGCTCACTGTAGGTTTAATTTTACATCCTAGTTAGCAATGTAGAAAAGAGAACAAAAGACCCCTGAAAGAAATGTGAAGAAGACTTGTAAAAGCCATACATGGCTTCTTTCTAGAAAAATAAAAAGTCACAACAAATATCCAATCACCAGATAATCTATGTCAAGATCCTTTTCCCAACCATTGCCATACTTTAAACAGCATGTGCCAAGGCCACACTCTAGAAAGCTTTCATACTTCTATAGCAGCCTGATCTCAGAAACAAGAAAAGGAGGTTGAGTTGGCTGGTGGAGGGGAGAAAGATCTCAACAGCCAGCCGGTGCAGAAAGCCTGCTGTGGCCCTCGCCCTATATCAGACACGTGACTCCCATTGCCGGGAGGCGGCTGTCACGTGGTGAAGCTGGAGAGCTTAAGCATATGTTCGAATACATGCAGGGCGAGGACAATAAGCTGTGTTTGAATTTGTCCTATGAGCTCAAGGTCTCTGCTCTCCCCCTCTGCTGCCCAGTCCCCCGCTGTTGTCTTTAAGAGGGCTCCTCCCCTATTTTACTCCTGGCCCCAATTCCACCTATCTGCTTCTGCTTCTAGAGCCTTCGGAGCATGGGTGGACAGTGCTAGCACACCATCCCTTTCACTGATGTTCAGCCAATGAGCAAGCCTCTCCTTTATGTACCTATTGATGGTTCCTGCCAATCTCGTGGCCCTTCTGGCTGGTTACCAAGCCACGGAGGGGAAAGATCCCCTTCTTGTGGGAGTGCCTCTACTCCTTGGAAAGGTTTCATGCAGAATTCAGTGGTTGTTGACTTCTAGTGCATCGACTTCTCGCCCAATGGGTCAAGAATCAGGTAGAAGGAAATGAAAAGGAGCAATATGGTAGTCGGGCAATTAAAAAGGACATGAATGGAAATGTAGGATCCCCTGAGATGAGCAGAAGGTAGGGCAGTTAAGAGTGCAAACACTGAAGCGAGGGTGTCTGGGTGTGAATCCTGGCTCCGGCGTTTTCTTTCTTTCTTTTTTTTTTTTTTTTAAAGATTTTATTAATTTATTTGACAGAGAGAGAGAGAGAGATCACAAGTAGGCAGAGAGGCAGGCGGGGGGGGGGGG
>CM052797.1:53656038-53672900 GCA_028533885.1 Nasua narica | reverse complement strand
TGTAGGGAGCATTCCGAGTGAAGCACTTAGAAATGCTCCATAGAAGCTAGAAAAACAAAAGTGGAGCAGAAGTGAGGATTTCACAAGTCTCAAAATACATTCTCAACATCTCTCAATGAAGAATGTTCATAGACTTACTTCCCTTATTTACTCCTCCAGAGACTACTCCGTGTTCCTCCTCTTTTGTGTAGAGCAATAGACCTCTCAAATTGTTCTTGCAACTATTTATCCCAAGTGAAAAGGGAAATAACAAGCAAACAAAGTGTGCCCCTAAGCTGGGTGGCTGTCAGAGATGGGGTTCCTTGGACAGAGAGAAGCAAGGAGTTGTTTCTAGGGATGAAGGAGAAATTATCATGAAGCTAGATCCCCAAAAGTCCAGTCAACATTTCCAAGCCTGACAGATGCTTCTTCCTGACTTTAAGTCTTTTCTATTTTGGACCACCTGGGCAAACCGAGAAACGGTTGGGATACTAAAAATTTCGATCTGAACACAGGGTGCCGAACCCAAGTGGAAGAAACACATGAACAAGTCCGACCCTCCCACTGGTCTCTCTTCTTAGAGCATCTTGCCATCATTCAAAACCCTCTGCTGTGACAGCTCTTGAGAGAGGACTGGATGAGGGCCCTGATTTCTGAAAGTTTCCTAGTACACAGCCTCCAACAGGAGTAATAGAAAAGGCAGGGGATGGGGAAATGATACTATGCGCTGTTTTACTCTGGCTACTGGCCCCAAAGGCAGCTTTGGACACCATCTTTGGATTTCTTGAGATTTTCCAGTATCTAGCACATAGTAGGTTCTCAAAACATATCTGCAGAATGAAAAAAACTCGAAGAATGCATGCAAGGAGTTACCCGGTCCCTGTAGCCTATTCCCAGAGGAAATAGGAAAAAAGCATTTTGCTAAACAGAGCACACAGTGATAAGAGGCGTCCCAGCCTGGGAGGGAGAGAAGCAGACTGGGTGCCCTGCCTCTAGACTAGTGTGCGGAAGGATTTCCCAAGGCTCTGGTTAAAAAATGCAAATCCCAGAGCTCCACTCCCCAGGAATGAAGATTCTGGGAGGGGGGCCCAGGAATTTTCTTTTTTTAAACAAGTTCCACAAATGATGTCAATCCAGGTGGTCTGTGGTTCACACTGGAAGGAACAACTGCTCTTAATTCCCACTTTTCTGGTAGCCTTACCTTGAGCTTCTAAGAGGATTAGAGCGCTGGCCAGTTTCCCCCAGGAGAACTCTTTAGCTTCTCAAAAATGAACGGACGCCACAGCCTCCCAGACCTAAATGCAGATGCAAATCTTTGGACAGGACGACATGTAAACTCTCTCATCAGCGAACAAGTCCCAGGTCGACCAGAAGAGGAGTTTCTGGTGGGGATGAGCGGTGAAAAAAGGAGAGTGACAGTATCCGAACCACAGCCCCTGCCCCATGGACATACCTGTCACAGGAAGTAAGAGCCTCCTGCATAAAACAGAGGAAATTCCTGGAAAACAGAGAGGTTTTTATTGCTTTGTTTTAGAAAGACAGGGTCAGTCCCTCCATTCTTACAAAATACAGCTAAATTGAGAACTCAGCATCCTGCAGAACACCAGAGAAGTTTAATTTTATGTTGTTGCTGGCTTAACTCTTAATGGCAGACTTTTTAAGAGGAACAGAGTAATAGGGACATTCCTGTGAGTACTCCAACAGAGAGACTGGAATTTAGGGGCTGACGGATGTTCCAGTGGAAAGCCAGCTGGTCTTGGGAGGGTGGGTCCTTGCAGGCTCAAGTCTCAGACACACAAAACTCAGAGCTCAGAAAACAGCCCCTCCCTCAGGGGACCAGAAGTTCAATGTCTCCCCAGGTGTGTGTCAGGGAGAGAAACCAAACAGGGCCGAGGAGGAACTGGCGAGCTAAACTCCCAGCCTTAATCCACTGAAGTGAAATGCAATCTACTCACTGATCCAGCTGAAGGGACCAGGAAGACAATGCTAGGCCCTCACCTGGAAACTGCTGGAATGCAGTCTGTCAGCATAGGGCTCTCCGCTCTGCAGCAACCTGATGCTCTACCTTCTTCCAGACCAAGATTCTTTTCTATTCCATTCTGCTAGCATTTGTTGAGTGCCTAATGGATACTCTGGAAAGTGCAGATGCCTTCAGCCCAGCCTCTGTATACCTGAGTGGTGGCCAGCATCCTACTTGAGATAAAAAGACACCCTTAAAGTCCCCTGTGGGATTTTTAAGGAGCAGTAAATGATCGGAAGTACAAATAACAAGATCTAATAGCCCTAGCTACTACAAAGGAATTGCATCCCAATATTTGGTTTTTTTTTTAATTATTTGTTTAGACATCCAACACACTTGTCCAAAGTTAACAATCCTCCATCAGATACGCAGTCCACACCTAGTGGATTCATAGTGTAGGTAAAATTACACATGTGCAAAGAAAACAGGGAAGACGTTTCTGCTATATTTCTGATTATAATTAACTTTATAATTAGAAATTATATTATAACTTTATAAAATAATTGTTAAAAACATTTAAGGTTTATCTTTCATGACGACAGAGCTGGAAGTTACTATTTCAATAGAATTTGATGAAAAAGAGGAGATTTTGATAATTAAGTAAGAGGAAACCTGGACCCAGATTTTAGATTCTTATCTTGCATTCTTTAAAAAAAAAAATGACACTTATGGGGCGCCTGGGTGGCTCAATCATTAAGCATCTGCCTTCGGCTCAGGTCATGATCCCAGGGTCCTGGGATCGAGCTCCACATCGGGCTCCCTGCTCGGCGGAAAGCCTGCTCCTCCCTCTCCCACTCTCTCTGCTTGTGTTCCCTCTCTGGCTGCGTCTCTCTCTGACAAATAAATAAAATCTAAAAAAAAAAAAAAAAATGACATTCTTGATAAAAATAGTGTACGTTGTAAAAATTTTGAAAAACACATTAAAAATCAAAAGTAAAAAAATATAGATTATGCATGGCCAACAGGATGTAACTGCTATGAACATGCCGCTGTGTTTCTGTCCGGGTTTTTTATTCTAAACATATATGCAGGTATTATTTTAATTGGAGAATACCAACATTTTCATCATCTTTTTTATTTTTTACTATAAAGCTGTCCATTTTATCACAGTGTCATCAACACTGTATGTATTAGCTTTCTTCTTAATTCTTGAGAAATTGATAAACCCAACATTATCTCATCTTAATTTTTATTTATCTGATCCCGACTGAGATTAGCCTTTGCCTTCCTTTGATTTAACAACCACTTATATTTTTTCACATATAAATTATCTTTTATGCCTTCTGCCTACTTCTCTTTTCATTTTTTTAAAGATTTATTTCTGTATTTAAGAGAGACAGAGAGCATGCATGAGAGCTGGGGGAGAGGCAAAGGGAGAGGGAGAGAAGGTCAAGCAAACTCCCCACTGAGCACAGAGCCTGATGCAGGGCTCGATCCCACGACCTTGAGACCATAACCTGAGCCAAAATCAAAAGTCAAATGCTTAACAGACTGAGCCACCCAGGTGCCCCTGCCTACTTTTCTGCTGGAGTATTCAGTTTTCTTGGAGTTGTATAAAGATTTATGAATATCTTTTGGTCATATATATGTTACAAATGTTTTCACTGTCATTTGATTTTGACTTGGTTCCTGGTGTCATTTCACACTAAGTATCTTTAATTTGTGTGTCATCAAATCTATCCATATTTTCGTTTTCAGTTTCTCCCTGTTTTTAAGTGTAGAAACTATTTCCCCACATGATCCAACATTCATGTTGATTTTCTTCATGTTAGTATGATTCAGTTTCTATATTTTGAAAAAATATAATGCGCTTACATGATTACAGGGTCAAATTTATAAATTTACGTATATACATAGTGATCTTGCTTCTACCCCTCCCTTCCTCACCCCACCCACCTCCTTTTCCTATAGGCATTCATTTTTATTAGTGTCTTGTTCACATTTTCAGTACTTCTTTTTGCAAACTTTGGAAAAATTATCTATTTGATCCTTCTGGAATTAATACAGGATATTGCATATTGAAAAGGATTGGGTTTTTTCCTATTAAAGTTTCTAATTGGTTATGACCCAAAGCAAAATGTTGACTTCTGAACATTTATTTTGAGTACATTTATCTTGTTAATTTTTAATAATTTTTCAGTTTGCCATCTTGGGTTTTTAGATAGATGATCATGTCACCTTTTTTATTTATACTGATAATGTCATCCTCTACTTCCAAATAGTATATTGTTATTCTAGTTCTTATTTTGTTACATCAAAATAAATCACCATTTTTCTTTGTAACAAATTTAGTGTGATAACTTATAATACTACCTATGGTTTTTAATCATAAGACTCTTTTCCAGCTCTCAAAGAGAATGGCCATTGCCACCTCTGGAGTTGCTGTTATCATTTCTGTTAGTTAGGATGGGCTACTTTGCACTTTATTGTTGTGTTAGTAAACAACTGGGAAATCTTAAAAGCTTAGAACCATGAGGGTTTTTTCTTACTTAGGGAAATCATCACCGTGGATCATGGGAAGCTCAGTTCCGGGCTAGCCAGACTCCAGGACCCGTTCCACTAGAGGTTACACAATCAAACGTTGTCAGCTGTTGTTGCCCAGGCTGGGGGAAGGAAAGGTGGAAAACTACGCACTGGTTCCCACAGCCTTCTGTCTGGGACACATGCCATTTCCAATCACATTTTATCGGCCAAATTAAGTCGTAAGACCATGGCTGCCTTTAAAAGAACATAGAAAGTCTATCCTACCAATTGCCTGAAAGAAAACTACTTGGAAATATGAATGGACAGCACTAACAAACTACTGTGTCAGTCTAAACACACACATCTATATGAGTGTATATAGATGTGTATGAATAGATTCGTCACCGTTGATGATAGTTTTTAAAGTATCTCGGGGTTTGGGCAGTGACAGAAGTGACCCATTAATGGGTCACTTGTTAATAACAAGATGATTTCTTTTTAAGAGAGAGAGCACAGGTGAAGAGGGGTGGGGGAGAAGAAGAGAGAATCTTAGGAGGTTCCATATTCAGTGCAGAGCCCTAACATGGGGCTCGATTTCACGACCATGAGATCGTGACCTGAGTCGAAATCAAGAGTTGGACACTCAACTGACTGAGCCACCCAGGCACCCCTAACTAGATGATTTTTAATAGACACTCTAATCCAATAATGCTAACCTTCCAATTCAAAGATTGAATTATTTATTTATTTATTTATTTGTCAGAGAGAGAAAGCACAAGTGGGCAGAGAGGCAGGCAAAGAGGGGGAAGCAGGCTCCCTGCTGAGCAAGAAGCCTGATGCAGGTCTCAATCCCAGGACTCTGGGATCGTAATCAGAGCTGAAGGCAGCCGCTCAACTGACTGAGCCACCCAGGCATCCCTAAAGATTGAATTTTTTAAACTTATGAATTGTTAGGGTTTTGCCTTACTTCTTTCCTTCTCCTTAGGCTAAATTAATCAATGTTTACTATGAATTTCTGGTGGCTGATTTCCAGATTTAGGTTCATAATCATGTACAGCGTAACCGGTAATTGAATTATAAATGCAAGTAATCCTTAAGAGGCCACAGTTTAATTTCAATTCTTACTGACAGAAAATTTGGGTAATCCATACTCTAGCAAAGTCCTTACCTTATAACACTGATCAATAAAGAGATGGCCTAATAAAAAAATTAAAAAAAAAAAAGAGATGGCCATATATTCATAAATGTCAAGCAATTACTAAATAATTTGGCCTGGTAAATCATTCCTAATTGTGTATTAGTCAAAGGTATCATCAAATCTTTCCTCATTTGAGGTTAATTGCATTTCTTGTACGAAGCAACTATTTACTATGAAGAAAGTGGAGTCAATCCTCACCATCCCAAACCAAATAGGATCTTTCATTTCTATGGCTTCCATCACCCATGTGGTTGGCATACCTAAGACATGAAATCACATAGAAATTCTCTTCTGTGTCCCCAAAACATGTCAGTGAACCAAGAGCCTGCAAATACACAATTATGGTATTAAATCATTGATTAGTGACACAGAAAAAACTGAGTGCTTTTATAGCCTGCGCTCCTTAAGAGATTTCTCTATTGACATTAACCCCTAGTGGGAGTTCTGGTTGGTATGGGCTGTGAGGATTCTGACTGGAGTGCTATGATAATGCACTTACTTACATGAGGAAGATGAGGAGAGAAATATGTGTTCCCCCACCACCCCCAAAAAACTTTGTAATCATGATATATATAATAATATATATAGTACACACACATATGCATATATACATTTTTTAAACATGATCCTGGAAGAGAATGTTCTTTCACTTCCTCTTCTTCCTATTGTCCTATCACAGGAGACCCTCGGTCAGGATTTTGAAGTTTGTTTGTTTGTGGTATGGTTAAAGTTAGGCACACACTGCTAAGGGAAAACCTAGCACCAAACCACCCTCAAAAGGTCCCGCCCCTCCTCTGGTTTATATTAGCCTTAGCAATCAGCTAAGTTAGTGTTGTTTAAAAATGGCTATTCTCTGTCTGTGATCCCTTGGAGCACATTTCTCACTCGCAACCCAACTCCTCCATGCCAGCCCAGAATTTGACTAATCCTGAACAAGTGGCCCATTTTGAATGATAATTCTGAGTGTATGCTCCTGTCATTAGCGTGTCTTTTATTGTTTTTTTTTTCCCTTCGTTGGGTTCCTTCATTGGTGTTTTTGACCTGTGTCCAGAAATGTCTGGTTCGTGCCACGTAATTTTATACTTTTTTGTTTCATTTCATTTAAATTTTAGGAACTAATGGGTATTTTAAACAATAAGCATTTAAAGTCAAACAAGGAAAGGATAGAATTGAACAGAGCATGCGATGACCATCTGAGAGTCATGACCAAAAGGGCCCAGAAAAGCCTTTCCAGTGTGCTCTGCAAGGATGTCTGCCTGGATCCCAACACATCAAACATTTTGCTACTCCCAAGCAAGTTCTTGGATCCTCAAAATAAACCACCAAATCTGAGGATATATAATTTAGTGACATATAATTAATACAGAATGATATGTAATTATTTGGTTCACTTTAGATGTTGAACGGTGTCCTTCCTTAATGTGCCTGCACATGTGAATAGCAAAAGACAGAACTCTCTCTGTTGTGTGAAGAAAAAGGAGCAAATCTAATCATAGGTATAAATAGCCTTCTAGAATTGCACTTTAGGTGGTAAGTTCCCTGGGACAACAGTCCCTTGGCTTATTAACAAGCACTGCAAAAGGGAAAAAAGATCTGTGGTCCAGTGGATAATGCTGGATTAAATAAATTTAAACAATGTTCTTTACGTAGACTTCTCTATATCTTTAACATGATGTTAATAGGCATTCTGAATCTCCAATGCAATCTTAAATATGTACTTAGCTGGGGCGCCTGGGTGGCTCAGTTGGTTGAGCGACTGCCTTCGGCTCAGGTCATGACGATCCTGGAGTCCCTGGATCGAGTCCCGCATCAGGCTCCCTGCTCTGAGAGGAGCCTGCTTCTCCCTCTGACCTCTCCCCTTTCATTCCCTCTCTCTCTCTCTCTCTCTCTCTCTGTATCAATTAAATAAATCTTTAAAAAAAATATGTACTTAGCTGTTTCCTGAATTTATTTAATCATAGAAACCAACTTTTGAGAAATGTTTTGTGGCACATATTTTAGGAATCTCTACTCTAAAGGAAAGAAAAACGTAAATAACTGTTTACTTGAAAAGACAACCTCATTTAAAATTAGCAGATGCAGAGGTACCTGGGTGGCTCAGTTGGTTACGTGGCTGCCTTTGGCTCAGGTCCTGATCCCAGAGTCCTGGGACAGAGCCCCACATTGGGCTCTCTGCTCAGCAGGGAGCCTGCTTCTCCCTCTCCCTCTGCCTGCCGCTCCCCCTGCTTGTACTTGTTCACTCTCTCTCTCTCTCTCTCTCTCTGTCAAATAAATAAATAAAATTTTTTTAACATAAAAATATAATAAAAAATAAAATAAAATAAAATAAAATTACCAGAAGAAGGGAAGGCTACCTCATACCTCATATGGAGCCCATTTCCTTATCTGATCACTAATCTAAATATTTGTCCTTGTAAGGGAGTCCCAGCACCTGTAAACACCTATAATAAATTGACTCTTATACATTGTCCCACTACCAACTATAACGAAACCAAGTCTTAGACCAAATTCTGTTTCACACACAGGCATCTATTAACAACTCTTACAGCATATTTGGTAATCTCAGGGAAGTCCCAGTTTTCTGTCTTTTTATTTTTTTAAAGATTTATTTACTTGAGGGGGGTGAGTGGGGAAGGTGAAGCGCAGAGGAAGGAGAGAACCTCCAGCAGACTCCCCGCTAAGCACAGAACCGGACTCAGGGCTCAATCTCACCACCTTGAAATCATGACCTGCGCAAAAATCAAGAATCGGACACTCAACCAACTGAGCCACCCAGGCACCTCTCTGTCTTTTTAGATGCTCTCACTATCACCTTGAGTGAAGCAGTTCTTCAAGATAGACCTGACAACATTCCAGAGCAAGGATTCTAGAAGCCTCAGAGTCTCTATCAGACAACTAGAAATCCTTCAACTAAGCGGCTGGATACAGGACAATTTAGAAGTCAAGTCTCACGCACTATACCTAAGGGAAAGGCGGCAGGCTTTGCTGGATTCTTATGCTCTCTTTATTAAAGGTCATGGAAGGACTCTAATATTTTAGCTGATCTATATAACTGTAATAGTTTTCTAGGACTGCAATAAAAAAAAAAAAAAAACTATAGACTGGCAGACTTAATTAGGAGAAATGTATTTTCTCCCAGTTCTAGAGGCTAGGAGTCTCAAATCAAGGTGTCTGCAGGTTTGGTTTCTCCTGAGCCCTTTCTCCTTGGCATGTAAATGGCCGCCTGTTTGTTGTGTCCTACCCTCTGTTCATGGATGTCCCTGGTGTCCCACTGTGTGTCCAATTTCCTCTTCTTATAAGGACACCAATCATATCTGATGAGGGCCACTCTAATGGCCTCAGTTTAACTTAATCATTTCTTGAAGGGTCCTATCTCCAAACACAGCTACATTACACTAAAGGTTAGAGATTCAACCTATGAATTTGGGGGAAACATAGCTCAGTCCATAATAATATCGTAAATGTTGATTTCATCCAAATGGTGTCTCATATCTAATGTTCATCTTGTTAATTCAAAAGTGACTGATTTTCACAGGAAAAACCCCTTTCCGATTTTTACTATGCTAAACAATAGTTTCACTGCTCCTATGTATTGCTGGCTTCACAATCAGTCAGGAACAAAGGCACCATCTGACAGAAGCTGGTAGCAAGGGAAGTCGATAAAGTAAGTTTCCAGGAGGGGGGAGACTCATATAACTGGGTTCCTTTTTGCAATATCTGTATTCCTCTCCATATTTCATCATACCCAGTATGATATTATGTGTATGCCAGCTTCAACTCTAGGGATAGCCAATTACCTCAGGAGAGAATCCACACTCAAGGGTTGGTTACACAGCAGTACTAAGGAGGCAACAACAAATCCTCCAGCTGTTCATAAACTGAGCAGCATCCTGACCGGAGCACCCTGAGTGGGGCTTGGCTGTATCTTTTTATTTTAAGTGGTTCTCCACCTCCCAGAGATTCTGTGCATTCCCTCACAAGTAATTCTTATAGAAAGTCCCTTTTCGGCTTAAAGTAGCCAGAATTAGTTTCTTTCCAGTAAAGTCATCTACCAATCCTTGGATTTCCAGAAAGTATATAGACTGTGGTCGTCTCCTTTCTCACACAATAAATCACAGGTTGACCATCTGGCCAGCCTACGTTTAGGCAGGTTAGCCCTGAAGCAGAGAGGAGGGGAACTAGACAATCATACTACATCAGAACTGAAATGAACTGTAGCAGTAATTTAATATGGATTAAGGGAGCACCTGGGTGGCTCAGTCATTAAGCGTCTGCCTTTGGCTCAGGTCATGATCCCAGGGTCCTGGGATCGAGCCCCACATCGGGCTCCCTGCTCAGCAGGAAGCCTGCTTCTCCCTCTCCCACTTCCCCTGCTTGTATTCCCTCTCTTGCTATGTCTCTCTCTGTCAAATAAATAAATAAGATCTTTAAAAATAATAATAATACGGATGAAGACACAGCATTCTAGGCAGAAAAGATTGCTCAAAATCCAACCTGTTTTCATCCTTACAACCAAGATGTTTTAAAGTAACTCCTGAATTCATTCTATAATTTTCAGTCTAAGAATTACTGTTATTTAGATTTAATCTCTAAACCCATCAGTGTCAGCCTAGAAGATGAATACAATATGTGTTCCTAGTTTTGGGGGATGTAACTGAGAACAGAACAATTTTCTACTTCACTCTGGACTCATAATCCAAGGTGGCAGAGAGAAATATCAAAAAAACATAGCTGGGAGACACCTGGGTGGCTCAGTTGGTTAAGCATCCGACTCTTGGTTTCAACTCAGATCATGATCTCAGGTTCATGAGATCGGGCCCTGCGTCAGGCTCTGCCCTCAGTACAGAGTCTGCTTGAGAAACTATCTCTCTTCTTCCCCCTCTACCCCTCCCCCCACTCACTCTCTCATGCACATTCTCTCTCTCAAATAAACAAAATCTTTAAAAAGAAAAAAACAACAACATCTGGTTCTTTACTAGAGATACACCAGAGCCAAGGTGTGCCTACCTGTGCAACCTTTCACCTTGGCAGGAATCCCCCAGCCTTGGCAGTGATTCATTACAGAGTCATCTGGACATGTCTCGCTATGTCCATCTCTGTTTCAGACAATAACTCAGCTAGGCTTTAGATCATAATCCTAATAGGTGACAGTGGAAACTTCCCTGGTTGGGGGTCCAGGAGGGGAACAAGATCCTCATGCCTAAACCTGGCCCAAATGTCTTCCCTCACCAGGCTGGGCTAGCCGGGAGGAGAGCTGTCATTTTTTTATGGATGTCATCCAGGGTAATTCATTCCTCTGTGTTTGCCATTTAGCCATAACTGTAGTTGGAGGACTTTTTTTTTCTTTGAGTTTTGTGTGTGTGTTTTAAACCTAAACTGTTCAAAGAAAATATGTGTTGTTCTTGGAGCTCTATAAAGCATGTTTTCTGGATTAGATGCATTTTCACAGAGAATTAGTCTTAAAACCCCTGTGAGCTTAAAAATAGACCAGGAACTAACTATTTCCTCTCTCTTTGGAATTTAAAGTGTTTTTGTGAGTGGGTATTAGTTTTCCTTTGGGGGGTGCAAAGGGACTAGCATAATTAAACAAATCAAGAAAAGACAGAAAATAATTTAACTATTTCCCGTACCACCCATACTTTGAGACTTACTTATGTTGATAGTAAAGCTTATCCTGGATATTCATTCATTCATTTGTCCACTCTTTCACAAAAATTGGCTGTGTACCTATCAAGTTCAAGGCACTGTGCGAAGAGAAATGTACAGGAAGGAGCCTGGAGCATTTAAGAGCAGGATACTGATAGACATACAAGTTGAAGATACCATGATTTGAGCTTTTGAGATTTTTGACTAATTAAAGCTCAGGAAAAGTACCATCTATGGTGTTGGCAAAACTGCCAACAAAGGGGTTATCAGACAGAACAATCCTCAGCAAATTTCAGTGGCCAAGAAACTTCAATTCCTTAAACCCATCCAAGGAGAAAGTTAATTATGGCTTTGGTTAATTGCTCTCCTGGCTCTGTGGTATTACCTTAACACAGAAGGCAAGAGAAAGCAAGAAGGAGTTGAAAGAATAATCCTTCCAAAACACACTGGGGAGAATCAAAAACACAGATGTTCCTCTCTGGGACCATTGTGACTGGTCAGATCCTCCTCCTACCCAGACCCTAAAAGGGCTTAGCAAAAGCAAAAATGTTAGCTGTGAATGTTAACACATTAATCAGTCTTTCTTCTGTATGGAAAGTTCCAAGCCTTTCTGAACAGAGTCCTTCAAGACTCAGCTTATATCCTCTGTGACCTCTGCCCCCTCAAGCCCCCACACAAAACCAAGCTGGCCTAGGCCCCCACTCAGCACTCCTACACACCCTTCTTGTCTTCACAACTCATCCCTCACTGTCAATATTGTTTCTGGGTCCCTGGTAGATATACAATGGGTCTCTAGCACATAGTAGGCACTCAAAACATTTATTATAATACATAGGTTATGAAATTTTCAGAGCACACATCTGAGGGAAAACATCAAAAAATACACATGCACATTTGAATAATAAACACTACATTAAGGGTGGTTTACAACTATAAACAGAAAAAAAATCTGGCAAACAGCAAAAAATTAATGACTTGTCTCACAGAGTATGTGGAACCCACCACACAGCTTCCAAGAGGTAATTAGCCTAAAGGTAACTCTCAATTCTAACCACTAAAAGTATGGAGTCTGTTTATTTTTAATAGTGGGGAGCATTTTATTTTTTTTTAAGATTTGTCAGAGGGAGCACGAGAGAGCACAAGCAGGGGGAGCAGCAGAGGGAGAAAGAGAAGCAGACTCCCCTCCAATGCAGGATTCGAGCCCAGAACTCTGGGATCATGACCTGAGCTGAAGGCAGACACTTAACGAACTGAACCACCCAGGCACCCCATTGGTGAGGAGCATTTTAGAACGAAATGTTGATACTCGTGCCCACATGCACATTGAAGGCACCATGATTTGAGATACTGAAATCTTAGATCAACTGAAGCTTTAGTTGTTGGGGCTCACCCTTCAAACTTTGCAACACTGTAACATATAGAGCACTGAGTGTTCTACCCAACTTCTGAATTCTAGAACTTTACATCTGAACCTAATGATTTACCAAATGTTGGCTAATTGAATTTAAATAAATAAATAAATAAATAAATAAATAAATAAATATAAAACGTCTCTATCTTCATGAAAGGAAAAAATATGTGAGGTTATAATCAAAACATAGACAAGTTTATCTGGAACATGACTTGGTATATGTAATTCTTGTTCTGCTAGGCTGCAATGAGGTATCGGTGGCAAGCAATTCATGTAGATTATTATAATATCAGCACAGCTAAGTCACACTTTCCTTTCCCCCTTCTGGTTTCATTTTTTTCCTCCAAGGTTCGTAGAAGTATCCATGTCTACAGTGTTCCTGAATCCATGCACTTAACAATGCCTCCCAAACAGACACATAGCCCAGGTACCACAAGACAAAAACCCTATGCCCCTCGCTCTGGTGGTCTTTCACATGGCCACCTCTGTAGTTGTCCTGGGCGGGGGGGCTCCCCATACTCTCTCCCTTTTCAGTCTCCCTCCTAAGCATCTCCTCCAGGAGGTGAAGAGTCAAGGAGGGCCTAAAGTTATGTAATTTAGGGAGTCTTATTTAAGAAAAAGATTACAAAATCATGAGTTCAAAGTGAGGTAAAAATGGATGTTTATTAGAAATGAGAACCGCAAGGGAGGAGCAAGATGGCGGAGCGGTAGGAGGCTGAGATAGTATCAGATCCCAGAAGTTCAGCTAGGTAGTTATCAAACCATTCTGAACACCTACAAACTCAACAGGAGAGAGAAAAGAAGAAAAGCAGCAATTCTAGGAACAGACAAGCAACCACTTTCCAGAAGGTAGGACGGGCAAAGAAGTGAATCTGAGGTGATGGGAAGATAGACTCCAGGGGGAGGGGCCGGCTTCTGGCAAGTGAGAAAGCAGCAGAGTACAAAAACGAAACTTTAGGAGTCTGCTCCACCAAGGGACATCGCTTCAGAGGCTAAGTGGGGGTTGGAGCCCTTGCGGGGACACTGTGGTCTCAGGACCCATGGGGACGTAAAAAGACCGGGAGTATCTGAGTGCAGCAGAACTCCCAGTTATCAGAGCAGGAAAGCCAACAGCAGAGACGCAGAGACAGAGCCAAGAAACAGCCTCTGAGCTCAGTCTTACCTTAATCCATGATCCAAAGCACAGTCGGGCCACTGCTCTTTGAGCAGGGACCCCACAGGGGACAGATCCAGAGAGAACACTTCCTTCCTCCTCCAGGAGGAGCGGCATGGGAGCAGGCAGCAGGAGTCTGCTGGGTTTGGAGACTCCAGACAGGGCCATGCACCAGAGACAGAAATGCTCAGTCACAAGCAGGTGAGCTTGGAGCACTGTGGAGACCAGGGAGATGGGAGGGACTCTGAGGGGGCACTGAGGAGTGGGGCCCCGAGCGCTCGGCTCCTCCAGCCAGAGACTGGGAGGCTGCCATTTTCATTCCTGCCCTCCAAATCTGTACAGAAAGCGATCAGGGAACAAAAGCTCCTGAGATCGAACCCAGCAGATTGCTTGGCCCGCCCCTGGCAAGGGTGGTGCAATTCTGCCTTGGGCAAAGACTCACGGGCAATACCCCTCCCTCAGAAGATCAGCAAGAATATCTAGCCAAGACCAAGTTCATTGATCAAACAGAACTGCAGAACTCCAGAGTTAGAAAACAGCAATATAGAATTCATGGCTTTTTTCCCAAGATCCTTTAGTATTTCAAAGTCAAATTTTTTTAATTTTATTTTTTTCTTATCCTATTTTTATTTTTCTTTTCATAGTTTAACATTTTTAACTATTATTCTATCAATACCTTTTTACAAATCTCTTCTAATTTTCACTGTTATATTCATATTTTATCCCCTCATCGTATTTAACCTTATTTTTTTTATACATATAGGGTTTTTCTTTCTTTAAAGTTTTGGGATACAATTTCTTCTAATAGATCAAAATATACCCTAAATCTAGCACATGGCTTCCTTCTAGTCTCCAGCCTGATCACATTCTTTCCACTTTTTTTTTCTTTTTTCAGCCAAATTCTTATCAATTCCTTTCTTAGAATATTTTTTAATTTTCATCTTTACACTGATATCCCATCCCTTCACTGTGTTTACCTTTATTTTTGTATATTTGTAAGATTGTCGTTCTTTAAAATTTTGGGAGGTAGTTTCTTCTAACAGACCAAAATACACCCAAATCAAGGGAGGGCTCTGTTCTAGTCACCAGTCTAATATATATATATTTTTTCTTTTTTTTTTTTTTTCTTCTCCTCCCCTTCCCCACCTCCCTTCTTCAACTCTCAGTTTCAGGTCTCTTCAGATTTGGTTAGTGTATATTTTTCTGGGGTCATTGCTACCCTCTTAATATTTTGTTCTCTCATTCATCTATTCTTCTATTCATTTTATTCATTCATCTTCTCATTCATCTATTCGTTTTATTCTCTGGATAAAATGACAAGGTGGAAAAAGAACACCACGAAAAAAAAGAAAAAGAGGCAGTACCGACGACTAGGGACCTAATCAATACAGACATCAGTAATATCTCGGAATTAGAGTTCAAATGATGATTATCAAAGTCCTAGTTGGCCTAGAAAAAAGCATGGAAGATATTAGAGAATCCCTTTCTGGAGAAATAAAATCCCTTTCTGGAGAAAAAAAGAAATAAAATTTAACCAAGTTGAAATCAAAAAAGCTATTAATGAGGTGCAATTAAAAAAATGGAGGCTCTTATTGCTGGGATAAATGAGGCAGAAGAAAGAATTAGTGTATAGAAGACCAAATGATGGACAATGAAGAAGCTGAGAAAAAGAGAGACAAACAACTACTGGACCACAAGGGGAGAATTCGAGAGATAAGTGATACCATAAGATGCAACAATATTAGAATAATTGGGATCCCAGAAGAAGAAGAAAAAGAGAGGGGGTCAGAAGGTATATGGAGCAAATTATTGTAGAGCAAATTATTATTTCCCTAATTTGGCCAAGGGAACAAGCATCAAAATTCAGGAGGCACAGAGAACCCCCCCTCAAAATCAATAAAAATAGGTCCACACCCCATTATCTAATAGTAAAATGTACAAGTCTTAGTGACAAACAAAAAATCCTGAAAGCAGCTCAGGACAAGAAGTCTATAACACACAAAGGCAGAAATATTAGATTGGCAGCAGACCTATCCACAGAGACCTGGCAGGCCAGAAAGGACTGGCATGATATATTCAGAGCACTAAATGAGAAAAATATGCAGCCAAGAATAGTATATCCAGCTAGGCTGTCACTGAAAATTGATGGAGAGATAAAAAAAAAAAAAGCTTCCAGGACAAACAAAAACTAAAAGAATTTGCAAACACCAAACCAGCCCTATAAGGAACTATTGAAAGGGGTCCTCAAAGCAAAGAGAGAGCCTAAAAGTAAAAGACCAGAAAGGAACAGAAACAATATACAGTAACAGTTACTTTACAGGCAATACAATGGCACTAAATTCATATCTATCAAGCTTTACCCTGAATGTAAATGAGCTAAATGCCCCGATCAAAAGACACAGGGTATCAGAATGGATAAAAAAATAAGACTCATCAATATGTTGTCTGCAAGAAACTCATTTTAGACCAAAAGGTACCTCCAGATTTTTTTTTAAAGATTTATTTATTAGAGAGAGAGAGAGAGAGACTGAGAATGAGAGGGGAGAAGGTCAGAGGGAGAAGCAGACTTCCCGCAGAGCCAGGAGTCCAATATGGGACTCGATCCCGGAACTCCGGGATCATGACCTGAGCCGAAGGCAGTTGCCTAACCAACTGAGCTACCCAGGCGCCCGGTACCTCCAGATTTAAAGTGGGAGGGGGGTGGAAAACAATTTACCATACTAATGGACAAAAAGAAAGCTGGGGTGGCAACCCTTATATCAGATAAATTAGATTTTAAGCCAAAGACTATAATAAGAGATGAGGAAGGACACTATATCATACTTAAAGGGTCTGTCCAACAAGAAGATCTAACAATTGTAAATATCTATGCCCCTAACATGGGAGCAGCCACTTATATAAACCAATTAATAACAAAATCAAAGAAACACATCAACAATAATACAATAATAGTAGGGGACTTTAACACCTCCCATTACAGAAATGGACAGAT